>JAZDUH010000290.1:757500-860000 GCA_036419115.1 Scarus forsteni
TCCACCATCACATCCTTCAATTTGTGCATGACACAAGAAAGTTATGGAGACAGGGGACAGTGTTGGATAAAGGGAGGAGTGCACGACCAAGAACATCTGAGGGAAACATCAATTATGTAAAACAATCCTTTCCTTTCATTAACAGAATATCTGAAACACAAAATATCAATGTGTATAAAAACTTTAATAAACACATATTAAATAAAACAAATCTGGTAAATATATCTCATCAACTGCCTTTGTAATAATGTTTTTAAATTGTAGAGAGACTTTATGGACACCATTTTTTTTCCACGAAAAAACTATTAAAAACATTTAAAATTAATATACAATGTTACACAGAAATAAAATATAATTCAAAAAAATAAATTGAAACTCAAAACAAAAAAAAAAGGGGGTTTACATACCTGTACAAAACAAATCGTATTTCCAGTGGACCAAACTTCATGGATGTGATCCTCACCATCAGACTTCTGAAGGAGCAGAGAGCACAGCAGCTGCAGGAGAAGCTGCTCAGACTGACAGACTAGCTTGACTTCGGTAAATTAGCTTTAAAAATTACGTATTGTACGTCACTTAAAACACTTAAAAATACACTTTCAGACATTCATAACATTTTCTACGATCTGTGAGCCTTACAACATAAATATGAACAACTCTTAATCATTTAACAGCGTTTTAGCTCTTATTGAACAGGATTAAAGGGAAAAACTCACCTCTCCTGAAGTTCTTCTCAGGGCATCTGAGGACAAGCGCGAAAGGTGCCGGAAATGACCCATCAAAATAAAACAAAATAAAATAAATAAAATATATGCAGAATAAATATTTAAACACATTATTAAAAACATAAGTACACATAATTAATCACTGAGGGTGAACTTTTTGCAAATTAAAAACATGTTAAACACTTGTTACATTAGCATGAACATATCTTTTAGCTAAAAGCCGACTCAATTACCATCGCATTTTTCAGAGAAACTTAAAAAAACACATGGCAGCTATGTCCAAAGAATTACTGTTTACATTGGTCATACTTACGGATATTGTTCTAGCATGAAGAAAGGAATGAACCCAAGCTCGGCTGTAGAGTCAATTCGTCAAATAGCGCTACTTCCTGTTCAGACCGGAAGTGAAGGTAAAAATTCGAGCGAGTAGATCACTCCTGGCTACCACAAGATGGCGCCAACAATATATAAACACGGGAAAGTATCACTGACACTTCTACATAGGACAGAACAAACAAACAAAGAATAAATTCTGTGTGTAAGCTTGTCAAAAACAAAAATAAAACTCTTCCATCGAAGGTTTTGTTGTTTAAAACTGCATGTGTTTTTTTTTTTTTTTTTTGAGAAAAGGAAACAAACCTGCCATTCAGGCCCCAGAACATGAGATCAGGGATATTAGAGGGTAATCTGATGTTTATTAAGACAACTACACAGAGGAATACAAGAACAAAACACTAATGGAGCTATCAAAAATACTGAACAATAGAAAATAAATTTAAATTAATTATTATTTGTATTTTTGTTGTTTTATTGTTTCCTCAAGGCACAGATAAAAACAGTGTCACATAAGCCTCTTGTCTCAAAAAAACAACACAAGGGCAATTCAGTTATGTGAGGTGAAACATTAATCAGATATAAGCTAAAGTGGAAAATAGGTACAAAGAAAAGTTTGGTTGAATATGATATTTACAAATGAAAAAATATTCAGAAAGAGAGACATCACATCATAACGTAAAGAAATACATAAATAAATGAACAAACAAAATAACAAGCTGAACAAATAATAAAAAATGAAAGTAAACATTCATACTCACAGAATAAAAACATAAAAGAAGACACCATACAGCATTAACTGATGAACTGAACAATAACAGAGGCACATCACAGAAAATACTTTCATTAAATTCAGGAAAATAGAATCATCATAAAAGTACAGCAACAAAAAATAAGGGTAATCAAACAAAACACCACATTTAGTGATCAAAATTAACAGATATTGAAATGAGCAGTTCTAGAAGTAAATTCAAAATATCCATAAGAATATTAAAAAATAAAAAATAATAAATGAATATGGTCTCTGTCAGCATCCAGGTCCAGATCATCAGTGTCCAGGTCCAAATAAATAAAAACTGCCTCGGTGTCCTCAGCATTTATGCCTCAGACCTCTCCTTCTGGATTTATCTCTCACACACTCAGATCCAGATCATCAGGAACCAGTTTTATGTTTAATGTTGAGGTCCAAATTAAAAGTAGAGCAGCATGTCTGAATTATGAATTATAAAGGTGATCAATCATTGACGATTATAGGAGTTAAAGTTCACACAGTTAAAGGTGTGTCTCAGTGAAAACTGAAAGGTTTATTCAGGTTACAGCAGGGAGAGTCTGCCTCAAACAGTTCTGATGTGTTTGATCAATTTTCTCCCTTTTTTTAATCTTAACTGAACGGTTTAGGACTTCAAATTGGTCCTGATGGTCATTTGTTGAGCTACAATGGAGTTGATACTCCTGATTCTACTTTCATTAAGCCTTTCTGCTGTTGATGGTTCTCCACTTTCAGGTGAGGCTGTTTTCTCTTATTGTTTAACAATTAAAGTTCTTCGGCTCGAAGATATGTAACAGTCTAAATTCTTAAGAATAAATCAGTTTGTTAGGCCAAATAGATTTGACTTCAATCATCAAACTGTGTTAGTCTTTGTTAATCTTTTTATAACTTTAATTCGAGTGTTTCTTTTATTATAACTGATCATTTATCATTTGTGACTAAAGTCACTTTTGTTTCTTCATGTGCTTTAAATCCAGTCCTGTCTCCATCTCACTCTGCTTCATGAGTAAATCACAAATTAAACGTGAATTTTTTTTATTGTTCATGGTTTTACAACATCCTCACTGCTTCTATCGGTCTTTCCTCAGAGTCACAACTCAAAGCAGCCAGTGCTTAGCTGCGGCCATTTTGTAATTTTTTTAACAACACATGAAATAAAGGGAGGGTGAAACTGTTCAGGATCCATTTAGATGAACATCAGCTGTACATATAACTTTAACATGGCTTTAAAGAGTGGAGGGATAAAACCAGAAGGTCTTTCTACACAGTTAGAGGAAATATAAAACCTGACTCAGCATTTTTCAGTCGTATTCAATTCTCCCGTATCGCAGTGAAATCTGAGGACCAGAGTGAAAGCAGGACTTGGACAGACCCTCTGAAAGACCCTCTTACAGTTGTGATCCTGCAGCTCTGTGTGAACAGTTTTCAGCTGAGCTGGTCTGTGAGTGACCCCCACAGACCATAAGACCAAAGTCTAAAGGCCCAGTCCTGGTCAACAAAACCTGAATAAAGATTATTGAACCTCCAGCTGGAGTCTGACACTTCAGGTTTGTTGGTTGTTGTTTCTGCTGTAAAAAGTCTTTCTGCATTAATTTTCCTCAGTGCTCACATAAACTGAAAGAAATATGAAATTCCGAAATTGAAACTTATGCTCTCACCCCCGATTAATCCCCAAAAGATGTTGGTGGATTATTAATGAACTCAGTTTATCTGTATCATAAAACAAACCGCAAAGTTTTAGTCTCTTATTCTGTTTTATTTAACATCATTTAGAAGGAAACCTGATGGCTGAACTTCAGTCTCTTCTGTCTGAGTGTTTCATACAAATTCTGAATCTTAATCTGATCTGTTTCCTTTAGGTTATTTAGTCAGAGCAGAAGAAGGAGAAACTGTCATCCTGCCTTTGAAAGTGGATTTACCTGAAGATTCAAAGCTGTCAAACCCCATCATAAAGTGGAAGACTGAGAAAGGAGATACTGTTCACCAGTACTGGGTCGACCACGACTACAATGAATTCCAGATCGAACGTTTTAAGGGCAGAACATCTCTCTTTAAGGAGGATATTATTAAAGGCAACGTTTCACTGAAGATCACCAAGGTAACTAAAAATGATGAAGGAATATACACCTGTGAGGTTCTTCATGAAGACCCTGATATAAAAAAGACCTACAATGTTTTTCTGTGTAAGTACAGCAAACCAGTTTCATCATCTAATAACTGTGATGTTCTTAAATCTGTCTGCTCTTAAAAACATGTTTACACCTGATTGATCACACACTATGTCTGAACAGGGGTGAAGGAGAAAGGTGGAGAGCTTGTGAGTAAACATTTGATTTTCATGGTTTAACTGTAAAAAATTTTCCTCCATTGAAATACTAAACGTTATTTTTTCATGTTTTTCTGCAAGCAAAGAGCCCACCAGACCTCAACATGTTCAGTGAAAACAGTTGAAGAAAACTAAGTCAAAGCGTCAGGGGTTAAATGATACGCCATGTTTTACAGATTTGCTCTGTGTGGTTTGAGAACAGTCAGGATGCTCCATTAAGATTAATTCAGGACAAACAGCTTATAGCAGAGTCAGGAAATATCAGCCCACAGTGCAGCTCAGTGCTGGAGCAGTTTCCAAACAAACAGACTTCACTCAGATTAAACATCTCAGACTGAAGTGTGGAGGAGAAAAGACCGACTGAGGAAAGCCTCAGACTGAGGTCCAAACAGAAACACTGACTGAAGAAAGTCTGCTGACACCAGTTTACCACCTGTGTGAAGCTGGCCACCCAACGCAAAATTTCAGGAAAATTTTTTGTTTTTCACATTTTGTGCTGGTTTGTGCCATTAAAATGTTGTTTGTGCTGTGATGGTTTTCTTAGTTATTAGATATTATTTAATAAGTCATCCAGATTTGTAACCCATGTGCTCCAAATGGACCAGAAATGGTACTGTTTCGTTTGTGCTTCTTTTGTGCTGTAAAAACTTTTGTGTTACAGATATTACACACTTTTATTTCTGGTGATGATGTCACCACGGGAATTGCTGTCATGCTGGTGTTACCCTCTTCATTTGTTTTGGATGCAGTCAAATAGTGTTTGTCTTGTGCTTGCAAAGACTTCTTAAATTATTTATCTCACAGTTAAACTAGTCTACATGAGTGCACCTTAGTAGCAAAAAAAGGTGCAGGGCATGATCTGTCTTTCAAAGACAAACAAAATGTAAGTTTCGAAATGGGATCATTTTATTGGTAGTCTATTTCAGACATGTTTTTAGTTGACAGGACTGTTGAAGCAGGTTATCAAGAATGATAAATCAAGAAATGATGACCAGGTAAGTTGCCATCACAACTGATATGCAATCATTGGAATAACAACCCAGCTAATCCCGTACCTTTTGTTAATTAAGAAATATAAGGAGAAAAAAAGACATGGTTGGGGCTTTATGAAGTTGAATTATAATTATACAATATCAGTAAACTGTAATAGCACAAACAAGTGTTTTATGGCCCTGTGAAGGAGGAGTTTGACTTTGTCCCCGGAAAATAAAGAGTGTGATATCTGTAAAATCATAGCAGCAAAAATAAAGTTTTTACGGCACATACAAACAAACAAAGCACAAACTAACTGTACCATTTCAGGTCTATTTGAAGCAAATGGGGGGCTGCACCTTCTGTTGCCACTAAGGTAGGTCACTCATATAGGTCTAACTTTGGGATGAAAGAAAACACTGCAAGCACAAGACAAATCTTGTTTGACTGCATCCAAAACAAATGAAGAGGGTAACATCATCATGAGAGCATATCCAGTGGTTAAGTCATCACTAGAAAAGTGTGATATCTATAAAACTGTAGCAGCAAAAACTTAAGTTTTTATGATGGAAACCAGCACAAATGAAGCAATCAAACGGGACCATTTCTGGTCCATTTGGAGCACATGGGGGGGGGGGGGGGGGGGGGTGAACTCTGGATGACCCTGTAAAATAATATTTAATAACTAAAAAAAGATAACAGTACGAACGTCATTTTTTGGCACAAACCAGCACAAATGAAACAGACTACTTTCCCGAAATTTTGCATTGATTGGGGAGCCAGCTTCACACAGGTCACCTGACACAGTCACCAGTTAAAGTATAACACCAGGGAGTCTGTAGTTACATAAAAAGGAGAATGGAGCAGCTTCTGCATTGAAATACTGGAATGTTCCATGTCACAGACATCACTGCTGATATTCAGCAGCATTTATCACTGCACACTAACAAAGCTTCACTGGTGTGGACGGGGCCGTTTCAAAGAGGGACCCACCTACATGTGGTCAGAACCTCAGGGTCCTGGTTCAGGTTTAAAAGAGGCCACGTGGTTCAAACATGTGAAAACTCTTCAAACAAACCAAAATTCAGCAGCTAGGATATTATCAAGAAACTACTGAGGCCATTCAAACTCCCATCAACAACATGTTCCTCATTAAAGAATTCAAATGTTTCATAAAAATCAGAAACAGCAGAGAGTTCAGTTCACCTGGACCAGAAACAAAGAGCCAAGAAAAGTAGACTGCATCTACACCCCCCTCCAAAAGTCCACTGTGGGCCAGTCCAGACTGGAGACAGATTGATCAAGAGGAAAATTATGAAGAGATTAAAAAAGTTTTATTGAACAATCTGACTGTGAAGACCAACCCTGACTTTTTCTCACTGTTTGTTTTCTACAGATTATCATCATTTTAATTAACATTGGAGTTGTCATCGGTCTTGCTCTCATCATGTTTGCTGTTATTCATTACATAAAACGCAGTAAGTCACACCGTTTCTGTGCTTCTTAAATTGCAATACACAGACACATTTTCATAGAATCTGGGGTGAAAATATAAATTTAGAAACAGATTCAAATGTGGGAATCAAGAAGTTTCTTTAAGTCAGAATTCAGACTTTCATCTCTGGATTTTTGCTTCAGTTTAAGAGACACGAGACAGATTTTAGAAATCGAATGAAAAACGTACAATTCCAAATAAACCCCCTGGGCTGTGACTTTGTTCTCAGAGTTCTGACTTTAATTTTAGTCATTTAATTCTAGAATTCTGAATTTAATTTCTGAAATAGAAAACCAGGATTCTGATGTTATTCCATAATCAGACCGTAAGTTTTAAAATGTAAAGTTTATCATGAAAATCTTTCTGATTTCTTCAAATCCAGAATTCGGACTGTTTTTTCCCTTCAAGTCCCTTTTTAAACTCAAATTTGATTTCATTTCAGGATGTTGCTCTCATCAGTGGTGTTGTCTACTTCATTAAATTATGCATTAAGTAACGTGATACTTTTTTCTGTTTATTAAACTCCAATACCAAGATATTTTATAGAATCTGGTGTGAAAATGTCAATTTAGAAACACAGTCAAGTGTGAGAATCCAAAAGTTACTTTAAGTCAGAATTCTGACTTTAATCTCTGGACTCATGCTTCAGTTTAAGAAGCATGAGACAGATGGAAGAATTCTGATTAAATTTCTAGAATTCCTATTAAGACCCCAGGACTGTGGCTTATTCCCCAGAACTTGACTCCACTTTAATCTCGTAAAATTTGATCTAAAATTGTTGCTTAAATCTCAAGAATTTCTTCTTAGAATTTTGAACTTGTCATAATTTTATCTCAGAACTTGAACACCAAGGCTCTGACATTTTTCAAAATTCCGACCTTGAGTTTCAAAATATCTTTTTATCATGGAAATCCATCATTTTTTCAAATGATGATTATAACTTTTTCCCTCTTTAAACTCAAATTTTTAATCTTTTTCAGGATGAAATTAATCCAACAATTTTAACCTAAGCCACAGGACCAATGCAGGAATTTTAAAATCGACTTACTGCTCAAATTTCTGAACCTAACCTGAAAATTTTCACTGATTTAAAACATTTGACTAAATCTTGTTTTGATATGAATTGAAATTTATGAATTAAATCTGAGAGAAGGAAACACAAAGATAAATCCAGTGTTTCAGCTTGTCAAAAACATTTTTTTCTATCAGAGGTTTTAACAGCTTTAAACTTTTCTTCCTTTAAACTCTCTCTGAAGGTCAAGCTGCTCGAGTGGAACGTGAGATAGATGGTCTTTTGAGGGGACATTAGAGAGAGAAGATGGAGCCTATCCCAGCATAGAGGCGGTGCACACCCTGAACCAGCCGACAGTCAATCGCAGGGCCTCATAGAGAGACAAACAACCAGCCACACTCACACTCATACCTAAGGGAAATTTTGAGTCACCAATTAACCTACTGAGTATTTTCTTGGTCTGTGGGAGGAAGCCAGAGTGCCTGGAGAGAACCCACACATGTACGAGAAGAACATGCAAACTTCCCACAGAATCACTGAACCTTCTTGCTGTGAGGCATGTGCACTACCTGCTGCGCCACCGTGCAACCCTTTATTGTATTTAATCTTCTACGTTTTACATTTTTTTAGTTTATTTTGTCTCTCCATTTGTTTGAAAAGCCCTTTGTGTTACAAAAAGTTCAATACAATTAAAGTTTGACTGATAATAATAGAAATAATGAAAGAGGAAGAGAGTAAAGCAAAAACTGCAAAAGTGATAAAAAATGAAAAACTTTCGCAAAAAAACTCACCAAAACATGTCTTCTTCTTGTTTTCATTAAAGTATTTTGCCTAAAATATTTTTTAGCTTCAGTCACAATTTAGTCATCTACATTTTTTTAATTTTAGTCTAGTTTTAGTCGATGAAATCCGCTGTACATTTAGTTGGCTATAATATTAAGCGTAAAGTGTAAGACATTTTATATGTTTCTTTTGAATTTCTGAAGTCATGTTTTACTCTTTGATCAAATCAAACATCTAATAACTCTTTACTGAATGTTAGTAAAGTCTGAATGTCTAAATGAACAGAAACAAATGTTCCTTTGTGTGAAATGCAGTCACCTTTATTTAGGCTACCTGGCAGAGCATCTCAGTTACAATACCTGAACTGACCACAAACAGTGAACCTGCTCTACATGAATATATCAATTCATAAAGAGAGCAGCTCTGATTGGATCGCTCCACAACTTATCCCACCACCACCAAGCTAAAGCAGCTGTGATTGGATGTCCCTCTGAACTCATCCAACCTTTAACATGACCAAAGTAGCTGTGATTGGATAGATTCATCACTTGTCTCTACTTCCTACATGACCAAATTAGGTCTGATTGGATTAAGTCTTTGTAAAACATTTTAGTTGAGTTTTTATTTGTTGATGAAAATGTCAGTTAATTTGTTTTTAGTTTCTGTCCATGTGCACTTGTTTTTATTTGTTACTGTCTAGTTTTCAGCAGGGGAACAAAAGGTTGTTGATGAAAACTATGATGAAAATAATTAGTCAACAAAAATAACAGGATATGGCTCACATTTTGTCTCCTTCTAACTCTCACCTGCTTCCTTATCTGAATGGCCCGCATTGAATGTGACTGACGGACCGATTGTCCAATCACCTGGTAACTTGCTTTTAAAACACTCTCTATGGGCTCTGTCAGTCAACAGTCATGTATGAATACTTTTGCAGATATTCAAACTGCTCCTGTACACCTTTAAGGCCATCCACAACCTCGCCCCTCCATATCTGTCTGACCTCCTCCACATCGCCACTCCAGCTCGCTCCCTCAGATCCTCCTCCTCCACCCACCTCACTGTGTCCTCTGCTCGCCTCAACACCATGGGGAGCAGGGCCTTCAGTCGTTCTCCTCCCCAGCTCTGGAACTCTCTCCCACCGGACCTCAGAAACCTGACCTCCCTGTCTCTGTTTAAATCCAGACTCAAAACCCACCTGTTTCGAACTGCATATTCCTTACCATGAATCTTCCACTCCATCTCTGTCTGTTGCACTTTGCTGATTTTATAGTTCTATCGTTTGTTGATTTTATTGTTGTTGTTGTTGTTTTATCCTGTACAGTGTCCTTGGGTGTTTTGAAAGGCGCTTTTAAATAAAATGTATTATTATTATTAGTATTATATTTACAGCTGATATATTGACCGTACTGTGACAGTGTCACCTTGCTACAAATTTTGGTGAAAAAATATTGCTGATAAACAATATTATTGTCAATATTTTTTTGAAAGATAATTTTTTCATTAATGTAATTATATGTCATAATAAAGTGAGTTAACCATATCAAAAGCAATAAACTTTAATTTCTTAAGAGTATTTAACTGTGATTGGAAGGTCAAGAGCTTGTACATGAAATAAATTAAACAAACAATAAAATAAATTTAACAAACAAAAAGGAGAAAAAAATAATGGAAATGAAATGGACTCTCTTTTAGGAAAACATTGCATGCAAATTAGAATAGTTATACGAATAAAAACAATAAAAAATACACCCTGTCTCTTGTAAAGAAAAAATACAAAAAAAACCTTGAATAAAAAAACTCCCAAAAACTTAATTGAATGAAAAACACGAAGGAATGGTATTCAGTATCTTTCTATCTATACCTTGCAGAAGTCACTTCAGCTTTTGTACCAATAGATCCATATCTGTCCTACTGTTTTGAAATACGGAATATTACATGAGCACTTTACAAAAGATTTACACTTTACAAAAAAGAGTCATAATGCTGCATTCACACTCGACGCGCGTCCTGGCGCAGGCGCAGTAGAGAGCCGGAGCTTGTCGGACTCAGTGATAACCTGTGCAGGCAAATCCAGCTGGAAACGAATATTTACAGAACTTACCTTCAAAACCTGTCTCCTCAGCGACTTTCACCCAAGCCTGCTCCTTTTGTTCCGGTCTCTGTAGAGTACACACGCCAATAGTGTAGCTACAGATGATAGCAAATGGAGCAGATCAACCTCTCCTCCATCTTTCAGAGGGGTTTGAGCAGGAGCAGGGGGCCGTAGCATCACACGTCATCAAATCAGTGATGTCGAGAGGATGTCATCGCTGATTGGCTGTTGTATCACCATGGCAATGTCTAAAGTTCAATATTTTAATTTGGTCTTTACGCCTCAACGTGCCGGACACTCCAATAGAGAGAAGTGTCAACGCACCGCCTGTTGTCAAATAGTGAATCAGTGATTCTTTGCATTGACTTTGTATGTAATCTCAACGCGTGTGTCTGCAAATTCGGGTCTGGTGTGAACACACCATTAGGATGGTTCATCATGCTGGGTACCTTGTCCAGACAAATTCCTTGTTCTTAAAATCAGGTATTTTAAAATTCTGGGACCTTATTAACTATAAAACAGGTTAGATTTTGTTTAAAGCCTGAAATAAGTTGTTACCAAATAACAGCTTAGAGAGGGATTTTACATCTTAAGAGGGAATCTTAATTTTATACAACCAACCATCCATTCAACTCTGAAAAGTATGTGCATCTCTAATAGTGGTGTAAAATTTGAAGGGGACTTAAAAATGTGCATTAACTAAAAACAATTTAAAAGTTACAACAAAAAACACTTTAGTTCAGCCATCTGGATCGTCAATCCGTGCAATAATCCATTTGTAGTGCAGATAAAGTTCATACAGCTGTACCATACAAGAAACAAACGTGACAGCAGCAGAGTGGTCGAAAAACCGTGTGCTCCTTCTGTCTAGTAACACCTGACACCTGCCAGTAGGTTTCCACCCTTTTAGAAACTCACACACAGTACAATGAGGACACCTACTGGCCAAATTTGGTATGCATTCACATGGAAATGGTCCTGAACATTCCCATTAGGTGACTTGCTTTTTTTTATGCATGTGCTTGCTTGAGAAAATAAAAATTAAATCAATCAAAAAATCCTGTGGTTCATAAGAGGTTGTTGCTTTCTTAACCACACAGAACATTTGAGTAATGGGAACGATCTCTTTATAGCTCGTCTTTCTCCTCGAGGGCCTTGACCACCTCTGACCCAGACATTGACCTCTCTTGTGCTTCCTTTTAGCCTCTCCTTTGGCTCCTTTCCTCCTCCGACTCCTTTATTTCCTCTCCTCTAACATTGTCTAATAATGACCTTTGGAGAGCTTTTCTCCCACTTCCCTTTTACTTCACACCGCCTTGTGATTTGCTGAAGCCCCTCATCGCTCCAAGCCAATCGGCATCCTTCCTGCTTGCCACCATGGAGACCTACAACATGCCAGGTAACTGCGGCAACTATTGAGGAGGGGACAGGACCCATGGCAATTGACACTTATCCTCCCACTCGTTTTGGTGACTGAGGCGTGTGAACTTCGTCTCTGAAATGCCTCTCAGGCTCATTTACTCTCTTTATTCAGATCCGATCATTTCAGTCGTTTCATCACTCTGTAGAAAAACTGAGGTTAATCAGAGGCCGATGCTGCTACGACAGAAAGTGACTAATGTATCCGCAGAAGAGCCCAGGATAGATTTCTTTGGCACCTACACGTGAGCTGTTACTTGATCTTCCAGCTTCCTTCCAGCGTAAAAACGGTCCCCATAACCCACACACATAACCCCGTCATGTTTAATGCTGCATTCCAGATGACCTGTTACTCAAACATTTCCCAGTTGAAATCAGAGTTTTGACCTGAAAGCGTTCCTGGGAAATTACAATGTCGGTTTAAGCGCAAGAAATTCTGTTATGTAAATTAACCACATGGCAGGCTTTATAAGATTTATGCTTTATCAAATAACTCATTTGACTGAGACAGAAGTTGAAAAACGGTGCATAATGTAACAGAAGCTTGTACTTTACAGTGTTTGTCATGATCTAGAGGCTGCCATGCTGTTGAGGCAGTAATGTGACGTCATAAGTTGATCAATAGTGCTGGTACGAGTTCACAGGTGGGAAGTTACGAGTTCGTCTGCCGTTCCACCGCACTTTCACCAGTTACAGGTGGAAAAAACATGATTTATGGATTGCCTGGAACGCAGCATAAATCTCCACTCATCTTCGTGAAGATAACCCTTGCTGCACACAGCCATCTCTGAAACAAAGCTTGGTTGCACTTCATCACAAAAAGCCACATGATGATCAAAAAAAATGAATTGTTGGATGTCTTCAATCATTACTCTTTGTTTACTGTGTCGCGTTTTCTTCTTCCATGTGTTTAATAGCCAGGTACACGTTGTTGCGCTGCTATGACGTCATGCTATCAGCATCCAGCTTGGATGCCACCTACCAAGTAGGGTTTGATTGGCTGTGGAAATGCATACAGAATCAGGCTTCACCGATCCATACGGATCACTTGGTGGAAATGGAGCTGGGATCATGAAGCTTCACTTCCCCTACCCATCTTCCTCCAATAAATAACAATACAAAACATGTCGAAGCAGCTGCTCATGTTGCATGCATGCTCGTCCAGTAGATGGTGATGCAGGTTTGCAGAGAAACAGCAGCGTTACAACATGCGTGCACTTTCCGGAGAAGACAAACATTTAACAAACAACAATGACGAGTGGGTGCAAGAAAACGTAGGGGTTCTCAACTGGACAACAAATCTGACTGGATAACTGACTGGATGGTAAGCAGCACACGTTACTAGGTAGGCGGTCAAAGCTGTTGTTGTTCCTGGTACGTGCACGCAGCTTTCATGTGAAATAGTACTGTGCATGTCATGCCTTCCTGTCTACATGAAGCTGAACACCAATATGTTTTTAAAACTCTCCACTCTTGACACTGGTTTAAAAAGTTTGCAGACTTTGGCACTCCAGGCACCAGTGTCGTGTAAACAGAAGGCAAAAACGCAATGAAAATTATCCGTTTTTGGCTGAAAACATCATGTAAACACCACCTAAGTTGGAAAGAAGCGATCAAACTCAAAACAATGTGAAAGCTTGAGAAACCGAACTTATCCTTTAACTCAAAATCCAGAGCTGTTAGAACCCTGGATAAAATGGAAAATGAGGCTGAAGAAGTTGTTCAAGAATATCCATCGGAAAGAGTATAATAAATACCTGGCAAATCACTGCAACAACAGAACATCTTTTTAAGGGGGAAATTAATAAAGGCAACTTGCACTGAAGATCAGCAACATAATCAAAAATAATTAAGGAAAATGCACCTGTGTGGGTCTTCACAAAAAAGCCTAAAATAGAAAGGATATACAAACTTTCTTTCTGTAACTACAGCAAACAAGTTTCATCATCCCATAACGGTGATGACCTCAATTAACTTTAGTCTCAATAACATGTTTAAACATGTTTGATCACATTTTTGAATTTATGCAGCAGAGAGAATGGCATAGAAACACTGTGAGTACACATTTGATTTTCATGATTTCGCTCCAAATTCTTCTTCCACTTCATTAATAAATTATTTTTTCTCTGATTTTCCCTCAGAATCCAGTCCTTAACCTGGTAAGTGAAAACAATTGATGGAAAATGGCGACAATGCGCTCTGTCGTGCAGCTTTGCTCCATGTGGTTTGTTTACAGTCAGGAGGCTCCATTGAGACTCGTTCAGGACAAACAGCTTAGAGCAGAGTCAGGAAATATCGGCCACAGTGCAGCTCAGCGCTGAAGCAGTTTCCAAACAAAAAGGCTTCAGTCAGATCAAACATCTCAGACTGAGGTCCAAACCAAGAAAAAACTGACTGGAGACACCAGCTTACACAGTCACAACTTAAAGCGTAACACCAGTGAGTCTGTAGTTACATAAAAAGGAGAATGGAGCAGCTTCTGCATTGAAATACTGGAATGTTCCATGTCACAGACATCACTGCTGATATTCAGCAGCATTTATCACTGCACACTAACAAAGCTTCACTGGTGTGGACGGGCCATTTCAAAGAGGGACCCACCTACATGTGGTCAGAACCTCAGGGTCCTGGTTCAGGTTTAAAAGAGGCCACGTGGTTCAAACATGTGAAAACTCTTCAAACAAACCAAAATTCAGCAGCTAGGATATGATCAACAAACTACTGAGGCCATTCAAACTCCCATCAACAACATGTTCCTCATTAAAGAATTCAAATGTTTCATAAAAATCAGAAACAGCAGAGAGTTCAGTTCACCTGGACCAGAAACAAAGAGCCAAGAAAAGTAGACTGCATCTTTACTCCCCTCTAAAAGTCCACTGTGGGCCAGTCCAGACTGGAGACAGTTTGTTAAAGAGGAAAATTATGAAGAGATCATTAAAAAAGTTTTATTAAACAATCTGACTGTGAAGACCAACCCTGACTTTTTCTCACCATTTGTTTTCTACAGGAAAAAAATGTTGGAATTGTCGTCGTAGTTCTCATCGGTCTTGCTTTGATAAGTGTTGTCGTCATCGGGGTCTCCGTTTTCATCAGTGTTTCTGTTTTTCTTTTTAAAATCACAGTAAGTCACATAGTATGTTTTCTGTGTTTCACAAACTGAAGAAAAATCTGGTGTGAAAATGTAAACTTTGGAACAGACTCCAATGTGGGAATAAAAAAGCTTCTTAATATCAGAATTCTGACCTTAATCACTGCATGCATGCTTCAGTTTAACAAAAATGAGGCAGTTTTAAGAATTCTGATCAAAAATCCTTTAATTTCAATTGACACTCATGGACTGTGTCTTTGTTCTGACTTTTTTTTTTTTAGAAATTTAATCTCACGGTTCTAAATTTAATCTCAGAATGGGAATAGCAATGTTCTCACATTTTTCAAATTTCTGACTGTTGGTTTAAAATATCCGTTTTATCATGCAAAATCATGTAGAAATCTCCAGTGGTGCCGTGGCTAAATTCAAAGAGGCCATTCCTGCTGCCTTCAGCTCAATAAATTGGCCAACTGATAACTGTGATATTAGCTTTAGCCCCACTCAGCTGGATCAGCTTGTTGATGACTCAGCCAGTCTACTAAGATCCACTCTGGACTCAATTGCCTCACTGAGACAAAAACATATTAAACGTCAGAGGACAGCTCCTTGGTTCAGCTCAGAAACTCATACACTTAAACAAACAACCCGTAAATTAGAGAGAATGTGGCGCTCTGATAAAAGGGAAGAGTCACGCATACTTTGGCGAGAGAGTCATAATAACTACATGAGAGCCTTAAAACATGCTCGAGCTGCCTACTACTCCTCATTTATTGAAGAAAATAGAAACAACCCCAGATACATTTTCAGCACTGTAGCCAGGCTGACACAGAGTCAGAGCTCTATTGAGCCTGTGATTCCTCTAGCCCTGAGCTGTGAGGACTTTATGAACTTTTTCAATGATAAAATTCTGAAAATTAGAGATAAAATTAGCAACTCTTCATCTCCAGCTGAACCTGCCATACCTTTAAATGTAGTAGTAGTTAGACCTGAGTTAGACAGTTTCTCTGCGATTAGCCTTCAGGAGCTAAATTCTCTCGTCTCTTCCTCTAAATCATCAACCTGCCTTTTAGACCCAATCCCAACTAAACTGTTCAAGGAGGTCTTTCCTCTAGTTTGTCCATTGTTGCTGGAGACAGTAAATATATCTCTATCAACAGGCTACGTACCACAGTCTTTTAAAACAGCAGTAATCAAACCCCTCCTTAAAAAACCTAACCTCGATTCAGGAACATTAGCTAACTACAGGCCTATTTCTAACCTTCCATTTACCTCAAAGATCCTGGAGAAAGTAGTAACTGATCAGCTAGGTGACTTCCTTCAAGACAGTAGCCTGCTTGAGGACTTTCAGTCAGGATTTAGAGCTCATCACAGCACAGAGACTGCTCTAGTTAAAGTAACCAATGATTTACTCTCAGCTTCAGACGAAGGACTTCTCTCTGTTCTTGTTTTGTTAGATCTTAGTGCAGCTTTCGACACCATTGACCATGATGTTCTTATACAGAGATTAGAGGCACAATGGGCTCTCTCTCTCTCTCTGCATCTGCTTTTGCCCCTTTGTTTGCTCCTGTACTCGTCTCTGGCTCTTGTCTTGTAGGTGGCCTGGGATCCTTGGTGGAGACTGCCTGCTGCTGTGGAGTCACGAAGCCTCAAAACTACAATTATAAACATGACACATAGTTGGACATTTTATTAGGAACACTCCATTCCCATTATCATTATAGCTATTTATACAGATACTAGCATGATCTCCATATCCATGATCGATACATCTACAGTATCTATATTTTACTACCACATAGGTATGAGGTCCCTCTGAAAATGGGATGTCACATCTCAAGAGGCCTTTAACACATTTATACTTAACGGAGACAAATATGGTTGGAATGCACTTGTGGTCTGGGCACCCATGAGTTCGTCACTACCATAAATTCTTATTTTCAGTAAGAATATCTAAGATTATACTTCTAGAAAATGATCACCACAACCATTCAGACATGAGGACCCTCCTGAAAATGAGATGTAGCATCTCAAGAGGCTAACCTCTAATAAATCAGACGACAGGTCTATGGTTCATGGATCTATCTCTAACTTTAGTTCTTACTTTAGTCCACTTGTCTCCTCTTACCTCCCTTCCTTTGCCCTCACACCAACACAGCATGGTGTGGATTTGCTGTTCATCATGAGACTGGGATCCACATTCAAGATTTCCTGCTGCTTAACAGAAGGTTTTTTCTTGAGCCATGATGGAGGGATTCATGATTGGCTATATGGATTCATGTTGGGTGTTGGATGTATATATTTGTATATACATGTATATGTGTATCTTTATATGTATATATGTATCTATGCATATATGTGTATCCATAAAATGAAGAGATTTATGCTCTATTGTAAAGTGTCTTGAGATAACACTTGTTATGAATTGGCGCTATACAATTGATTGATTGATTGATTGATTGATTGATTGATTGGTGCAAATCTCCCTCATGTCGTGATATTTTGAACTCTGCCTTTTTTATTGAAAGTCTAACTTAAAACTAAATTTTTTTAATTTTTTGTTCGTAATGGATTTAATCCAGAAACTTTAATATTTTGACCGATCTAAAATTGTCCTGTTGGACTGAATGCAATTAAATCAGAGAATCAAATCTTAAATAAAACAAAGATTAACTCCAGTGTTTCAGCTTGTCAAAGACAAAAAAAACAAAGGTCATCTATCAGAGGATTTAACAGCTTTAAACTTTTCTTCTCTTAAACACAGCAGAAAAAAATGAAGAGTTAGAAGATAAAGATGCTCCAGAGACACTGACAGGAGAGCCCAGACATGGTGAAGACTTCCACTCTTTGAGAGAAGGAAATAAGACGCACATGGACTCTTCAAAAGAAATGAAAAAAAAAAGAATAAATCTTTTCAAAAATTTCCCCCATTTTCGTTTTCTTATTGTTTCCTTAAAGCTGTGGTCTACGATTTGAAACCGCAGCCTGACCCCCCTTCCCTCACCTCTCCCTTCCGTGTTCCAAGATCCCGCCCCCAGCTCGTGACGCCTCATAAAGCCCCCTCATAAAGCCCCCTCGGACTGAGCTACGAGCGACTAGCACGATATATCAGCAGCAAACTCAATCCAAAACAGCTCAGCTCAACTGAAAGTATCAAACACGACAGACATCTCCATTATAACACACAGCAGTAGCCATTTCAATTGGACCGGCGGCAATGCGGGTCTGGCGCCGCCAGAGCGGAGCCGAGTGTGGGGGAGGATTAATCTTTCTCAGCCTGTCCTCCCCAGCTCAGCTTACAGTGCTAACGATTAGCGGCTAACAGGCTAACCCGCTCCCCTACAAGTCATTAGCCCGTGCAGGCACAAACTAACCAGAGTTATTCAGCAGACATCTCCCACTGTAGTAAACAAAGCCATTACCTGATCAACCAGGGGCGAAACGGCCGATGCTGAAGGTCTGACGGCCGGCTGAGGCTATTCGTTAGCCGTTAGCCCGTTAACAGGCCTCAACCCGCGGGAGAGGGAGGCAGACTCCCGGGTTCGGCGCTAGGCTTTTCCGGCTCCATGATAGTTCAGTAGCTAAAGCTGCTAGCTGCTCACCGGAGGTAGAGGGGAGGAGGCGGGACCATGGGCAAGACGCTGCGTACTGCGTAGTGAGGGAGACGAGGATTGGATGGACTCATGGACCAACTCACGGACCAATTAATAGTTGCAGGTTCTTAGGTTTGATTGGTCAGCTAGTATGCAGCTTTTCAGCGGATATACTGAATGGATTTTTTTTGTTCTTTTTGGTCTTTATACTGTGTAGATAGGACCATAGGACCATAACAGCCTTATAAACGGTGTTATTAATATGTACAAAGCTTCCAAATCGTAGACCACAGCTTTAAAGGGATAAGCCAACTTTTTTTACTTTCAATGTCTTGCTTCACTCCTGAGTCCATGACATGCAGATATGTAAGTCAACAAGCAAATCTGTGGTGTTTTGTGCATGCACCCTGTGGTTTAGCTTTGTGTATATAACTTTCGAAATTCACAAAGTGCGAACCTTTGCCTAAAATAGATAATACAACAAAACATGGTAAAAAAGAACAAGTCACAACAGGCACACAGGACTGTTTGGAGTTGCTGAAGAGTTTATCTGATGACTGTAGGCAGAGGCAGGCTAACGCTACACACTAACAATGAGCTAAGCCAATCAGCGGTGGCCGAGCTCTGCTTGTCTCTTCCTTGTTGCTGCACACAGTTGAAAGAATGGTGTCTATGTTTGAGCGAGGCAGGACATAAAAATTAAAAAATGTCGAAGCATCCCTCTAAGGCTAATACAAACCTTTCAAGTGTTACACTGTCCTCTTGTTTCTGAAAAATCACAATGAGGGCAGCACAGCTATGGAAGCTGAAACATTAATCCAATATGAAGTGGAAAATAGGTACAAAGAAAATTTGGGATGAATATGATTTTGTAGACATATAAATATACTCAGAGAGAAAAGGTAACACAACTTTAAAGAACACATTAGTAAATAGGCAAATCGATAAAATAACTTTGCAAAAACTATATAAAATAATTATATACTAAAACTAAATAACCTTTACACAAAAACGAAATTAAACTAAAGCCTTTAAGCCTTTAGATAACATCTAACAAGATAACATCTTACCCAATGTACATGCTTACATACAATACAATATCACTACCCTTACAACATATAAAGATCTGGAAAAAAAGTGAATATGAGTAGAAAATTATAAATACAACGATCAACATCAAACTATTTTAAAAAATGCACTGTTTGCACACAATAACTCTGTATGCTATATTCACACTATATGTTAACTGTAAGCAAAAACTAAATAACTAACTACACAAAAAAGCTTTATTAAATACCCAAATAGAACTCTAAGCAGAAATATGTTTAGTTTGGCATAAAGTTGTTGTCAAAAAAAGGCATTATACAGACCTCTAGTGGAGTTTTTTTTATTACTGCATCCACTACATTGATGAACCAGGCCACCACTCATCCTCCCCTCACTGGATCTTCTCCTGACAAAGTCCTCTAGGACATCAGATGAAAAGAGACCACATGATTTATGTTCATTATTCAAAGTCCAATGACAAGTTCGCATCATGGTCGAGCTCAGATGAGTTTTATTGGGTTTTAGCTGAAAAAAATCTTTCGCTCTGCTGAAGTTCTGATATCTGTTGATGGTCCAACATTTGCAGAGTCTGGACTTAAATATCCCAGAAGTGTGTCTGATGAGACAAGAGGAAAGTTTTAGCTATTACATAAGAATAAGGAGTCTGAGAGGGGAAAAAAAAAGAAAAAATAACAGATACATGTCGTCCATCATGCATGAATAACTTTAGATTAGACACAGCATTATTGCATAACAAAGAAATGTAGATCAGCTGATGTAAAGAAGCAGAAAACTGCTGTTTACTATGCCATGTGGGAATGTTAAGTTATGGAATATTATTAATAATGTGTACTTTAACACTAATGTAAAGTCTAAAACAATTAACATGCTTTAGACAAAATGAACAGTAACACATTTAGCAGGAAAAACATTAGCTAGGCAGATGTAAAAACAAAAAATGTAGGCTATAGTGGGCCAATGTAGACACCTACTGAGTAGGTTTAACAAGTTCAAATGATCCTTAACAGAAAGATATCTACTGATTAGCATAACATGTCGAGGCTAATCGCTCAGAACCAAATGAACAGTTTGATACATCATATCAGTACTAAATCTTTACTTACCTCTTCTGTCCTCCCATTTTTTTCTTCTCCGTTTTCTTTCCTGTGCTCCGTACAGTTTTGGGTCGTTTTGACACGATTACAAAATTCTTCGGGTCACTTCAAAAATTCTTCCGATCAGCCCGAGGAGGACGAGAGGGAGGTCTTGCAGTTTTTCCGGCCATCTAAAAGTGCAAAAAGTCACATAAAATGCTTTTTGTGTTTATTAAATCCCATACAATGTAGGGATGTAACAGTATGGAAATATCAAATCAGTTGTTGTGACCAAAGTTATCACTCAAACACACACTGATTTAGTGTGCGCTGTATTTGATAACAAATCAAATAAAGCACAATGATACTCTGTTCCCTCATTCTTAAGAAACAAGGTACTGCTGACTTTATTTGAGATTAAGAGAGAAAAATATCAGCATATTTTCTTTGCGTAGTTTCAAGGGGGAAGAAATCTCCGGTACATGTCTGTGCAAGCTCCCTCTGCTATACTTTCACTTTCAGAAGCCAAACACTCCAAACTGTTCGTTCAAGTTGACGTCTGAGGGATCACTGCTGCTTTGCCGAGGAGCAGACATATAGTTCTGACTTTCCAGGAAATAAACAGCATCGCTGTGAGTTACTGACCACGTGGGGTTATCAAACACGGTTTAAACTGTAATTAAAATAGGAAACAGCATTACTTACCGTCTGAAATTTTAACACAGTTTATCAATTTATAGGTAATCATTGCACTCCTAAGATAAAGATGTGATTTTATAGAATCTGGTACAAAAGTAAAATCACTAAAACAAATCGAAATGTGAAAATCACAAAGATTATTAAAGTCAGAATTCTTAGTTAATCTCTGAATTCATATTTCTGTTTAGGAGAAAAATACCCAGATTTAAGGATTCTAATACATACAAATATTTTTTATAACCCTTACAGATACCCCAGAACTGTAGTTGAGTACTCAGAGTTCTGACTTTAAGTTTGTAAATTTGATCTCAAATGTCTGATTTTTATTTCAGAAATTTACTCTTAAGATTCTTAAGAATCTGAGATTTCTGACTTAACCCTTAAATGATCCTAGGTACATTTTGTGTCCTTTTGTTTTTTATTATTTAGTAATTTTGCTTGTGTTTGATGAATAGAGTTTAAATTTGCCAAAGGGTGATCATTTTCAACAAATTTTGAAAATATTGTGTAATTTCATTAAAATAGCCCAAAATGGCAGAACAACAAGAAAAATGACAAATTTGATCCTCAAGACCAAAAAGGTCCCATCTGAAACCATTATAAATGCTGTTTTTGACCCCTCATTTATCTAAACAAAAACAAATGCATTCCTTAATGTTACATTTTTATTTTAAAGAAGAACCTGTCTAGTTGTTATTTTAAATTTGTCCACCAGATAAAGCCATTTTTTTCATACTTAAACCATAAAGTCACATTTCACCATTTTTTACCGTTTCCTAAAAGGGTTTTTTGCTAGTTAAATAATTTGTGTGAATAATCTGTGTGTGAGCTAGGAGGCTGGAATCATATGTCCCGACTCATGGGTGCCCCTTGAACTTGTGATAAAGGCTTGGTTTCAATCAGCCAGGGGTTTGGATGTGCCCTTGGGGGGCAGCTTGCTACAGGGGCAGGCCTCTTGAGATCTTGCCCTGCAGGTGGTGCACATACTCCCTGTTTTCTCTCCTTGAGTGTGTGTAGGGGTTTTTCTTTTGTTTCTCTCCTCCCCTCCTTGATCACACTAGGGCCCGAGGGGGTTTGATGGTGCCCCAGAGGGCAGCCTCTGCTAGGTTCCTCTCACTCAAATCTCTCCTTCTGTTCACTGGAGCTCCTGACTCTTGTTTCCTCTGGCATAACCCCTTCAGGTGTCAGACTCCACCACCATCGCCTTAAACCTTAGCCTAAGTCTTATCCCAATAGCCCACCTTACACCCAACCAGCCCAGCCCACAGTGCTGCGCCCCAGCAGACATCCAGGGGCAGGCAGAGGGGGCATTGCTACAGGAGAACCCCCCTGGAGAAGGCCCTCTGCTGGGCTTCTCACACTCGCATTTCCCCACCTGGCTGTTGGAGCTCCTAACTCTTAGGCTGCATTTACACGGCACAGAAAATGGTCAAATCTGTTAAGTTTTTGTTGCGTTTTGGTTTTGCGTTTACACTGAAACGTGCTGCGTGTTGTCTCAAAACGGAAACTTTTGAAAACAGGCTCCAGAGTGGAAAGTTTCCAAAACGCTCTCCATGCAGCTCCATGTAAACCTGCATCAGAGCGTTTCAGGATGAAAAGCTAATGCCACCGCATGCACAGTACTCTTTCAGATGAAGGCTGCATGCGCAGGAACAACAGCTTCGGCCGTCTGTCAAGTAACGTGTGAGCCTCTTACCGTGCTCGATTTGTTATCCAGACAGAACTATCCAAACCGATTTGTCCGAACTGATTTGTTGTCCAGAAAAGGGACTCCTGGGTCTCTGTGCGTCTACTTGCCATTGATGTTTGTGAAAAGTTTTTCTTCTTCGTACGTGTGTTGTAGCAGTGTTGCCTCTCTGCAGACCTACACCACCATCTACTGAACCAGCTTGCACACTACAGCGGGTCCACACATCTCCAGCGTCGTCGTCATCTGAACGCAGAAGAATGCGGAAATGCAAAGGGAAAATCTTTGCGTCTCTAAGTCAGGAGTGTCCGTGTAAAGGTAGACTTATTTCCTCCACCCAAACCCCCCTCTTTCAGACCCCCTCCCAGATCAATCTCAGCCCAACGCCCCTCCCTCATACCCGAGAACCAGGTCCCAAGGTCTCTCCCCACCAGGGCCAAGGAGAACAGGACTTTTATTTTTATAGCACTTTTTAGGAAGAGGACCTATTTGGTACCGAGGATCAAATTTGTAATTTTTTAAGGATCATTTAAGGGTTATTTAATCTAATAATTCTGACTTCAATGTCAGGGTTCATGTTTAAATTATAACATTTCGACTCACCTCTCAATGTCCTGACCGTAATCATAAAATTCTGACTTGAGGAAATCAGATTCAAAATCATCCTCTTGGATTGAATGAAATGAATCAATGAATTAAATCTGAGAGAATAAAACATGTAGGCCTCAGTAGCTTTTAAAGCTAGCTATCTCACCTTTAAATAGTTTCCAAAGAGCTCCACAAGGTGATGACTTTCTTGAAGTTTACTCTGTTCAACTGCAAAACAATAAAACAGTTCCATTAACATTTAACATAAAAATACAAAAAGGCATATTCAAACTTATTCCAACACAAGGGTGACCATATAGATAAAACCCAAAAAGCAACGTGTGTTGCGTCATTGTCGATATTTTCATAGGTAGGTACATTGGAATAATACCAGTGGCCCAGAGCAGCACTCTATCAAAATATTAACCCTTTTACTGCTATGAATATGAAAGGCCGTCTGGTCTTTTTGCCTTTTTGTCAATAAATTTATCAGAAACTGCCCTTTGAGATAATTACTTTGCACCTCCTTGAGATTAAAATAAAATATTCCAGCAAGTATTTGTCCTTTTTATGTTGTAAATGTGTGTAATTACAAGAAAAGCAAATAAAAAGATCTGAAGCAGTACAAAATAAATCACATTTTCAGTGGACCAGACTTCATGCTTCCTCTTTTCTCCTCATCACATCCTCAGGGTATCTGACATTTACTTATGGAGTAGTGAGAGTGTCAAATCTCAAAAATAAATGTATAGAGAAAAGGCAAATAAAAGTGGAAATGTAAAGATGAATCTATAAAGTCCATAAAACAATAATGTTGCTAAATAAATCAATATTAATCAAAAAATTACTCCATAAAAGAAAAGAATAATATAAGATTTTGTATAAAGACAAGTTAATAAAGTAGTTTTTAAAAATAAGAAACATGCTTATAAAGTAAAAATTAAATGCTTTGGCTTTATAAAGCAATATTAGTAACAAAAAAATCTATTAAAAGAAAAGGCTAATAAAAGCAGAATACAGGCAAATAATTAAAATATGTGCTTTTATAAAGCACATTAGTATTGTTATGATCAGCACAATGCCATTGCTTCTGAGATGTATTTCTTGCAACTGTTGTTTTTAGTGCACGCATTAAGCGCCACATTGACAATGTTTTAACTGCTTCCTTTTCTTTTTTTCTTTATTTTTCTCTCCTTTTTGAACTGCTGACAAAATCGGTTTTAAAAGCAAAGGAAAAATGTGCAGAAAAATGCGCAGAGTAGGAATTTCTCTGTGTGCAGGTGCGGGCACAGAATCAGAATCAGAATCAGAAGGAGAAATCCTACGGTGGTTGCTGAGAAACATCACAGCAGCCACAAAACGTCTACATTAATTCACAACAGAAGTTAAACGTGAACTTTTTCAGGTCTTGCTTCAGTCCGGGGTCCATGAAAAGCTGATAACCTCCATTCTGCAGAGTCCCCGCTAACTAGCTTAGCCCAAACACTGGAAGTCAAGAGAAGTGTTAAACGGCTTCTGTATACGGTCATAAGATAAACTTTTAAGATTAATGGATTAACTGAAATTGATTTATATAGCAACATTATTGTTTTGATTTTATAGATTCATCTTTATTTTTCCACTTTTATTTGCTTTTTCCTTTATACATTTATGTTTATAATTATGCTATATGTATAGAATATAAATATATATATATATATGTAAAAATATATATATATGTAGGTGTGTGTGTGTGTAAAATATATAAAAACAATAAAATATATTAAAAAAATAATTTAAAAAATAGATACAGGGTGTCCATAAAGTCTCTTCACAAATTACAAAAAATCAGACCAAAGGCAGATGAGGAAATATCCTAACCAGATTTGCTTTATTTAATCAGTGTTTAAGTTTTTATCCACATTAAAATGTTGTGTTTTATGGTGTGTTCACACTGGACGCAAATTCGCAAAGACCCGTGTCGAGATTACATACAAAGTCAATGGACGCAGATTCGCCCCGGGCGGCGTGTTGGACGCGTTTGGCATGGCGCGTTTGGAGCATCCGGCGCGTTTGAGGCATCAAACGCCTCGACGCTCGACGCTCGAGTTGAAAATATTGAACTTCCAGCGCAAATTTGCGTGACGCTCTTGGTGCAGCAGCCAATCAGCGATGACATTCCCCCCCGACGTCATTGATTTGATGACGTGTGACACACCGGCCTTCTGCTCCTGCTCAAACCCCTCTGAAAGATGGAGGAGAGGTTTTCTGCGCTCTTTGCTATCATCCAGAGCTATATGAGTCGACGTGTGTACTCTACAGAGACCGGAACAAAAATCAATCAATCAATCAATCAATCTTTATTTGTATAGCACCAATTCATAACAAGTGTTATCTCAAGACACTTTACAATAGAGCATAAAGCTCTTCATTTTATGGATACACATATATGCATAGATACATATATACATATAAAATACACATATACATATATATACAAATATATACATCCAACACCCAACATGAATCCATATAGCCAATCATGAATCCCTCCATCATGGCGGCAAGAAAAAACCTTCTGTTAAGCAGCAGGAAATCTTGAATGTGGATCCCAGTCTCATGATGAACAGCAAATCCACACGATGCTGTGATGGGTGTGAGGGCAAAGGAAGGGAAGTAAGAGGAGACAAGTGGACGAAGTAAGAACTAAAGTTAGGGACAGGTCCATGTATCATTGGCCTGTCGCCTGATTCCTTAGAGGTTAGCCTCTTGAGATGCTACATCTCATTTCTGGAGGGACCTCATGTCTGAATGGTTGTGGTGATCATTTTCTAGAAGTATAATCTTAGATATTCAAACTGAAAATAAGAACTTATGGTAGTGACTTAACTCATGGGTGCCCAGACCACAAGTGCATCCCAACCATATTTGTCTCCGTTAAGTATAAATGTGTTAAAGGCCTCTTGAGATGTGACATCCCATTTTCAAGAGGGACTTCATGACTATGTGGTAATAAGAAATAGATACTGTAGGTGTAACGATCATGGATATGGAGATCATGCTAATAACTACATGAACAGCTATAATGATAATGAGAATGGAGTGTTCCTAATAGAATGGCCAACTATGTGTGTCATGTTTATAGCTGTAGTTTTGAGGTTTCATGACTCCACAGCAGCAGGCAGTCTCCACCAAGGATCCCAGGCCACCTACAAGACAAGAGCCAGAGACGAGTACAGGAGCAAACAAAAGGGGCAAAAGCAGATGTGGAGAGAGAGAGAGAGTGATAGAGCCCATTGTGCCAGACCCCTCCCCCCCGGCAGTCTAGGCCTATTACATCTAAACTATGAGTCTAGTTTATGAACTAATTTATTTATTTATTTATTTATTTATTTATAACCTATAAGCTGGTCCCTAACTGAAAGCTTTATCAAAGAGGAATGTTTTAAGTCTAACCTTAAAGGTAGAGAGAGTGTCAGACTCCCGAACTGTGGTTGGTAAATTGTTCCAGAGAAGAGGAGCCTGATAACTGAAGGCTCTACCTCCCATACTACTTTTGGAGATTGATGGCACCACAAGTAGGCCAGCATCTTGGGAGCGTAATGTTCTAGAGGGGTTGTACGGCACTACAAGCTCTTCAAGATAGACTGGTGCCTGTCCACTGAGAGCTTTATAGGTGAGGAGAAGAATCTTGAATTCTATTCTATATTTAATGGGGAGCCAATGCAGAGAAGCTAATACAGGAGTAATGTGGTCTCTTCTCCTAGTTCTAGTCAGTACACGTGCAGCATTTTGGACCAGCTGAAGCGTCTTAAGCGACTTGCTGGGACAGCCTGAAAGCAGAGAATTACAATAGTCCAATCTGGAGGTAACAAAAGCATGGACTAGCTTTTCAGCATCGCTCTGGGACAGGATAGGCCTGATTTTAGCGATGTTGCGTAGATGAAAAAAGGCTGTTTTTGAAATTTGCTTTATGTGAGAGTTAAAGGATAAATCCTGATCAAATAGCACTCCTAGATTTCTAACAGTTGTGCTTGGTGCCAGGGTAATGCCATCTATGGCAGTTAAATCACTAGAAAAGGATTCTCTAAGGTGTCGAGGGCCCAGCACAATAATCTCTGTCTTGTCTGAGTTAAGAAGAAGAAAATTTCTGGCCATCCAGGTTCTGATGTCCTTTAAACAGGCATCTAGTTTATCTAAGTGGTTTGTCTCACCTGGCTTTAAAGATACATAGAGCTGTGTGTCATCAGCGTAACAGTGAAAATTAACAGAGTATTTCCTCATGATATTACCAAGGGGAAGCATATATATAGAGAAGAGAATTGGACCTAGCACTGAACCTTGAGGAACCCCGACCAAAGAATGGTTGCTTTATTGTACACAGAAGATTTGTTGTTCACGTGTACAAACTGATATCTATTAGATAAGTAGGACTTAAACCAGTTTAAGGCAGTCCCTGTAATCCCAAGTAACATCTCCAATCTCTGTATAAGAACATCATGATCAATGGTGTCGAAAGCTGCACTAAGATCTAACAAAACAAGAACAGAGAGCAGTCCTTCATCTGAAGCTGAAAGTAGATCATTGGTTACTTTAACTAGAGCAGTCTCTGTGCTGTGATGAGCTCTAAATCCTGACTGAAAGTCCTCAAGCAGGCTATTGTCTTGAAGGAAGTCACCTAGCTGATCAGCTACCACTTTCTCCAGGATCTTTGAGGCAAATGGAAGGTTAGAAATAGGCCTATAGTTAGCTAATGTTCCTGAATCAAGGTTAGGTTTTTTAAGGATGGGTTTGATTACTGCTGTTTTAAAAGACTGTGGTACGTAGCCTGTTGATAGAGATATATTTACTGTCTCCAGCAACAATGGACAAACTAGAGGAAAGACCTCCTTAAACAACTTAGTTGGGATTGGGTCTAAAAGGCAGGTTGATGATTTAGAGGAAGAGACGAGAGAATTTAGCTCCTGAAGGCTGATCGAGAGAGACTGTCTAACTCAGGTCTGACTTCTACTACATTTAAAGGTAGGGCAGGTTCGGCTGGAGATAAAGAGTTGCTAATTTTATCTCTAATTTTCAGAATTTTATCATTGAAAAAGTTCATAAAGTCCTCACAGCCCAGGGCTAGAGGAATCACAGGCTCAATAGAGCTCTGACTCTGTGTCAGCCTGGCTACAGTGCTGAAGAGATATCTAGGGTTGTTTCTATTTTCTTCAATTAGTGAAGAGTAGTAGGCAGCTCGATGTTTTAAGGCTCTCATGTAGTTAATATGACTCTCTCGCCAAAGTATACGTGACTCTTCCCTTTTATCAGAGCGCCACATTCTCTCTAATTTACGGGTTGTTTGTTTAAGTGTACGAGTTTCTGAGTTAAACCAAGGAGCTGTCCTCTGACGCTTAATACGTTTTTGTCTCAGTGGGGCAATTGAGTCCAAAGTGGATCTTAGTAGACTGGCTGAGTCATCAACAAGCTGATCCAGCTGAGTTGAGCTAAAGCTAATATCACAGTTATCAGTTGGCCAATTTATTGAGCTTAGGGCAGTAGGAATGGCCTCTGTGAATTTAGCCACTGCACCACTGGACAGATTTCTACTGCTCACAGTTTTGCTGCAAAACACAGAATCTTCCAGGAGGATGCTAAAAGTCACTAAGAAGTGGTCGGATAAAAATGGATTCTCTGGAAAAACTTTCACTTCATTGATATTGAGGCCATATGCTAAAACCAAATCAAGAGTGTGATTAAATGATGGGTAGCTTCATTAACAGACTGAATAAAGCCAACTGAGTCTATTAATGACATAAAAGCTGAGCTAAGACTATCACTCTCTTTGTCCACATGGATATTAAAATCACCTACAATGACTATTTTATCAGAGCTTAGGACCAAGTTTGATATGTACTCAGAGAATTCTGATAAGAATTCAGAGTATGGGCCTGGAGGACGGTAAATTATCACAAATAGGACTGTCTGGCCAGTTTTTGAATCAGTATGAGATAAATTTAGAGTAAGGCTTTCAAAAGAAGTATATTTAGCCTTTGGTCTGTGATTGATTTGGAGACAGGAATGATAAATAGCTGCTACACCACCACCACGGCCTGTGTCATGGTATATGAATATTTGAATGACTGGGGGAGTGGACTCATTTAAACTGACATATTCTCTTCTTGTAGCTATGTCTCAGTTAGACAGAATAAATCAATCTGATTTTCTGTTATAAGGTCGTTCACCAGTAAAGATTTGGACCTCAGTGATCTAATATTTAAGAGACCACATCTAATTCTCTGATGTTTTAAAGCCACTACATTTGAAGGTTTTATTTTTATCAGATTTCTGTGGTTGACACCTTTTTTATTTGTTTTTGTGTTAATATCTAGGTGAGCTTTGGGTCGGGGTACTGACACAGTCTCTATGGAATAATGTTTATCACTATTACAAAAGCCATAGCAGCTATCTAAGGGATGAACACAACTGTCATAACAGTAATGGCAGGGAAACTGTCTTAGAGCAAGCGCAGAGGAGCGTGGAGGACTGCAGCTCTGCAACATGGTCTCATCTCTGAGAGGTCATAAGTGTGACTCTGCCATGTTTTTTGATAGGAGAGATGCACCAGCCAGAGTAGGATGGATGCCATCTCTGCCTATCAGGCCAGGTTTTCTCCAGAAGGTTGACCAATTGTCAATGAAGCCCACATCATTTGCTGGACACCACCTCGATAGCCAGCGGTTGAATGATGAAAAAGGAGCAGGCTTGGGTAAAAGTCGCTGAGGAGACAGGTTTTGAAGGTAAGTTCTGTAAATATTCGTTTCCAGCTGGATTTGCCTGCACGGGTCATCACTGAGTCTGACTAGCTCCGGCTCTCTACTGCGCCAGGACGCGCGTCGTCCCTCAGCTTGTCAAAATGTCCAGCGTCCAGCCTTGGGCGTCACAGGCGTTTAAATATGCCAATTCGCGTCCAGTGTGGCCATAGCATCAGACATTCTGTTAATGTAAGTTAAACTGTTAAATGAACCCCTATGAAATGGCTACTTTTCAAGAGAAGGCACAATGTGTGTCCTGGTTTATTGAGACAAAATCAGATGAACAGACTCAGCAAACTACAGGACTGAGTATGGAAGAGATCAGCCATCACCTCCATCAATTTGTGCATGGCTCAAGAAATTTATGGAGACAGGGACAGTGTTGGATAAACAAGGGGCATAACAAGAACACTTAAGGAAAACATCAATCGTTTAAGACAAGCCTTTTCTGCCTTTAACAGAATATCTGAAACACAAAATTTCAAAGCGAATAAAACCTTTAATAAACACGTATTAAAATAAAACAAATCTGGTGAAGTTATCTCATCAACTGCCTTTGTAATTTTTTTTTTAATTGTAAAGACAGTTCATGGACACAATATAAATATTGTTTTTCAATGAAAAACTAAATAAAACACTTAAATTTAAATAGACTCCTGAAGGAGCAGAGAGCACAGCAGCTGCAGGAGAAGCTGCTCACAGACTGACAGACTAGCTTGACATCAATAAATTAGCTTTTAAAATTACGTACTGCACGTCACTTAAAACATTTCAAAAACACACTTTCAGACATTCATAACAGTCTTACACGATATGTGAGCCTAACAACATTAAATATGACCAATTATTTATCATTTTAACAGTGTTTCAGCACTAATTGAACCCCATCCTACTTTAAAACCCACCTCTCCTGACGTTCTTCTCAGGGCGTCTGAGGACAAGAGCGCGATAGGTGCCGGAAATGATCCATCAAAATAAAACAAACTAAATAAATAAAATACATGCAAAATAAATATTTAGACACATTATTAAAAAAAATATTTACACATAATTAATCACTGAGGGTGCACTTTTGGCAAATTATAAACGTGTAAAACACTCATTACATTAGCATGAGCATATCTGTTAGCTACAAGCTGCCTCAATTAACGTGGCATAAACTTAAGAGAAACTTACAAAAACATGGCAGCTATGTCGAATTGTCGTTTGCGTTGGTCATACTAACAATACCTTGTTCTAGCATGAAGAAAGGAATGAATCCAAGCTCAGCTGTACCGTCGACTCGCCAAATAGCGGTACTTCCTGTTTAGACCCAAGTGGTTGATAACATATGCTGCGTTCCAGGCGACCCGTAACTCGGATATTTCCCAATTAAAATTTCCGAGTTCCGACCTGAAAGCGTTCCAGGCAAAATACGACTTCGGTTTGAGCGCAAGAAATTCTGGTATGTAAATTAACCAACATGGCAGACGTTATGAGATATATGTTTTATCAACTAACTCATTTGAGTGAAACAGAAGCGGGGAAACGGCGCATAATGTAACAGAAGCTTATACTTTACAGTGTTTGTCATTATTAAGAGGCTGCCTTATTGGTTAGGCAGTAATGTGACGTCACAAGTCGTTACAGAGTTACAGGTGGGAAAAACACAAGTTACGGGTTGCCTGGAACGCAGCAATAGACATAGGGTGCTTCTCAAAGCTCTAAAGTTGCATCCTCGCCTCCTCCACTTGCCTCCTCCACTTGCGTCTTAGTCCCGCCTACCAGAGATGCATGCCAGAGACGCGAGAAAACGAAGAGAGGAGAGAGGAGACGAGGAGATTCATTTTATGAGCATTGAGACGTCCTCTCCTCCGGAGCGTCACATGAAGCGACGTCTTTTAGTGATGACGGCATCACAGCTGCATATGCCGGTCTGAGCGCACGGGAGAAACTGAATTAAGGAAAAGGAAAATAATGTAAACTCCGGGGCGCTCGACCGCGGTAAATTCATATTCACTTTGACATCAATTTAAAGTGAATATGTACATGAATGAAAAAGAAAAATGTCAGGTTTTCCCAGGCCCAGAATGATAGGAGTTTTAAATTGTTATATTGCGGCCACTTTGTGTTCATAAATAATGTTTTTATTCTGCACTAAGCACTTAACCCCCCCTCCGTGCGCATTTATATAGAAAAAATGTAAAGGCCTGAGATAACAATGTACAATTCACTCTCCTTATTTATGCTTGTATATCAGGAACTACATAATACATGCTTTTCATTCATGTGCATTATAATCTGCCTGACCATGGGGTCTATTGGGTGCTGATATTTGTCAATAAGCATCTCTTTTTTTATTATTTATTATTGTCCATGTTTGCTGTTTGTAAATGTTTGTATGGTCTGGGTAGACTGTAAAAACTGAATGGGCCTTTAGGATAAATAAAGTCATCTAATCTAATGTAAAATGTGTTTTCCTGAACAGACCTGTCTACTATAGCAGCCTCACAGTTACAGACATAAAGACAAACAACACAGATAAATCAGGACAGACAACAGATGGAAAACCTGAAAGAACTGCTCCATGATAGTGTTCAGTATTATCTGTGATATCAACATGTTCATCTCATGATCCTTGATAGTGTTCAATATTTTCTGTGATATCAATATGTTCATCTTAAAATACTTTTAAATGATTAGTCAAATATTTCTTTGCACAGTGAAGAAAATAAAAAAGAGATAAAAGAGACACTGAAATTTAGTAACTGCTCACATTTTGAGGGAACATTAGGCAGTAGACACATCGGCTGCTTTGTGTGAAATGTGGATATACTCATTACAATGACTCCCAGGAAGTTGCTAATTACACTAACACTTTCTTTTGCGCCGTGATGTTTATATTTCACTCATGTGGGCAGCTGACACTTTACAGCCGGCTGCTGATACGTCACAAGGGGGCGTGTCTGTCAGTGAAAAGACTTCCGCGTAGCCTGCACTTGTGTTTCCTAGATTATGCCTCCTCCAGATCAGTCTCCTCTCTCCTCTCTCCTCTCTCCTCCGAGCGCATTTGGCGCTTTGGAATGTCCTTCAATATGGCTGCTCACAAAATACTTCCGGTGTCGCGGAGGAGAGAGGAGAGAGGAGACTGCATTTTGGCACATTGGGAAGCACCCATATACACGAGATGCCTCACCAACTGGCCGGATCATATGTCAGTGTGTCCGCCATCTTGCGAGAGGCACTGGTCAACAGTTCAGCAGGGATGCCGCATCATTGCTCAGCGTGGGGTTGCACAAACCGACAAACTGAAGACTTCAGATTGCATGGGATTACCTTTCACAGGTAGGGGCAATTTTGCGACATTAACTTCGGAGATAGATCAGTTGGAATCGTTGAAAATGCTTTCTATTCTTCCACTCAAGCTAGCCCCCAAACAGAAACAGTGACGTCTATTAGGTTGAAAATATAAATTCTTTATTATTTATATATAATATATATTTATTTATAAATATTATATCTTATAATATTATGTATATATATATTTATTTATATTATAATTACTACATATTTATATATATATATATATATGTATATATATGTGTATATATATATATATATATATATATATATAGATATATATATATATATATATATATGTATATACATATATTTATTTAAAGATCTCATATTATGCTCTTTTTCTGCAGTGTAATATGGATTTTGATGTCTTCATGAAGCCTTAGTAGCATGCTTTGGTCAAAAAACCCAATAAAACAAGCACAGCAGCATCGTTTCCAGGCTCTCTTAGCTCCTGCCTGCACGACGCTCAGATTTTGTGGGCGTAACCATATGTTAATGAGCCCCCGCTGAAACCGCCCCGCACTTCCGTGTCGGCGCAGTCGGCGCATGCGCGTGACTAGTGATGGGCGCTCGAGGCTTTGTTGAGGCTCCGACACCTGATTCGAAAAAATGCTTCATTGTTCGAGGCTTCAATGATACAATGCTCAAGTAGGTCATCTAGTGGTCAATAAAATGAAGTGCAATTGAAATGATGAATTCATTGTTTCATGAGTCATTTGGGTTTTGAGTCGCTAATGCGTTTCTGTTTGCGCACACTGCATGGATGTATGGTTTCACGCTCAGTCGCACAATAAAATACATTTTGAAAAAGGAAAATTAAGACAATGTATTTGTGACGTCTAATTGAAGTTGACAGTAGCTCCATACTTAAGTCTAACATTAGTCATATTACACCATAAAAGAAATCTAAATATCACATAGCTTAAAAGATTTTGACGATGATTTTGAGGCCAGATGTCCAATATCAATTGTAATTAGGAGATATTATCCTTGACATGTTTGGACGGGAATTGAACCCGGAAACGCCAGTTGGGAATCCGTTATAGTACCAGTTCACCACAAAGTGCTTGTGCATGTTGAAATTCTGTGTGATATATAATTCTCATATTATGATGTTTAGCCCTACAGTAACTGTTTTATTTTACTCAGAGTAGTCTGTCATGTTATGTTGGATCTGCAGTACTGAATGCAACTCTGTTAAAGAGAACCTCTACCGGGTTCTCCGTGTTGATTAACTTTAAAGGCTGAGCTCTAAGCTGACACAGCCAAAGAAAGCAGTGAGACGCTTTCCATATCTAATGAAACAGTAAAGTGGTTCATACGTCATAAACCACGTAATTCTTTCAAACCAAAACAGTTTGTACTACACGCAATCTAACTCTCAACAAACTAATAGCAACAACAGCACAAAACCAACCTACTCTGCACGGTTTTTTTTTAAATGAGCGCCTATTTATTGGATATCCTATCCCTGAACACGCTCCTTTCCGCCAAACGATTCACATCAGAGCTATAGAGATAGTAAGAGATCTCTGTAGCTCTGGATTCACATGACAAACCGAGCCAATCAGGTGCTTCGTTTGATGTCCGAGCCACAGCAGTGGTTCGATACACTCAACTGTTTCATACGTCACTCAACTGTTTCGGACGTCACTCATCACGTGACCGATACACGCTCCGGCACGCGAGATTTTTTACCCTAGGATGAAATCGGGAAATCCACGCCCCCAACCCATGTGATTGGTTCCTGCAAAGTCTCTCAATTCCACACGCTTCTACCTCGAATGCGCCCCCTCCTGGTTTTTAAATTTTCACTGCAATTACATCGCCGCTCTCACCTCGCTGTGTTGAAAGTGTTTAGTTCTTGAATTGAAATTTAACATGTGGTAATTCTATAGTCAGGGGCGGATCTAGTCATATGGGGCCCCAAGGCAAACCCAGTCACTGGGGCCCTTTCTTGTACTGTGCTGATACATTTTTTAATTATTTTTATCCATTTTCCAACTTATGGAATGGGTGCAGGGTGCAGAGAAAACATAAACAAGGAACTTATAGATATCAAACAAGAAGAAGGGAAAAGGGGCAGAAGAAGAAGAAATGGAGAGTAGTAATACAAATAAAAAATAACTAAAATTAAATTAGATTAAAAATAATAAGAAAAGTAAACAGGGTCAATAAGTCAGTATTTCACTGGTTTTCAGCATGCTGATACATTTTTGTTATTATTTTAATCTTGTACCAGGTAACATAAAGAAATGAAATTAATGTCCTTAAATTTTGTAATTAAGTTCAGTATTTTTAAGTATTCAGTAAGTTTAAGTATTTTACAGGATATCATGGTTGAAAATAAAGACAATGACATCAAATCTATGAGGTTGACTGACAAAATGATTATAAATTATGGCTGTTGAGCTCCTCTACTTCATACTATATAGCGTGTGAATTAAGACTAAAAAAATCAATAACTGCTCTGAATCAAAGAAAACTTTAATAATACATTTTTGTGAGATGTTTGGGGTCCTCTGGACATCTTGGGGCCTCAGGCAATTGTCTGTGTTTGCCTAATGGTAAGTATGCCCCTGTCTATAGTACTTTAAGTGAAATGTTAAATGTTATTAATATTTGACGCTTTTTTAGTTTCATGCTTTTACTTTTCATTTAAAAAAAATCAGCTTGGTTAATCATTTCTTTTCTGTTAAACTCTGAAGCACTTTGAGCTGCATTCCATCTCATTAAAAATGTTCTACAAACAGGCTGTTTTATTATAAATATGTACACTTCATCACGATTATCACCACCATAACTACTTACCCAAATTGCATAACTACATAATAATGCATAGATCTTGAGTGAAAAGGATACTACATGGCTTCTTTGAAGTTGGGCTACCAACATCGCCCCACCACAAAATAAAATCCATAGTTACCTACATCACCATCATCACCACAATACCATAATAGGAAAGCATAACATTGCAGTTTTCACAATACACAAAATTTATTACCATTTTATTCATAAATTTCATTTGGCCCCAGCATACATTTTATTCATAAACTTCATTTGGCCCCAACATACATTTTATTCATAAACTTCATTTGGCCCCAACATACATTTTATTCATAAACTTCATTTGGCCCCAACATACATTTTATTCATAAACTTCATTTGGCCCCAACATACATTTTATTCATAAACTTCATTTGGCCCCAACATACATTTTATTCATAAACTTCATTCGGCCCCAGCATACATTTCATTCATAAATTTCATTCGGCCCCAACATACATTTTTTTTTAGAGCTGAAACGATTCCTCGAATATTCGCGAGTACTCGATTACAAAATATCCTCGAATTAAATTTTGTGCCTTGAAGCCTCGTTTAATATATAATTATACATATAAATATATATCTGGACTACTATACAGTGCACGGTGTTTGACACGGACGGTCATTTCTGTGGCACAACGTGCCTGCTACCTCCGCTGCTGCGCGGCTTGTAAAATCATGAAGGAAGAGAAAAGAGAGGGACAGAAAGGAGAGAGTCCACAGAAGAAATGGTAGAGAGTGTTCCAAGTGTGTGGTCACTACAAGAAGGGACAAAAAGAAAACAGTGCAGTGTGTCTGATGTCAAACAGAGTGAGCTTAGCACGTAGCTTAGCACGACAGCACATCGTTAGGGCTGCAACTATTACTATTACAGCATTTTAAATATGCTCATCACAGACATGCCTCCTCTTTCCATGGTGGAGGACACAGGATTTAAGAACATGATCAGGGATTTCAATCCAAACTACACAATGCCCTCCAGAACACACTTCACAAATATAATAGCAGAATTATATAACTGCTCATCTCGCCAGCGGGCCATCACTACGCGTGACCATGTCAACGGAGCTCTGTGTTAGCGTCTGTGTCGCTACATGAGGACCACAGCACTGAACGCTTTAACCGAGTCAGAACCCGAAAATAAGAGGAACCAGGAGAGAGTCGAGGACCAAGGATAAACCGGGATGTTTCTGAGTGGTCTGTATATAAAGTTTGTTTCTTCAATGCTATTATGTTGACGAATTAAAGTTGTTCTGCCGTTCCTCTCCCCCTCCCCCTGTTGTTGTCGATGTTAGCATGTCTGTTAGCAGACGTGCAGTGCTTAGACTGGCGTTAGATAGAGTCTAGTAAGAGCTAATGTAGAGTGAGCGGGTTACTGCAGAGACGTGAATTAACTAAAACACCGATGTGAATTAACTTTCACTTCTAAGTAACACTGAAGGGGCCGTTGCTACTGATAGTGAAATAAGACAGAGAGAGGGGGTCTTCTCTGTTGTTGTGATGTGTAAATAATGTCTGGGCTCTTCAGGGTCGATCAGAGCAACAGTCTGTTTTACAGAAATAATATTAGTAATGTGACTGACCCATCAGAATACAGCATTTAATAGAGCCATAGCCATTAGTGACAGTAACGTGCTGCCACGTTTATTAGCTGTAACTCTAAGCAGCCAGCAGTTTTCTGTGAACCTTATTTTAAAAGCTTATTTTCTTTTCTATATGCCACACAGTAGCTGTCTTAAAAACATCTTAACTTGCATTATTGTATGTTATGACAGTTCTGTGTATATTGTTAAACAATAACAGGACATGATTATCTAGAACATTTCCTTTATATAAAAATTCTACTGAACATCCTGTTTTCACTCCTCTCCTACAGAGGTGCTCCTGTGGCAATCGTGTGAAAATTCCTACAGCCTGAAAATGTTTGTTACATGGAGATACCAAAGGTATTGTGAAAAATTAGTGCTAAATAACAATTTAGTACATAACCTTTCCTGTACTATGTCACTGACTTACCTGTTTTAATTAAGTAGGTCAGAGGAAAACTGCAGGAACTCCCAGTCCAACCATCCTGGACTCTGACTCTGAGTGTGTTTTTCACTACAACATGCATTCTATATTTATAGAGCAGACTATGAGCCTTTACATCTAAGAGGAGTAATGCATAAGTATTTTGATATAAACACTTCCATGACTGTTGAACAAAAATAGTAAAGATTAAAAGAACTGTTTCCTCCATCTCATTTTTTTGTCTTTCTTGTTATTTAATTATTAACATTACATGTAACATATGGAAAACTGAAAACACACAAAACAGTTCATTTAGACTTTTTATTGTGAAAGATATTTTGACATATAAATCACCAAATGTAGCGGCTGGTACTGTAGACATTTTTACATGAAGGAGGTAAAAAAGACAGGAAAAAAGAAAAGGAATTTTTAAACACAAGCCATAGAACCATATTGATAAAAATATGAACATATAGATAAAAACACCTATGACAGTAATTTATTTCTGACATATTCTTATCATGTCCAGCCCTTACAGATGCCTGGCCTACAGAGCCTTTGTCAGCTGATGCTGCCTGTGTTGTACTGCAGAGTTTCCTGATGCAGAAGACCAGTATGAGGGGTTCAGCGCTTCCTGGTATTTGGAAAAGGAGCATATGGTCTGGTATTTTCTGCAGCTCCTTCAGGTGTGGAGCAGGGTCCTGGAAAACCTTCCCAAAGACAAGGCCCAACAGTGCATCTGCATGATCTGAAATACAAGACACAAAAATATATGTTTACAAGAAATGGCACCAAAACCAAAACACCTCACTGCAGTGTTGTAATTTTTTTTACATAGTCTTTTATTGACACAATGTCCTTAAGGTTTATATATTCTCGATTCCATTTTGATAACATTTTTATTCCAGTTTCCTTTATCTTTTCATTTCCATGCTATGCCTACTTGCCATTTTGTTAAATGTGTTGATTTCTAATAAAGGCTTGTTTAACTTACGGAAAGCTTTGGCTCTGCTCTCACTGGCTTTGCTGTACATCCTTCCTCATTGGATTTTGAGAAGCTGACTGTAACCAGCGGTTCACCATCAGAAGATGCTGCCTGAAGTCGACCTGCATAGACACAAGAAAGAAAAATGTTTAACCTGTTAGTGCATGAAAACACATATTAGAGCCATGCATTTTTACCTTTTTTTTAGACAAAATGTTTATTTCACGTTGGACTAAAATCTAAATAAATTACATGAGATGTTACAAATAGTTATTGTTACTCAATAGATACATTAGGTATTTCTGGCAACTGATAATTCAGCTGAGGACTTTTATATTTATCATTTATCTTACTGTATTCAGTTGGTTTTTTTTTGTAATATTATTTGATAATTTTGATTAGGCAAATGTATCAAAAGTATGTCTCAAATAAGATACAAGCTTTTCAGGGGTTAATGAGTTTTTACTTACAAATGTCACATTATGTGATGCATAATGAAATGTCTATGCCTATATATTGTTCGTAAAGAAAACGGGAGGATAACTGAATCAGACATCTTATTTGCCTCCCTCCGTTTTTCGTAAATCCTTGACCTGTTAGTAATTGTAACTTATCCCCAGTCACACAGCTCATATGACAGCATTCTGTGGGCATTTCTGAGCGTTTAAACTCACAGAAATCTGATTAAATTAGTTTGGTGATAACGACATCTGCAGCGTTAGCGTCACACGTCATATACACTCCCTGTTGTTATCAATATTTACATGATCTGCTGTAACACAGAGGAACAAAGCCTGATCGTTTCCCTCATCCACAGCTTAGACACGAAATGAGTTTGGATACTTTCTGAGATAATTTCTCGATTACATTGCCTCAGTGCCTTTACATTGCCTGTACGGTCCTCATGTTAACAAAACAGCGAAGCTCGTTTCTCGTAGCATTACAGGCTAACACAACAGGCTAACCGCAGCTAAGCTTAGCCTCCTGGAGCTAACACAGATGCAGGGGGGAGAGGAGGGCTGTACAAGGAATAATAATAAAAATCCTCCAGCTGTTAAAACTCCTCTACTACTGTGGGAATATTCAAACATCTAAATCGGATTAAACTACTTTGGTGATGACGATGCTGTGGCCAATAAAGTCAGTTATCACATCTACAGATACACTGATTTTAGCCGGCCTTAGCGTAGTTATATACTTTCCCCTGTTATCAATATTTACATGCTGTGCTGCAAAACACAGAAAAACAGCATTCACCGATCTTTTCCCTTGTCCACAGTTTAGACACGAAATGAGTTTTGATACTTTATGAGATAATTTATTGATTACATTGCCACAGTGATTGAGTGATCAAACCGCTGTACATTTAACAGCAGCCAGCAAAGTAATAGGCAACAGAGACTAATATTACGGCCCAGAAGAGACACGACTGTACTGCCTCATGTTTAGAAAACAGCAAAGCTCGTTTATTGTAACATTACAGGCTAAAACAACAGACTAACCGCAGCTAAGCTTAGCCTCCTGAAGCTAACAGAGGAATAGCTCTTACATCTGCTCCTCTTCCCTCTGCTGTTCGCAGCTCATAGCAATTAACAAAATAACAGCACACAGCATTTGAAATACTCACATTTCCAGGGTCCGAGGTTTGTTGGCGGATGGTTGGCAGTGCTCCTGGATTAAGGATTTACTAGCCCTCTTGTGTACTGTCCGAAGTTTGCAAAGCAGTCGGCCTTGAATTGCTTAGCACGAACGTGCACATTTTTACTTTGTTTTGCTGGCACATTTCCATGATAGATGAACTCCAGCCACTTAGTCTTTAGGTCTTCAGAGGCAGGAAGTTTGTGCAAGGAAGTGTGTGGCTTGTTGCAGCCCACAACACTGCAGCAGTAGCTACAGCACTACAGCATTCTGAACTCTGATCTCTCACTGCCGGTAAATCCATCATGGCTGCTCTGCAGCAGCTCTCGCTGGAGATCTCTGCAGCAGCGGAGGGGAGGGGAGGGGGGGGGGGTCTGTCAACCAGTGGCGGCTGCTGGTCAGTCAAGGAGGGGAAGCTCATTTTTTTTCTGGCCTACATCATAATTTTGTTTATTTATGTAAATGATCTGTGACCCTGTTTGGTGTCTTTTCCGGGGATTTTATTCACCAAAACTCACTTTTGACCAGACAACACATTTTATTTGTGACAGCACTTCCAGTGAGCCAGCTCACCTTGTCATACCAGGAATGCTGAAAAGACCTGATACTTTTCCCCACCTTTTGCACTAAATCAATCTTAGGAGTTGATCTGCCCTGCTGTTTAACTCTAATTTTCTCTTCGTAAGAAAGACTATCAAATGGCCTCACCAAAATCTGGTTGACAACATTCATACTATCTGCCATGATGTGCAGTTTGCTAGCAGCTGGAGCAGCTACGTTAAACTAGTTAAACTACTGTTTGACAGGCTGTGAGTGTGAGTGAAGGGGAGAGAAGATTCGCATCTGCTCGTTGGTGAAAAGAAAAAGTGACAGGAGAGAATCTTCAAACACAACGCTAGTCGTTTTTAGGAAAGATAAAGTCACTGGTGATCGATAAAGCCTCCGGATCAGTACAGAATAACTGAACGTAAAACTTAGAAGATGCTGCAGTAAAGGGTGATACTTCAAGATCGCTGATTGGCTCATTTCACTGTCAATCAAAAAGGGATTCGGCCTCAGACAGATTATCCAATCATCATGGAGAAGCCGAGCGTCCAGGCCAGCCCACTGCCTCATAGACCCCAAGAGACGCTGAGCGTCCGATGGGCGGGACAAAGCCCAGCGTTTATCCAATGACCGTCCAGTTTCCACAGTGGAACAACCCACTGTATATTTAAACGCTGAAGTCCGAAGACGCTCAGCGTCCGACTCCGACTGTAGCACTGAGACGCTGTGGGGATGAATGAGAAGGAAGTTGTGCCAGTTACCTGTGATAAGTTGCTGATTCAGAACAAAAGATGAAGGTATTCTAGCTCATATTTAGTCAATGAAATGTACACACAGCAGTACATATTACCACGTTTTTGGGGGATATTTTAGGGGAAGCTGAGCTTCCCTTGCAGTCTTAGAGCAATCGCCACTGCTGTCAACCTGATCAGACTCGTTCCTGATTGGTCAAAAAAGTGAACTGTGACGTCGGTACAACCCCAATGAAAAAATGCCTCATTAGGGGGCGGGATTTTACATTCACAAGCACTACGACGCACAGGATTTGTCACTAAATATCACATTTTTGGGGCTGGGAGGAAAGCCACAGACCCTAAAATTTCACAAAAAGACTTAATAAAGTGGTTTTTGCATAATATGGGCACTTTAAATAATAATTAAATATAATATTCAAAATATGCATATATTAAATGTTATGGCAGAGGATTAGGGCCACTGAGTAAAAAATATTTCTCTGCAGAAAAAACTCAGAATTCTGACTTTTTTCTCAAAATTCTGACTTTAAACTCAGAATTCTGAGTATTTTTCTCTGGAGAAATATTTTTCTTTTCTCAGTGGCCCTAATCCTCTTCCGTAAAATGTATATATAAAATGATGTGTACAAAAGTAAAAAAAAAAAAATGAATGTATGAAATGTACATACAGAATGATGTGAACAAAAGTACAAAAAATGAATATATGAAATGTAAATATAGAATGATGTGTACAAAAGTAAAAAAAAAATGAACATATGAAATGTAAATATAGAATGCTGTGTTAATAAGTTAAATATGCATATATTAAATGTAAATATAGAATGTGTTAATAAGTAAAATATGCATTTATTAAATGTGAATATAGAATGTGTTAATAAGTAAAATATGCATTTATTAAATGTAAATATAGAATGATGTGTTAATATGTAAAATATGCATATATTAAATGTTAATTTAGAATGATGTGTATATAAGTAAAATATGCATATAAGAAAAGTTAATATTGAATGATCTGTTAATAAGTAAAATATGCATATATTAAATGTAAATAAAGAATGATGTGTAAACATGAAAAATATGATATATGAAATGTATATATTTTTTATTTTTTTAACCAGGAAAACCTCATTGTGATTAAAAATCTCTTTCACAAGAGTGTCCTGGACAAGACAGCAGCACATTTAACAGTTTTACACAAACACATGTAGTCATTAAACACATAAAATAAGAATTCAGTACATTAAGAAAGAGAAGTCACAATTCAGACGGCTTATTTTGCTTGGATTGTCCACAGGATAAGTAATAAATAAAATAGAAAATATAGAATATAGGAGAATATAAGAGAAAATGTAGAATGATGTGTAAATATGAAAAATATGACATATGAAATGTTAATATTGACTGATGTGCAAATATGTAAAATATGCATATATTAAATGTAAATATAGAATGATGTGTACACAAGTAAAATTTGCATATATGAAATGTAAATATTGAATGGTGTTAATAAGTAAAATAAGCATTTATTATATGTAAATATAGAATGTGTAAATATGAAAAATATGTATGAAAAGTAAATATTGAATGATGTGTAAATATGAAAAATATGATATGAAAAGTAAATATTGAATGATGTGTAAATATGAAAAATATTATCTATGAAATGTAAATATAGAATGATGTGTAAATATGAAAAATGATATCTGATTTTGTAAATATAAAATCACGTTTACATATGTAAAATATGAAATATGAAAATGAAATTATCTGTAAATATGTTATGTAAGTACTTGATAAAATGTTCCTACGCCTCATGCAGTTCTGATATCTGATCTGCTGATTTCTTTCATTTCTCTCAATTATTGCTATATTATTGAGCAAAATAGCTGCCACTCCAGCGCCGATTAGCAACCCAAACTTACATCAGTTCTTTCGATAACAAAAAAAATGGTGTCTAAAATTATGCTTGACATCCACGTAAATGCAAACATTCATGTTTTTTTTAATCAGATAACACATCGCTTTCACAATGACATGTTTTGATTGACAGGGTTGACTTGACCGTCACAATATGGCGGACGTGCGGACGTATCGAAGCGCTGGGCGGACACAGGCAGCGCGGCGTCTAGTGTATATGGTTGATAACTTCTGGCTGACACAAGATGGCACCTACGATATGTAAACATGGAAAAGATGGAACATGTAAACATGGAAAAGTATCACTAACACTACTACGTGGAGCAGAACTAAAACACAAAGATTAACTTCAATGTTTAAGCTTGTCATAAACAAAAATAAAACTCTTCGATCGGAGGTTTCAATGCTTTAAAACTGTCTGTGAATTTTTTCTTGAGAAAAGGAAACAAACCTGCCATTCACGCCCCAGAACATGAGATCAGGGCCATTAGGCTAATCTGATGTTTATGAAGACAACTACACAGAGGAATACAAGAACAAACCACTAATGGAGCTATCAAAAATACTGAACAATAGAAAATGGATTTAAACAATTTTTATTTTTGTTGTTTTATTGTTTCCTCAAGGCACAGATAAAAACAGTGTCACATAAGCCATTAGTATTTCAAAGCAAGACAAAGGCAGTTCAGTTATGTGAGGTGAAACATTAATCAGATATCAGCTTAAGTGGAAAATAGGAACAAAGAAAAGTTTGGATGACAATGATTATATTTACATTTTAAAAAATCAGAGAGACACCAAATTACAACATTAAAAATAAACATGAATAAATGAACAAACAAAATAACAAGCTGAAAAAATAAATAATAAAAAATGAAAGTACACATTCATACTCACAGAATAAAACAATAAAAGAAGACACCATACAGCATTAAGTGATGAACTGAACAATAACAGAGTGACATCTAAGAAAATACTTTCACTGACTTAAATTCAGGAAAATTTCATCATAATAAAAGTACAACAACAAAAAATAAAGGCAACCAAACACAATACCACATGTCGTGATCAAAATTAACAGATATTGAAATGAGCAGTGTTAAAATAAATTCTAAAAATCAATAAGAATATAGAAAAATAAAAACATGGTCTCTGTCAGTATCCAGGTCCATATCGCCAGTGTCAAGGTTTGTATTTTAAGCATCCGTTTTAAAATCGTCAGAGTTTGGAATTATTTCCATAGGATAATCATGAAGTCATGACTGTAAAGGTCAAAATTTTACATTTTAAAATCAATCTCATTAGTGTTTTGGTCTTTGCTGTCAGCATCCAGGTCCACATCATCAGTGTCCAGGTCCAATAAATAAAAACTGCCTCGGTGTCCTCAGCATTTATGCCTCAGACCTCTCCTTCTGGATTTATCTCTCACACACTCAGCTCCAGATCATCAGGAACCAGTTTTATGTTAAGTGTAGAAGTCCACATTAAAATGAGAGCAGCATGACTAAAAGATAATTATAAAGGTGATCAATCATTGACGTTTATAGGAGTTAAAGTTCACACAGTCAAAGGTGTGTCTCAGTGAAAACTGAAAGGTTTATTAAGGTCACAGCGGGGAGAGTCTGCCTCAAACAGTTCTGATGTGTTTGATCAATTTTCTCCCTTTTTTTAATCTTAACTGAACAGTTTAGGACTTCAAATTGGTCCTGATGGTTATTTGTTGAGCTACAATGGAGTTGATACTCCTGATTCTACTTTCATTAAGCCTTTCTGCTGTTGATGGTTCTCCACTTTCAGGTGAGGCTGTTTTATCTTATTGCTAAACAATTAAAGTTCTTCGGCTCGAAGATATGTAATAGTCTAAATTCTTAAGAATAAATCAGTTTGTTAGGCCAAATAGATTTGACTTCAATCATCAAACTTTGTTGATCTTTTTTTATGACTGTAATTCAAGTGTTTCCTGTTTAATAACTCTGATTATTTTTCATCTGTGCCTGAAGTCCAACACTCTTAGCATCACTTTTGTTTCTTCATGTGCTTTAAATCCAGTCCTGTCTCCATCTTACTCTGGTTCATGAGTGAATCACAAATTAAACATTTTTTGTATTTATTGTTAATGACTGGATGTCTGCCATGGTTTTACAACATCCTCACTGCTTCTATCGGTCTTTACTCAGAGGCACAACTCAAAGTAGCCAGTGCTTAGCGGCGGCCATTTTGTAATTTTTTTAACAACACATGAAATAAAGGGAGGGTGAGACTGTTCAGGATCCATTTTGATGAACATCAGCTCTGCAGGAAACTTCAACATGGCTTTAAAGAGTGGAGGGATACAACCAGAAGGTCTTTCTACACAGTTAGAGGAAAAATAAAACCTGACTCAGCATTTTTCAGTCGTATAAAATCAATTCTCCCGTATAGCAGTGAAATCTGAGGACCAGAGTGAAAGCAGGACTTGGACAGACCCTCTTAAAGACCCTCTTACAGCTGTGATCCTGCAGCTCTGTGTGAACAGTTTTCAGCTGAACTGGTCTGTGAGTGACCCCCACAGACCCTAAGACCAAAGTCTAAGGGCCCCGTCCTGACCAACAAAACCTGAATAAAGATTATTGAACCTCCAGCTGGAGTCTGACACTTCAGGTTTGTTGGCTATAGTTTCTGCTGTTAAAATCCTTTCAGCATGTATTTTCCTCAATGCTAACATAAATTGATAGAAATATAAAATTCCGAAATTGAAACTTATGATCTCACCCCCGATTAAACTCCCCAAAGATGTTAGCGGATTATTAATGAACTCAGTTTTTATCAGGTATCATAAAACAAACCGTAAAGTTTCATCCTCTTATTCTGTTTTTCATTTCATGTCATTTAGAAGGAAACCTGATGGCTGAACTTCAGTCTCTTCTGTCTGAGTGTTTAATACAACATCTGAATCTTAATCTGATCTGTTTCCTTTAGGTTATTTAGTCATAGTAGAAGAAGGAGAAACTGTCATCCTGCCTGTGAAAGTCGATTTACCCGAAGATTCAGAGCTGTTAAACCCCATCATAAAGTGGAAGACTGAGAAAGGAGATGCTGTTCACCAGTACTGGGTCGACCACGACTACAATGAATTCCAGATCGAACAATTTAAGTACAGAACATCTCTCTTTAAGGAGGAAATTATAAAAGGCAACGTTTCACTGAAGATAACCAAGGTAACTAAAAATGATGAAGGTGTTTACACCTGTGAGGTTCTTCATGAAGACCCTGATATAAAACAGACGTACAATGTTTTTCTGTGTAAGTACAACAAACCAGTTTCTTCATCTAATAACTGTGATGTTCTCAAATCTCTTTGCTCTTAAAAACATGTTTACACCTGAATGATCACACTCTATGTCTGAACAGGGGTGAAGGAGAAAGGCGGAGAGCTTGTGAGTAAACATTTGATTTTCATGATTAACTGTAAAATTTCCCTCCACTGAAATACTCAATGTTATTTTTTCATATTTTTTGCAAATGTAGAGCCCACCAGACATAACCACATTAAGTGAAAACAGCTGAAGAAAATGGAGTCAGAGGGTCAGGAGTTAAATGATACACCATGTTGTGTAGCTTTGCTCTGTCTGGTTAAGACTCATTCAGGACAAACAGCTTAGAGCAGAGTCAGGAAATATCGGCCCACAGTGAAACTCAGCGCTGGAGCAGTTTCCAAACAAACAGGCTTCACTCAGATGAAAGCCTCAGACTGAGGTGCAAACCAAGAAAAAACTGACTGGAGAAAGTGTGTTGACACCAGTTAACCACCTGTGTGAAGCTGGCCACCCAGAGCAAAATTACAGGAAAATGTTTTGTTTGTGTTTTGTTTTTTTGTGCTAGTTTGTGCCATAAAAATGTTGTTTGTACTGCAATGTTTTTTGAGTTATTATACATTATTTAATAAGTCATCCAGATTTGTGCCCCATGTGCTCCAAATGGACCAGAAATGGTACCGTTTCGTTTGTGCTTCTTTTGTGCTGTAAAAACGTTTGTGTTACAGATATTACACACTTTTATTTCTGGTGATGATGTCACCACGGGAATTGCTGTCATGCTGGTGTTACCCTCTTCATTTATTTTGGATGCAGTCAAATAGTGTTTGTCTTTTGCTTCCAAAGATTTCTTAAATTATTTATCTCACAGTTAAACTAGTCTACATGAGTGCACCTTAGTAGCAAAAAAAGGTGCAGGGCATGATCTGTCTTTCAAAGACAAACAAAATGTAAGTTTTGAAATGGGATCATTTTATTGGTAGTCTATTTCAGACGTGTTATTAGTTGACAGGACTGTTGAAGCAGGCAATCAAGAAAGATAAATCAAGAGATGATGACCAGGGTAAGTTGCCAACACAACTGATGTGCAATCATTGGAATAACAACCCAGCTAATCGCGTACCTTTTGTTAATTAAGAAACATAAGGAGAAAAAAGACATGATCGGGGCTTAATGGAGTTGAATTAAAATTGTGTATTTATATTTATTATACATTTATAACATTAATAAACTGTAATAGCACAAACAAGTGTTTTATGGCCCAGGGAAGGAGGGGTTTGACTTTGTCCCCGGAAAATAAAGAGTGTGATATCTGTAATATCATAGCAGCAAAAATAAAGTTTTTACGGCACATACAAACAAACAAAGCACAAACTAACTGTACCATTTCAGGTCTATTTGAAGCAAATGGGGGGCTGCACCTTCTGTTGCCACTAAGGTAGGTCACTCATATAGGTCTAACTTTGGGATGAAAGAAAACACTGCAAGCACAAGACAAATCTTGTTTGACTGCATCCAAAACAATCGAAGCAGGCAACATCATCATGAGAGCATATCTGGTGGTGTCATCACTGGAAAATAAAGTGTGTGATATCTATAAAACCGTAGCTGCAAAAACTTTTTATGAAAAAAAACCCAGCACAATTGAAGCAAACAAACGAGACCATTTCTGGTCCACACATGGGGGGGCGGGTGAACTCTGGATGACCCTACAAAATATTTAATAAAAAAAACATAACAGCACAGAAGTAAATTTTTTGGCACAAACCAGCACAAATGAAACAGACTACTTGCCAAAAATTTTGCATTGATTGGGGATCCAGCTTCACACAGGTCACTTAACACAGTCACCAGTTAAAGTATAACACCAGGGAGTCTGTAGTTACATAAAAAGGAGAATGGAGCAGCTTCTGCATTGAAATACTGGAATGTTCCATGTCACAGACATCACTGCTGATATTCAGCAGCATTTATCACTGCACACTAACAAAGCTTCACTGGTGTGGACGGGGCCGTTTCAAAGAAGGACCCACCTACATGTGGTCAGAACCTCAGGGTCCTGGTTCAGGTTTAAAAGAGGCCACGTGGTTCAAACATGTGAAAACTCTTCAAACAAACCAAAATTCAGCAGCTAGGATATGATCAACAAACTACTGAGGCCATTCAAACTCCCATCAACAACATGTTCCTCATTAAAGAATTCAAATGTTTCATAAAAATCAGAAACAGCAGAGAGTTCAGTTCACCTGGACCAGAAACAAAGAGCCAAGAAAAGTAGACTGCAGCTTCACCCCCCTCCAAAAGTCCACTGTGGGCCAGTCCAGACTGGAGTCAGATTGATCAAGAGGAAAATTATGAAGAGATCATTAAAAAAGTTTTATTGAACAATCTGACTGTGAAGACCAACCCTGACTTTTTCTCACTGTTTGTTTTCTACAGATTATCATCATTTTAATTAACATTGGAGTTGTCATCGGTCTTGCTCTCATCATGTTTGCTGTTATTCATTACATAAAACGCAGTAAGTCACACCGTTTCTGTGCTTCTTAAATTGCAATACACAGACACATTTTCATAGAATCTGGGGTGAAAATATAAATTTAGAAACAGATTCAAATGTGGGAATCAAGAAGCTTCTTTAAGTCAGAATTCAGACTTTCATCTCTGGATTTTTGCTTCAGTTTAAGAGACACGAGACAGATTTTAGAAATCGAATGAAAAACGTACAATTCCAAATACACCCCCTGGGCTGTGACTTTGTTCTGAGTTCTGACTTTAATTTTTGTCATTTAATTTTAGAATTCTGAATTTAATTTCTGAAATAGAAAACCAGGATTCTGATGTTATTCCATAATCAGACCGTAAGTTTTAAAATGTAAAGTTTATCATGAAAATCTTCCTGATTTCCTCAAATCCAGAATTCGGACTGTTTTTTCCCTTCAAGTCCCTTTTTAAACTCAAATTTGATTTCATTTCAGGATGTTGCTCTCATCAGCGGTGTTGTCTACTTCATTAAATTATGCATTAAGTAACATGATACTTTTTTCTGTTTATTAAACTCCAATACCAAGATATTTTATAGAATCTGGTGTGAAAATGTCAATTTAGAAACACAGTCAAGTGTGAGAATCCAAAAGTTACTTTAAGTCAGAATTCTGACTTTAATCTCTGGACTCATGCTTCAGTTTAAGAAGCATGAAACGGATGGAAGAATTCTGATTAAATTTCTAGAATTCCTATTAAGACCCCAGGACTGTGGCTTATTCCCCAGAACTTGACTCCACTTTAATCTCGTAAAATTTGATCTAAAATTGTTGCTTAAATCTCAAGAATTTCTTCTTAGAATTTTGAACTTGTCATAATTTTATCTCAGAACTTGAACACCAAGGCTCTGACATTTTTCAAAATTCCGACCTTGAGTTTCAAAATATCTTTTTATCATGGAAATCCATCATTTTTTCAAATGATGATTATAACTTTTTCCCTCTTTAAACTCAAATTTTTAATCTTTTTCAGGATGAAATTAATCCAACAATTTTAACCTAAGCCACAGGACCAATGCAGGAATTTTAAAATCGACTTACTGCTCAAATTTCTGAACCTAACCTGAAAATTTTCACTGATTTAAAACATTTGACTAAATCTTGTTTTGATATGAATTGAAATTTATGAATTAAATCTGAGAGAAGGAAACACAAAGATAAATCCAGTGTTTCAGCTTGTCAAAAACATTTTTTTCTATCAGAGGTTTTAACAGCTTTAAACTTTTCTTCCTTTAAACTCTCTCTGAAGGTCAAGCTGCTCGAGCGGATCGTGAGATAGACGGACTGAGGAGACTTTTGAGGGGACATTAGAGAGAGAAGATGGAGCCTATCCCAGCATAGAGGCGGTGCACACCCTGAACCAGCCGACAGTCAATCGCAGGGCCTCATAGAGAGACAGACAACCAGCCACACTCACACTCATACCTAAGGGAAATTTTGAGTCACCAATTAACCTACTGAGTATTTTCTTGGTCTGTGGGAGGAAGCCAGAGTGCCTGGAGAGAACCCACACATGTACGAGAAGAACATGCAAACTTCCCACAGAATCACTGAACCTTCTTGCTGTGAGGCATGTGCACTACCTGCTGCGCCACCATGCAACCCTTTATTGTATTTAATCTTCTATTTTTTTAGTTTATTTTGTCTCTCCATTTGTTTGAAAAGCCCTTTGTGTTACAAAAAGTTCAATACAATTAAAGTTTGACTGATAATAATAGAAATAATGAAAGAGGAAGAGAGTAAAGCAAAAACTGCAAAAGTGATAAAAAATGAAAAACTTTCGCAAAAAAACTCACCAAAACATGTCTTCTGACATGTCTTCTGACATGTTTTGGTGTGTTTTCTTTGCGATGTGCAATTTGTGTTACTTTTGACAGCACTTTTTAATTTTGTTTTCATCAAATTATCTTGCATAAAATATTCTTTAGCTTTAGTCACAATTTAGTCACCTACATTGTTTTAATTTTAGTGTAGTTTTAGTTGATGAAATCTGCTGTAAATTCAGTTGAATAAAATATGAAGTGTAAGGCATTTTTTATGTTTCCTTGAATTTTTGAAGTCATGTTTTACTCTTGGATAAAACTAAACATCTAATAACCCTTTATTGAATGTTAGTAAAGTCTGAATGTCTAAATGAACTGAAACAAATGTTCCTTTGTGTGAAATGCAGTCACCTTTATTTAGTCTACCTGGCAGAGCATCTCAGTTACAATGATCAAAATGTCAGTTAATTTAGTTTTAGTTTTGTGTCCATGTGCGTTTTGTTTTCATTAGTTACTGTTTTCGTCAGGGGAAAAAGGTTGTTGATGAAAACTATGATGAAAATAATCAGTCAACAAATATAGAACAGGATATGGCTCACATTCTGTCCCCTTCTGGCTCCCACCTACTTCATTATCTGAATGGCCCGTATTGAATGTGACTGACGGACTGATTGTCCAATCACCTGGCAACTTGCTTTTAAAACACTCTATGGGCTCTGTCAGTCAAAAGCCATGTGTGAATATTGTTGCAGATATTAACAGATGATATTTTGACAGTACTGTGACGGTGTCCCCTCACTAAAATGAAGAGGGATGTAGGCCTGTCACGATGACACATTTTGCTGGATGACAATTTCAAAAAAATATTGCCAATTAACGATATTATTGTCAATATTTTTTAGAAACATCATTTTTTCATTAATGTTATTATACTACACATCATGATAAAGTGAGTACTAAGTAGCAAAAGCAATAAACTTTAATTTCGTAAGAGTACTTATCTAATTGGACGGTCAAGAGCTTTTACATAAAATAAACAATGCAATACAATATATTTAACAAACAAAAATAGAGAAAAATAGCAATGAAAAGGAAATGGACTCTCTTTTAGGAAAAATTGCATGTATGTTAAAATAATTGTACTAATTAAAAACAATAAAAAATAGACCCTGTCTCTTGTAAAGAAAAAAAATACAAAACTCCAATAAAAACAGTAAATAAAATGGAGTTTATACAGTTAATGAATTGTTTGTGACATGTACTTTCTCTCAGTCAATTCATACTGTCTGTCACATGTTTGCAACATTTCCCGAAATGCTGGCTTTCAACCGTATTGAAGGGCTGCATTTCTTTTTGCAATGTAGCAAACAACACTGTCTGTGAGCGCACACTATTTAGCGTTGTTTTATCTGTATTTACTTCGCAGACCAAACACCCCAGTAAGCTCTGACTGTCAGGACAAAGGATCCGCTGCACCTCCCGTCTTGGTCGCCACTACTTTCAAACAAATACGACATATTGGGTCATCGGTGTTCATGAGCTCACACCTTGTTCATTCTGTTTAAAACCAAAATATTCTCACACTGGGGCTGTAGCAGCCGGAACCATAGCCTTCGTGCCATCATTCATATTAGTGTTTGGTGCCTTGTTACTCCTCACAACGCTTACTTCAGTTCTCTGTGTGTGTACGCATAAGCAGCCCCGCCGCGCGCCAGCCCCCCAAAGATTGAATAACTGACAGATGCTCACTCCACTTAATATGCTATAGAACCAATGCACCAAGGTGTTGCGAAAATTGCACAGAGTGAACCATCTTCTCATCCAGCCTGTTTGGTAGAGAGAGAGGAGGAAAACAAACATGCATGCAGGTGTCAATTTATTGAGGTCGGCAAACTTACCGAGGACATTTTAATTTATTGTCTGGTTAATTGACTTATTATCGTGACAGGCCTAGAGGTATGTAAAAACTTACTGAGGGCAGGATGTTGTGTAAGGAGAAGGGGGATACTGACCAGGAGGAAGAGCTGATTCCAAAGAAAAAGTGTGAAACTCAGGCCACGGTCTATTGACTTACTATTAAAGTTTATTGTGAGAGAATCGAAAATTGAAAAATATAAAAAAATCAATCAAGATGTGGTTTTGTGCTGGATAGCCAATGTCCTTTCATCTGTTTTGCTGGACACGTGAAGGTGAACAAAGAGCTGCATTCCTGACTTTTACCACCTCGCTGGATCCCAGTGAGATTGTTTCTTTTTTTTTTCTTTACATTTTCCTGGTATGCCAGTGGTTTGTGTTGGTCGATCTCTTTTCATTTTCCTGGACTGTTTTTTTAGATTTTTCTGTTGGATTTTTTGGACTACTAAGCGGAAAATTTCGGTACCCGGAAGATCGCGGATGCGCCACCGGGTTTTGTTTTATTGAAAAAGACTCTTTATGATGGACAGTTTTGGTTGATTTTGTGTTTTTCTTTAGAGGAAACATTTTAGGTTAATTAGAAATCACCAAGATGCAGCTTAGGGAGATATTTTGTGTTTTTTTCCGCTTGTCTTTGAACATCTTATTGGGAATATTGAAGAATGCAACCATAAATTAAAAGCATATGTTTGAGTTTGTTCAGGATATTTCTGGAAAGTAGTTCTGTGTTTGATAAGAGTGTTTTTCTAGTGTTCTGTTATTTTGTTATCAAACTATTAACTTCAACCCAAAGAGTTTCCCCCCTTGAGTTTTGAACTGGGTTACAGCACAAATTTCCCATAAATTGTCTGTAATATCAGCAAATTGTATAATGTGCTATGACTTTTCTCACCTTTCTCACCCAGCGCCAGGTAAGTATATAGTACTTGTCAGTTGGCCTGCCTCACAAGTTTTCTCCGTTCTCCATTTTCAATTCCAACTTTGATATTGTTAGGTGTTGGTGTAGAGATGGACCCAGAGCAGAGGCTGAGATCAGATCAAGGTGCAAAAAACCAAGGTTTATTTTACTGAGAGTGACAAAGGTGAAAAAATGAACAAAGGTGGTGGCGGTGGCAGGAGCTCGTGGAGACCTGGAAAAAGCAGAGGAGAGGTTCTGGTTAGTTCTCAGGTGAAAACGAGACATAAGTCCAAACAGCACCAAAAATGCACAAAGAGATAAATCCTCTGTATGAGGAAGAGAGGCTTATGGCCAGAGCAAACTGTGTACAAACCACAATCTACGCAATCAGCCGGCGCCGAGAAGAGAAAGCCAGCAGCTTATAAAGGGGAGATGCTCATCAGGGTAACCAGGAGCAGGTGCCGATCCAGATGAGAGCGGCTCCCAGGCGCAGCCCCTTCCTGTTGCCCCAGAAAGGTGAAAGAAGGGAAGGTATCCCCACAGCGCCACAGACATCAGGTGCTCAGGTGAATTGCAGGACGAGGAGAGAGGAGACGACCCAAGAGGGGAGGGAGAGAGGAGCAAAAAACTGGAGGACTAGTGACAGTCCTCACAGTGCCCCCCCCCCTCAACGGGCGTCTCCTGACGTCCGACCGGGCCTATCCGGATGAGCCTCATAAAAGTTCCGGAGCAGGTCAGCATCCAGAATAAGGCCGCAGGGAATCCATGATCTTTCCTCCGGTCCATAACCCTCCCAATCAACGAGGTATCGGAAACCTCGACCCCGCGGCCTCACATCCAGGATCCGGGACACGGTGAAGGCTGGATGGTCATCAATGAGTCGGGGGGGTGGAGGGGGCTCGGCCGGAGGGCAGAGCTCGCTGGTCGAGACAGTTTCAGAAGAGAGACATGGAAAGTGGGATGGACTTTGAGGGATGCTGGTAACCTGAGTCTCACAGCAGAGTCGTTAATAACTTTTTCAACATGGAATGGACCAATATAACGGGGTGCAAGTTTACTTGCTCAACTTGGAGAGGTAAGTCCCGTGAAGAAAGCCACACCATCTGACCAGGACGATACTCAGGGGCAGGACGTCGATGGAGATCGGCACTGCGCTTGGTCCTCTTAGATGACTCATCCAGGGCCAACCGAGCCCTTCTCCAGACCTCCTTAACCCGCCGAATATGATCACCGACGGAGGGAACAGCGACCTCTCTCTCCTGCTCCGGGAACAACAGGGGTTGATATCTGAAGCACACTTGGAATGGGGACATACCCGTGGCCGAACAGGAGAGGGCGTTGTGGGCATATTCTACCCAAGGTAGATGGTCACTCCAAGAGACCAGGTGGTGAGCTGCCACACAGTGTAAAGCGTTTTCCAGGTCTTGGTTAGCCCGCTCAGTCTGGCCGTTGGTCTGTGGATGAAAACCCGAGGACAGGCTGACTGCTGCGCCCAAGGTCTGGCAGAACTCCCTCCAGACCCGTGACGAAAACTGGGGACCACGATCGGAGACGATGTCCTGAGGGATGCCATGTAACTTGAAAACGTGGTGAACCAGAAGATTAGCAGTCTCAAGAGCGGCGGGCAACTTGGGTAGAGGGACGTAGTGAACCATCTTAGAAAAACGGTCCACTATGGTGAGGATGACTGTATTACCTTGGGAAGGAGAGAGTCCAGTGACAAAGTCCACAGCTATGTGTGACCATGGTCGACTAGGTACCAGCAGGGGGCGCAGCAGACCAGCAGGTGGCTTATGGTAGGCCTTTCCCCAGGCACAGACTGAGCAGGCAGCCACAAACTCCCAGGTGTCCTTAGCCATAGCATGAAAGAGAGTGATCTGTTAATACCAGGATGACAGGCGAGTTTAGAAGAGTGTCCCCACTGCAAAACCTCGGATCTGACTGAATCTGGGACGAACAGTTTATTGGGAGGACCAGTTCCGGGATCAGGGTGACGTGTTTGAGTGTCCCTGACCCCCTGCTCAATCTCCCACTGCGCAGTTCCCAGGATGCAGGCTGAGGGAAGAATAGTGGAAGGCTCCTCAGACTCTGTCGGGGGGGGGAAACACCCGGGAGAGGGCGTCAGTCTTCACGTTCTTGGAGCCAGGTCGATAAGAAATGGAGAAGTTAAAACGGCTGAGAAATAGGGACCACCTGGCCTGCCGTGGATTTAACCGCTTTGCCCTCCGGAGATAAGCCAGGTTCTTATGGTCAGTCCAGATGATACAGGGCTTCTCCACACCCTCTAGCCAGCGTCTCCACTCTTGAAGAGCTCCCACCACCGCCAGAAGTTCTCTGTTGCCCACGTCGTAGTTGCGCTCTGCAGGGGAAAGGCGACGAGAGAGAAAAGCACAGGTGTGTAGGTTGTTGGTAGTGGGGTCCCTTTGGGAGAGGATGGCTCCAAGTCCTGACTCTGAGGCGTCCACTTCGACCACGAACTGGAGGGAGGGGTTAGGATGCAGGAGGACAGAGGCAGTGGTGAACAGTCTCTTAAGCTCCTGAAAGGCTAGTTGAGCTTCAGTTGACCAAATGAACGGAATCTTAGTAGATGTTAGCTGAGTGAGAGGTCTAGCTACTCTACTATAATTCCGGATAAATCTCCAGTAAAAATTGGCGAAACCCAAAAAACGTTGGAGCTCCTTGAGGGTGGTAGGGGTGGACGAACTGGTAACAGCCTGAATTTTGTGAGGATCAGGACGTAGCTGACCTGACTCTATGATATAACCTAAGAAGCTAACACGAGTGGCATGAAATTCGCATTTCTCAGGCTTTACATAGAGGCGGTTCTCCAGGAGGCATTGGAGAACAAGGCGAAGGTGTTGTTTGTGTTCATCCAGATTCTTAGAGAAAATCAGGATATCATCTAGATAGATTAACACAAACTTGTTCAAAATATCCCGGAAGATATCGTTCATAAAGGACTGGAAAACTGCGGGGGCGTTAGTGAGACCGAATGGCATGACCAAATATTCGAAGTGACCCTAAGGAGTGTTAAACCCAGTTTTCCATTCATCGCCCTCTCTGATGCGAATAAGGTGATCTACCTGTCTTATTTTCCCTCTCACTGCCTGCGCACTCCACTCCGATCTCCGCCCCCGTTCGCCGTCTCCGTGTTTTTAACTCTTCAACTCCGCTGCAGTTTTCGGCTGCTTTTAAAGACTCTTCCTTGTATTCTATGGGTGATTTGGGGGACCTCAGTGTGGATGTCTATTTAAATATGTTTGATTCACTTTGCGCTGAGATCTTGGACTCCATTGCTCCTCTGACGATCAAGCATATGAAGCCACAGACTGAGCCATGGCAAAATGAATCCACTCGTGCGCTAAGACGCGCATGCAGACAGGCGGAGAGGTGGAAAAAGGACAAACTGCAGATTTACTGGGATCTCTTTCGTGACTCTCTGCTTACCTATCAGAAAGCTGTAAAAGCTACAAAAACTGATTATTTTTCCTCACTTGTCTCTGCAAATGTGAAAAAAACGCAGGTTCTGTTTAATGTATTTGAATCACTTGTTCATCCTGGTAAAGCTGTTTGTGTTGAGCCTTCTTCTTCTATGTGTGAGGATTTTCTGCAGTTTTTTGTAAATCAGATTTCTGCCCTCAGGCTCCCACTCTATCAGTCAGTTCAGGACCCTTCAGTCTCCATTGCAAGCTCAGCTGTCTTTCATCAGTTTGAGCCTGTTTCTCTTTCCACACTGACTGAAATTGTGGAGCACTTGCGTCCTGCAAACTGCCTTTCTGACAGCATTCCATCTCGTTTGTTTAAAGAAGTTTTTAATTCAGTTCAGTCTTTTATTCTGCTTCTTATTAATCGTTGTCTTAGTTCTGGTTGTGTTCCATCCTCTTTTAAACATGCCACAGTGCAGCCTCTTTTAAAAAAGAAAAACTTGGACCCCTTGGTTTTATTTAATTTTAGGCCGATCTCCAAACTCCCTTTTATTTCCAAGGTTTTAGAGAAAATCCTTTTAAATCAACTCCAAGAACACTTTCTTAGGGCAAATGTTTGTGAAGTGTTTCAGTCTGGTTTTAAGCCTCTCCATAGCACTGAAACTGCTCTTTTAAAGGTTTTTAATGATCTTTTGTTAAGTCTTGACTCCGGTAACTGTGCCATTTTAATCCTTCTTGACCTGACAGTGGCGTTTGACACAGTGGATCACTCTATTCTCCTGCCACGCCTTGAACACTGTATAGGCATTAAGGGCACTGCCTTAAGCTGGTTTAGATCGTACCTATCTGAAAGGTCTTTCTCAGTGCACATGGGCCAGTTTTCCTCCTCTGTGGCTCCTCTGACATGCGGGGTCCCTCAAGGATCTGTTCTGGGCCCGTTGCTCTTCTCCTTATACTTGCAACCTTTTGGGGATTTTTAGGAAATATGGGATCCCCTTTCATTGTTTTGCAGATGATGTGCAAGTTTATCTACCGTTGAAGTTCCCAGCCACTGATGCTCTTCAGTGCTTGCACAACTGCATGATTGATATGAAGCAGTGGATGGATCTGAACTTTTTGAAATTAAATGAAAGCAAAACAGAAGTTGTCCTGTTTGGTCGCCCTGATCTGTTCCAGCCCCTTGCTAGCTCCCTTTGTCCACTAGCGCCTTATATTGGGTCCCAAGCCAGGAATCTTGGGGTTATCATTGATGGCATGATCAAACTGGACAAGCAGATCAGTGCTGTTGTTAAGTCCAGCTTTTATCAGTTGAGGATTTTAGCCAAAGTTAAACCCTATCTGGACCAGAGAGACTTTGAGAAAGTCATTCATGCTTTAATATCATCCCGTTCGGACTATTGTAACGCCCTGTATGTCAGCATTGAGCACTCTCAGCTTAACCCCCTGCAGATTGTCCAAAATGCGGCTGCTCGCCTCCTGACTGGGACAAAGAAACGGGAGCACATAACTCCAGTGCTCTCTTCCCTTCACTGGCTTCCAGTGAGGTTTAGGATTGATTTTAAGATTCTGTTATTTATTTTTAAGTCTCTGAATGGGCTGGCCCCAGACTACCTGTCTGACCTTATTAGGGTTCATCAGCCCTCCAGAGCGCTTCGCTCAGGAAGCCAGAGGGTCCTTGAAGTTCCTCAATCCTCTCTTAAAACCAAAGGAGATCGAGCCTTCTCTGTTGTGGCTCCCAAACTGTGGAACGCACTACCTGCGAATGTGCGGTCTGCGAATAGCCTCTCTACGTTTAAAACGCAGCTAAAAACGTACTTGTTCACCTTGGCCTTTGGTGGAGTATAGCCACTTTTATTTGGGACTTTTACTGGTTTTACTGGGTAGGATGCATATTTAAACTGTACTGTCAGTGTTCTTATTGCTTTTGTTTTATTACTTGTATTGGTTTTTATTGTTCTACTGTTTTTTTATCATGTCTGCCTTTCTACTGTAAAGCACTTTGGTAGGCTGCTGGCTGTTTAAATGTGCTATATAAATAAAGCTGACATTGACATTGACATTGATAAGCACTATCAATGTCAATTCGAGCTTAGAAAAGACCTTAGTGTGACAAAGAGGTTCAAATGAGGGATCAATGAAGGGAATAGGTGACTTATCCTTTACAGTAATCTCATTTAGACCACGAAAATCTATACATGGCCTAAGTGAGGAATCCTTCTTTCCAACAAAGAAAAACCCCGCCCCTACCGGAGATGAGGAAGGCTGAATTGACCCGGAAGCTAATGACTCAGAGATGTAATCCTGCATGGCCTCCTTTTCAGGACGAGAAAGGTTGTAAAGTCGGCTAGAAGGTAAGGGAGCGCCAGGGAGTAAGTTAATGGCGCAGTCATAAGGACGGTGAGGGGGCAGGGTCTTGGCAAGATCCTTACTGAACACTTGAGCTAAATCATGATAGCACGATGGAACAGAAGTGAGGTCAGGAGGTGAATGTATTACGGGACGAGAAGAACTGACTACAGCCAACTGAAGACAAAAAGCGTGACAATGAGTGCTCCAACTGATTACGGAGGAAGTGGCCCAGTTAATATTGGGACTGTGAACCTTAAACCAGGGTAACCCGAGAATAACTGGGAAATTAGGAGAAGAAATAACAAAAAACCTTATCTTCTCTGAATGGTTGCCCGACACTACCAATGTGAGCGGAATGGTCTCAAACTTAACCTCCGAAATAACCCGCCCGTCTAATGCCAAAACCTGTTTAGCCTGAGAAAGTGAAGTTGTGGGTATGTTTTGAGTTCTGACAAAATCCTCATCAATAAAATTATCATCTGCCCCAGAATCTAAAAAGACAGAGTTGTTGATAACTGAAGAGGGGAAACTGATTGAAGCAGAAAATGTGGATCTGAGGGAAGGGCTGGAAGAATGGGACATCTGACTCACCATTACACCCTTAACTAATGATGAGTCCGGTCTTTTAACAGCAGGGGACATGACTGAAGAGAGTGTTCCGCATCACCACAGTAAAGGCACAGATTCTCCGCCTTGCGTCTTCTTCTCTCCCTTGTACTTCGTCGAGTATTACCCAGCTGCATGGGTTCCTCCGAGTCAACAGGGGGAGCTGGAGTAGCATGTGGGCAAACTGGAGCAGGGTGAGTAGAGGGAATACTATGACCAGAAGGGGCGTGTGACGGTGAGTCTCCCCAACCCTGTCCCTGCTTCTCTCTCTCAATCTACCATCTATATTAATGGCTAAATCAAAAAGATCCTGAAGTGTGTCTGGTTCATTACGAGTGGCCAACTCGTCCTTTAATTCCTCTGATAATCCCTTGACAAATAGAGCCTTTAATGCAGCCGCATCCTAACCACACTTACCGGCCAAAATTTGAAAATCAACTGCATAATTGGCCACAGATTGAGACCCCTGGGATAAGGCCAACAGCCGTTTAGCAGCGTCCTGGCCCGAAACGGGGTGATCAAAAACCTTACGTAACTGAGCGGAAAAAGTCTCAAATGAAGAAAGAACACTGGAACCCCCCTCCCATAAGGCTGTGGCCCATTTAGCTGCCTTTCCCCTGAGAAGGTTAACCGTGTAAGCGACTTTAGCATCATCAGAGGCATAGCTATGTGGTTGGAGCTTAAAAACCAGACTACAATTAAACAAGAAACAGCTGCAAGACCCAAAATCTCCATTGAAAGGTTCAGGTTGAGCTACAAACGGTTCTTTAACATGAACTGACTCCTGAGAGAGAGCAACAGGGGGAGAAGCAGGCGAAGCACTCACCGCAGCAGTGGGAGGAGACATGGTTTCATTGAGCTGAGTGTTAATATGCTGCACCTGGCGCACTACCCCCTCCAGTGTGCTAGCAACCCCCTTCAACAGGGAGTCATGCTGTCCCAGAAGTGTTCCATGTGACGTCAGGGCCTCCTTAATCTGATCCATCCTCGCGGACTCCATGAAGGGGGCCGGCTGATTCTGTTAGGTGTTGGTGTAGAGATGGACCCAGAGCAGAGGCTGAGATCAGATCAAGGTGCAAAAAACCAAGGTTTATTTTACTGAGAGTGACAAAGGTGAAAAAATGAACAAAGGTGGTGGCGGTGGCAGGAGCTCGTGGAGACCTGGAAAAAGCAGAGGAGAGGTTCTGGTTAGTTCTCAGGTGAAAACGAGACATAAGTCCAAACAGCACCAAAAATGCACAAAGAGATAAATCCTCTGTATGAGGAAGAGAGGCTTATGGCCAGAGCAAACTGTGTACAAACCACAAACTATGCAATCAGCCCGCGCCAGGAAGAGAAAGCCAGCGGCGTATAAAGGGGAGATGCTCATCAGGGTAACCAAGAGCAGGTGCGGATCCAGATGAGAGCAGCTCCCAGGCGCCGCCCCTTCCTGTTGCCCGGAAAGGTGAAAGAAGGGAAGGTAGCCCCACAGCGCCACAGACATCAGGTGCTCAGGTGAATTGCAAGACGAGGAGAGAGGAGACAACCCGAGAGGGGAGGGAGAGAGGAGCAAAGAACTGGAGGACTAGTGACAGTCCTCACAGATATATTGGCAAATGTCTAACATTGTGCATCGCTCATAAAATGTATTCAGCTAATCTTAATTTCTTTATCTTAAATTCATGTATAAACACAGGTTATGTCTTACAAAATTGGGGGGGGGGTTGGATATATGAAACATGAGAAGTTCACCGAAAGAAATAAAATACAAGAAGATCAACCACTTTAATTTGTTTAGTGAAAAAACATTGAGAAAGACATTTTTTGTGCAAAAACAGACTGGAGAATAATAATAATATTAATAATAATAAGAGCACTGGGGGATGACACATCCATAATTCTTACTCTCTGTTTCCCATCATAACATTTATATGCAAGTTGTTTCCTAGACATTTTAAGTCAAAGTTCATCTTAGGACAACCCCCAACTCCGATGCTAAAATAACAAGACATGTCAAGATCCTGAGAGAACTAATATTTACTTGACTCAGTGATAACCCGTGCAGGCAAATCCAGCTGGAAACGAATATTTTCAGAACTTACCTTCAAAACCTGACTCCTCAGCTACTTTCACCGAAGCCTGCTCCCTATTGTTCCAGTCTCTGTAGAGTACACACGTTGAATCGTATAGCTCGGGATGATAGCAAACAGCGCAGATCAACCTCTCCTCCATCTTTCAGAGGGGTTTGAGCAGGAGCAGAAGGCCGAGCGTTACACATCATCAAATCAGTGACGTCTGGGGGAATGTTATCATTGATTGGCTGCCGCACCACAGCGTCTCGCGAATTTACGTCAAAAGCTCAATATTTTCAACTCGAGCGTCGAGGCCTTTGGCGCCCCAAACAGGCCGGATGCTCCAAACACGCCGCACCAATCGCGTCCAACGCGCCGCCCGGGCTGAATCTGCGTCCAAACACGTCTGTGCATTGACTTTGTATGCAATCTAGATGCGCATCGTTGCGAATTCGCGTTCGGTGTGGCCACACCATGACAGTAAAGAGCCCTTCATGCTGCCAAGCTACAGAAATATATTTACTGATTCGCATAACATGTCGAGGCTAATCGCTCAGAAGCATCTGAACAGTATCATGTATCATATCAGTACTAAATCTTTACTTACCTCTTTCTTTCTTCCATTTCCCCTCTTCTTTTTTTCTTCCCTGTGCTCCGGACAGTTCTGAGTCATGTTGACACAATTACAAAATTCTTTTTGGTCACTTCAAAAAAACTTTTTTGCCCCCCCCCCCCCCAGTGAGCAAGCAGGTACTGATCAGCCGGAGGAGGACGAGAGGGAGGTCTTGAAGTTTGAGAATGAAAAATTCACATCACATTTACTGTGAACAAAATTCGGACTCATACAGTAACTACGCTGCATTTGATAACAAATCAAATAAAGCACAACAATACTCTCTTCCCTCCTTCATAAGGAATAAGGCACTGCTGACTTTGTTTATTTGAGATTAAGATGTATAAATGTCAGCATTTTTTCTTTGCGGGGTTTTGAGAGGGAGAAAATCTCACTCTCAAAGTCATGTCCGTGCAAGCACCCTCTGCTATACTTTCACTTTCAGAAGCCAAACATTTCAAACTGCTCGTTCAAGTTGGCGTCTGAGGGATCACTGCTGCTTTGTCGAGGAGCAGACATATAGTTCTGACTTTCCGGGCAATGAACATCATCAATGTGAGTCATAGACCACGTGGCGTTATCAAACATGGTTTAAACTGTAATTAAAATAAGAAAACAGTATTACTTACCGTCTGAAATTGTACCACAGTTTATCAAATTATAGGTAATCATTGCATTCCTAAGACAAAGACATATTTTATAGAATCTGGTACAAATGTGAAATCTCAGAAACAGATTCAAATGTGGGAACCAAAAAGCTTCTTAAAGTCAGAATTCTTATTTAATATCTGAATTCATATGTCTGTTTAGAAAAAAAATACCCAGATTTAAGGATTCTAATACATATATTTTTAGTTTTAGTTTTATGTAACCTTTAGACAGCCTCCAAAGAGCTCCACAAGATGATGACTTTCATGAAATTTACTCTGTCAAACTGCAACGGCTGGAGAGCAACCATCTTATCCTTCAATTCGTGCATGACACAAGAAATTTATGGAGACAGGGGACAGTGTTGGATGAAGAGAGGAGTGGGTGACCAAGAACATCTGAGGAATACATCAATTGCTTAAGACAAGCCTTTTCTGCCTTTAACAGAATATCTGAAACACAAAATTTCAATGTGAATAAAAGCTTTAATAAACACTGATTAAAATAAAGCAAATCTGGTTAAGTTATCTCATCAACTGCCTTTGTAATATTTTTTTAAATTGTAAAGAGACTTTATGGACACCCTATAATTTTTTTTTCAATGAAAAACTATATAAAACACTGACATTTAAAATACAATGTTGCACAGAAATAAAATTTAATTTGAAAAATAAATAAATATTGAAACTTAAAACAAACGGGTTTACATACCTGTACAAAATAAATCGTATTATCAGTGGACCAAACTTCATGGATCTGATCCTCACCATAAAACTTCTGAAGGAGCAGAGAGCACAGCAGCTGCATGAGAAGCTGCTCAGACTGAGAGCCTAGCTTGACATCGGTAAATTAGCTTTTAAAATAACATATTGCACGCCACTAACATTTCAAAAACACACTTTCAGACATCCAGAACATTTTTTTACGATCTGTGAGCGTAACAACATAAATACAAATAACTATTTATCATTTTAACAATGCTTTAGCTCTAATTGAACACCATCCAACTTGAAAACCCACCTCTCTTTACGTTCTTCGAAGGGCATCTGAGGACAAGAGCGCGAAACGTGCCGGAAATGACCCATCAAAATAAAACAAAATAAATAAATAAAATATATGCTATACAAATATTTGAGCACATTATCAAAAAAATAAGTACACATAATTAATCACTGAGGGTGGACTTTTGGAGAATTATAAACATGTAAAACACTCGTTACTTTAGCATGAGCATATCTGTTAGCTACAATCCGCCTCAATTAGCATCGCCTAAACTTCAAAAAAACTTATAAAACACGGCAGATATGTCGAATTATTGTTTACGTTGGTCATATTTACGGACCTTGTTCTAACATGAAGGAATGAATCCAAGCTCAATGGTCCAGCCGACTCGCCAAAGAGCACTACTTTCTGTTTAGACCGGAAGTGAAGGTAAAAATGCGCGAGTGGTGAAAACTCCTGACTGCCACAAGATGGCGCCAATAATATAAAAACATGGGAAAGTATCACTAACACTACAACGTGGGGCAGAACAAAGACACAAAGATTAACTTCAGTGTATAAGCTTGTCAAAAACAAAAATCAAACTCTTCCATCTGAGGTTTTATTGTTTAAAACTGCATGTGATTTTTTTTTTTTTTTTTTAGCAAAGGAAACAAGCCTGCAATTCAGGCCCCAGAACATGAGATCAGGACCATTAGAGAGTAATATTTTGTTTATTAAGACAACTATACAGAGGAATACAAGAACAAACCACTAATGGAGCTATCAAAAACACTGAAAAATAGAAAATAAACTTAAATTAATTATTATTTGTATTTTTTTTGTTTATTGTTTCCATAAGGCACAGATAAAAACAGTGGCACATAAGCCTTTTGTCTCAAAAAAACAACACAAGGGCAATTCAGTTATGTGAGGTATATCATAACGTAAAAAAATGAACAAACAAAATAACAAGCTGAACAAATAAATAATAAAAAATGAAAGTAAACGTTCATACTCACAGAATATAAACATAAAAGAAGACACCATACAGCATTAACTGATGAACTGAACAATAACAGAGGCACATCGAAGAAAATACTTTTGTTGACATAAATTCAGGAAAATGTCATCATTATAAAAGTACAGCAACAAAAAATAAGGGTAATCAAACAAAATACCACATAGAGTGATCAAAATTAACAGATATTGAAATGAGCAGCTCTAGAAATAAAAACAAAATATCAATAAGAATAAGACCTCACCTTCTGGATTTATTTCTCACACACTCAGCTCCAGATCATCAAAAAAACTGTTAAGACTGTTTAATGTCGAGGTCCAAATCAAAAGTAGAGCAGCATGTCTGAGTTACGAATTATAAAGGTGATCATTCATTGATGATTATAGGAGTTAAAATTTACACAAAGGTGTGTCTCAGTGAAAACTGAAAGGTTTATTAAGGTTACAGCGGGGAGAGTCTGCCTCAAACAGTTCTGATGTGTTTGATCAATTTTCTCCCTTTTTTTTAATCTTAACTGAACGGTTTAGGACTTCAAATTGGTCCTGATGGTCATTTGTTGAGCTACAATAGAGTTGATACTCCTGATTCTACTTTCATTAAGCCTTTCTGCTGTTGATGGTTCTCCACTTTCAGGTGAGGCTGTTTTCTCTTATTGCTAAACAATTAAAGTTCTTCGGTTCAAAGATACGTAATAGTTTAAATTCTAAAGAGTAAATCAGTTTGTTAGGCCAAATAGATTTGACTTCAATCATCAAACTGTGCTTGACTTTGTTAAACTTTTTTTAAATTTAATTTGAGTGTTTCCTTTTTTATAACTCATCATTTTTCATCTGTGCCTGAAGTCCAACACTCTTAACATCACTTCTGTTTCTTCATGTGCTTTAAATGTCCTGTCTCCATCTTACTCTGGTTCATGAGTAAATCAAAAATTAAATGAGGATTTTTTATTGTTAATGGTTCTACAACATCCTCACTGCTTCTATCTGTCTTCACTCAGAGGCACAACTCAAAGCAGCCAGTGCTTAGCTGCGGCCATTTTTTTTTTTACAACGCAACACATGAAATAAAGGGAGGATGAGACTGTTCGGGATCCATTTTGAAAAACTTCAGCTCTGCAGGAATCTTCAACATGGCTTTAAAAAGTGGAGGGATAAAAACCAAAAGGTCTTTCTACACAGTCAGAGGAAATATAAAACCTGACTCAGCGTTTTTCAGTTGTATTACAAAGAAAAGTTTATTTATCAAAATCCAACAGGTGGCACAATGACAAATAAATTGTTGCTCCAAACCAAACCAAAAAAAAAAACATTAGACATGGAGGAGTGCAGATGGGGCATTGATCTCACAGCCTGAGGGAAGAAACTGCTCTGCAGTCCGGTGTTACTGCGGTTACTTTTGTATGTCTTTCCTGATGGCAGCAGGGTGAACAGGCTGTGGTGGGGTGGGTGTTGTCCTCCAGTGTCCTCTTGGTTCTGCGTAGGCACCTCACCTCATCGATATCACTGATGCTCAGTAGATGGACACCAATGATGTCCTCCTGTCCCGGGCCGTGCTCATCTTGTGCTAGCACGTTTCCTGTCAGGATGCTTTCAATTGCTGTTTTGTAAAGTTGACGAGCACTTGGTGTGGGAAGTTTAAGAAAAACAGCTGTTTCTGAGCTTCATTATTGTATTTTTGGAGCATTTTTGTGCCTTTATTGTTACGAGAGAATGACAGTGGATAGGCTTGTGAAAGGGGGTGAGAGAGTAGGGAAGCCACTCTGCAAACTGCCCACATAGTGCAGCAGAAAAGTGAAAAAATTGTTCACATGAGGATGCAAGCATGAAATTTGGCACAAAGGGCAACTCTTTTGAAAAATAACATTAGAAACTTGAAAATTTAAGATAGCGGCCATTTTTTAAGATGGTGGTATTTCTTCAAGATGGCCACCATAAGTATCAAACGCTTATTATTTGAACAGTTTAAATGGTGATGCAAGCATGAAATTTGGCACAAATACTCTCTAAGAGCAACTCTTTTGAAAAATTGCATTAGACACTCCAAAACGGCGGCAGTTTTTCAAGATGGCGGACATTTTTCAAGATGGCTTTTTTCAATGCTCATTATTTCAATAGTTCAGATGGTGATGCAGCCATGAAATTTGGCACATATACTCTTTTAGGGCCACTCTTGAAAAATGATGTTAGACACTCAAATTTAAGATGGCGGTAGTTTCTCAAAATGGTGGCTGCTTTTCAAGATGGCTGCCACCTTAGTAGAATATTGGTATGATGACTGTACGTGGGTCACTTGACTAAAAACTGCTCACAGCCACTTGAATTTTAAACATTGTAGCCTGTCTTTGAGATTTCTACCTGGATCTTTAAATAGTATATTACCATGGTAATCCGAGTTCCTTGGCCCTGAGGTCAAGATTGTATTTTTGACTGTGTTTTGTCTAACTCCTACCCCTTGACCTGTCCGATTTGGTAATACCTACCAGGAGTTGCCTCCAAATGGCATAGCTCTTGGGGGTGATTGGAGTACACAAGCTCCCTTACCACGACAAGGCAACAGTCACAAGGGAGGTTTTTTTGGTTTGTTTGTTTTTTGTTTGTTTTTGGTTATCTGCTGCACTAACATGCTGGATTCGAACCCAGGTCAGCAGAAGTATGTATATGAGATGTGCGTGGTTGTTAACCACTCTGCCAAACCAGCAACCCATTTCTGAGCTTTATTAACCAGGACAGAGACATGTGAAGTCCATGACAGGTTCTCTGTTCTGTTGATTCCCAGGAACTTCAAACTGCTCACATGGTTAATTCATTCCCAATATGAAGTTTATGTCTGGGGTGTACAGAATGAACAGGAGGGGGCCGAGCACACAGCCCTGGGGTGCTCCAGTGTTGAGCACTAGAGTGGAGGAGGAGAAACTGCTGATCTAACTGACTGGTTCTGTTTGTGAGGAAGTCCAGTGTTCCCAAAGTGTTCAGTTTCCCTATCTGCTTCATGGGGTAGATTGTGTTAATGTTGAGCTGAAGTCAACAAACAGCATTCTAATGTACCACGCTATAGGAGCTATTGTCTGGGACTCATTTCATTAGATCCAGTAAAGTTTGTCATTGAGTCAATGAGTTAAACGGCAGTGAAGCACCTCAAGGGCTTCAAGCATTGGTTTAGCCTCTACACCCCTATACAGTGTTTCCTCTGCACTCATTTAGGAGTGGCAGCCCGCCACTCCTTAATCCTACCTGCCGCTCCTTCCAAATTTTTCTATTTTTTTTAAACTGCAAATACACCACCGCAGAATCATGTTGCTGCCTTCACAGCAGAGTCCTGCATTAAGTCGGGTGTCGCGAGTGCTGAGGCAGATAACCATCTTGCTCAGTATTCAGAGACAGAGCTTGTTAACAGGCAACGCAGGCAGCCGCTTGGGGCCCCATGCCACTAGGGGGCCCCCAACTGCAGTGACCCACTCTATTAATCCCATCAAACAAACAGTGGTCAAATTGCAGTGACGTCTTTGATGGATACCCCCCTAAAGGGGCCCTGTGTCATCTCTGTCACACTGTTTCATCCAGTAACTTTTTGAAGTGTGTCAAACACAGTCAGTGATGCAAAATGAAGAGGAGCTATCTGTCAATGAGCGAGAAGAGAAAGCGAAGAAAGGAGGGAGAAGAGAGGAGAAAGCAAGTCTGTGGAAAGTGGACCAGGTGTGGTAAACATTTAAACTTGTGTTTGTTAGTCTGACTGTTGGTTGTCTGATGGTTAGCCTTGTTAATGAAGCGGGAGACATCAGGCATCTCTCTGTCGGCTCACTGTAACAGCGTATGTTGACACACCGGTGTTGTGCGAAGGACACCGTCACCCGACCGTCTTGTGGGCTTGGCTAGCTACTAACGTTAACCGACAGATACAAAGTGAATATGTTTTGTGAGGTACAGTACTGAAATTCCACAAAAGTAATGGGGAAACAAACCAGTAATGGAGTGATTAGGGTGGAAACCACGGCGCGTGAATTATCAATCAATTAATCAATCAAACTTTATTTGTATAGCACTTTTCTTGGCGCATGACTGTACACGGCCAAGGACTCAGCGCTCTCAACACACGCTTCACATAAACAGACTGCACAGAGCTGATAGAGGAGGAGAGATATATGCATCTGCCAGAATGATTGTAAAGTATATTAAAGTTAAATGTGTTTGATACGCACAAATGCAGTGAAATAAGTTTTGAAGAATGGTCAAGGTTAATTATCTCTAAAAATGCTTAAACTGATGAAGCAAACAGTGTCAAAAGTTTCAAGGTTAAAGGCTTTTTATTATCCTGTGTTAAGAGAAAGTAAATGCAAATGCTATGCACTTTTCATCCCTTCTGATAAGTCAAAATTGAGCAATATTGTCAATTATTGTTAAGTTTTTGCCCAATAAAAAAGGAATAAGCTGTCAAGTGACCAGTCTTCATAGTTTCAAAAAAGTTTGGAATGTTACTCCGCTAAGTCAACAAAATGAACATCACATTGTATCACTGACACTTTTTTCTCTGTTTTGAGAGTCACATAGACTGAACAGTCTTGTTTAAATGTTACAAATTAGTTAATAAACGAAACTGATAAAGTTTCCGTTTCTGACCCTTTTGGTTTGTTTCAGATTATTTATAAATATATTTAATGCTTCTAAGGGGGGCCCCTTGGGAGATTTTGCCTGGGGCCCCAGCACACTCTAAAATCGCCACTGTCAGTATCTACTCTTTGAGGTAGATACCCACCCACCTCCCCACCCCCCAACAGAACCAACTGGTGCCATCAACGTTAATTAGCTACTCGCGTGAGCATCCAGGCATCTGGTTGCAGTCAGGAGTGTCATCGCGAAACCAGGGTGCGACTTACCGGAGGAAAGGTAGACTTATTAGCTTAAGAAAAAATATAATAGAGTTTATAAGTTAAATAAACATTCACAAAATATTGATGGCCAGCTGATGTTACATAGCATATCGGTAGCTTAAGGTAGTGGGGCACTTTGACACTGATTATAGCCCCATCAAGAAATCATTTGTTCTTTATTTTTTTTTCATTTTATTGTCCTATTTTATTAATTTTTTTCAATAAAAAGGGGCATTATGCTGGGCATAAAACTAAAATCTGCTGTCAAGTGTCATCTGTTTACGCCACCACAGCTCCAAATCCTAAAAGCCTAAAAATTCTAGAGGAAACACTGCTATAGCAGTGAAATATGAGGACCAGAGTGAAAGCAGGACTTGGACAGACCCTCTGAAAGACCCTCTTACAGTGGCACTGCCAGCTATGACCTGCAAGGCAAGGCAAGGCAAGTTTATTTGTAGAGCACAATTCATACACAAGGCAATTCAAAGTGCTTTACAGAACAAGAAAATTGCATTAAAATCACAGTAAAACATAAAATCAACATTAATCATTATAAAACATACTTAAAAAGAAGATAGCAGATAAGATCCTTTCAGTCACATGCACAGTTAAACAGCTGTTTTCAGCCTAGATTTGAACATTGTCAGAGTCGAGGCCTGTCTCACATCTTCAGAAAGACTGTTCCAGATTTTAGCTGCATAGAACTGGAACCCTGATTCCCCATGACTCTAGGCATCAGCAGCTCTGTGTGAACAGTTTTCAGCTGAGCTGGTCTGTGAGTGACCCCCACAGACCCTAAGACCAAAGTCTAAGGGCCCCATCCCATCCTGACCAACAAAAACTGAATAAAGATTATTGAACCTCCAGCTGGAGTCTGACACTTCAAGTTTGTTGGTTGTCGTTTCTGCTGTTAAAAGCCTTTCAGCATGAATTTTCCTCAATGCTCACATAAATTGATAGTATCATGAAATTCTGATATTAAAACTTATGATCTCACCCCCAATTAATCCCCCAAAGATGTTGGTGGATTATTAATGAACTCAGTTTATCAGGTATCATAAAACAAACCGTAAAGTTTTAGTCTCTTATTCTGTATTTCATTTAATGTAATTTCAAAGGAAACCTGGTGGCTGAACTTCAGCCTCTTCTGTCTGAGTGTTTAATAAAAAATCTGAATCTTAATCTGATCTGTTTCCTTTAGGTTGTTTAGTCAGAGTAGAAGAAGGAGAAACTGTCATCCTGCCTGTGAATCTCAATTTAACTCAAGATTTAAAGCTGTTAAACCCCATCATAAAGTGGAAAACTGAGGCAGGAGATACTGTTCACCAGTATTTGATCGGCCAAGACTATAATGAAGACCAGCTCAAATGCTTTCAGAACAGAACATCTCTCTTTAAAGAGGAAATTATTAAAGGCAACATTTCACTGCAGGTAAGAAGGGTAACTAAACATGATGAAGGAAAATACACCTGTGAGGTTCTCCATGAAGACCCTGATATAAAAAAGACCTACAAAGTTTCTCTGTGTAAGTACAGCAAACCAGTTTGATAATCTCTTCACTGTGATGTTCTCAAATCTCTCTGCTCTAAAAAACACGTTTACACCTGATTAATCACACTCTATGTCTGAACAGGTGTGAAGGAGAAAGATAATGAGCGTGTGAGTAAACATTTGATTTTCATGATTTAACTGTAAAATTCTTCCTCGATTATAACATGAATTTTTTTTTTCTGATTTTTCTGAAGCTGGGTCCAAAACCAGAACCTGACATAGACTGGGTAAGTTGAAACAGTCAATGAAAAATGGAGTCAGAGCATCAGGGTTTTAACGATACGCTCTGTCAAGCAGCTTTGCACTGTGTGATTTGTGAACAGTCAGAACGCTCCATTCAGACTCATTCAGGACAAAGAGCTTAGAGCAGAGTCAGGAAATATTGTCCCACAGTGCAGCTCAGTGCTGGAGCAGTTTCCAAACAAACAGACTTCACTCAGATTAAACATCTCAGACTGAAGTGTGGAGGAGAAAAGACCGACTCAAAGGAAACATCTCAGACTGAGGTCCAAACAGAAACACTGACTGGAGAACGTCTGCTGACACCAGTTTACACAGTCTCAAGTTAAAGTGTAACACCAGGGAGTCTGTAGTTACATAAAAAGGAGAATGGAGCAGCTTCTACATTGAAATACTGGAATGTTCCATGTCACAGACATCACTGCTGATATTCAGCAGCATTTATCACTGCACACAAACAAAGCTTCACTGGTGTGGACGGGGCCGTTTCAAAGAAGGACCCACCTACATGTGGTCAGAACCTCAGGGTCCTGGTTCAGGTTTAAAAGAGGCCACGTGGTTCAAACATGTGAAAACTCTTCAAACAAACCAAAATTCAGCAGCTAGGATATGATCAACAAACTACTGAGGCCATTCAAACTCCCATCAACAACATGTTCCTCATTAAAGAATTCAAATGTTTCATAAAAATCAGAAACAGCAGAGAGTTCAGTTCACCTGGACCAGAAACAAAGAGCCAAGAAAAGTAGACTGCATCTACACCCCCCTCGGGCCAGTCCAGACTGGAGGCAGATTAAGATGTAAATTAAGACCACCCTCTATTGCATAGTGTTGCCATATGGCAACAATTACTTTATCTTCATTTTTCTAAAAAGCTGTGAAATAAAATGTATGTTTTTACATTTAGGTGTGAAAAGGGGGCTTTTAGTTTGAAGGAAATAGAATTTATGAGGCCGCATGACCAGGAGATCTTGTTTGCCAGTCCTTTTTGCTAATGGACATTTGACATCCAAACATAGCTGTCTGGGGCTCTCCAAGATTGTCTTTTATTTAGAATATTTTGAGTATTTTCACCAAATAAAAATTATAATCACTATTTGGAGTAAGTAAACTTGATTTTTTTTTTACATTTAATTAAATTTTGTTGTTATAATTTTTTTGTAATATGCCAAAACAGATTTGTTGCCATATGGCAACAATATGCAAATATGGAAAATTCCTAGTGTATACAACCTAATGGAGTTCCATTCATTTACATAGCATGAAACTATCCTGAGACTCTCTACATCTTTTACTTATGTTTTAAAAGTAATAACATTATATATTTTTTATATTTTGTAATTTAAGGTATGTTGCGGGCTATCTTTAACAGAGTATCCAATTTCCCCCATAAATAATGCATCCCAGCTACTTCTACAGGGGAGGGAAAGAGAGCAGGGTAGAAATAAACTGTCAAACTAGAGGAGGAACCAGATCAAAATCAACTGAAATCAGTTGAAATCAAATGAATCAAATGAAATAAAACAGAAAAAACAACTGAATGAAATGAAAAAAAAAAAGAATGATAGATTGAACTTAATTGAAACAGGTTCAAGGTTCTTTGTTTCTATTAGCAGACATTGAGAGGAACTGCTTTGTTGACTTTCACAAGGCAATAAATGAAATCAGATCAAATTAATGAAATCAGATTAAATCAGTTGAAATGAGTCGAAATCAAATAAACTGAAATTGAAAAAAAAACTTAATGAAATTTAAATAAAGAATGATGGATCGTACTTTGAGCCAGGTTCAAGATTTTGGGTTTTTATTAGCAGATGTTTTAGATAACTATTGGAATTATAAAATGTTTTCACTGTATAAATGTTTATTTATTCATTTTGGATGAGTGTGACATGGATATGTTGAGTCTTGTTTTAAATAAAATGCCTTTTTGGTCAAAAATGTTGATTAATGGTACTTTCCACGATTGCATATTGTTGCCATATGGCAACAATTGATCAACAACCCCTCCTTTAAACTTAAAAAAAAAAAAAAATCATTTATCTATTATTTAGGCCATTTTAAGTAATAAAAACATTCAAAACATTTTTTTAACCATTTTTAAGTAATAATTCATGCAATAGAGGGTTAAATCAGTTTTATTGAACAATCTGACTGTGAAGAACAGCCCTGACTTTTTCCTCATTGTTTGTTTTTTTCCACAGGTTATACTTGCTATCGCTGCTGTCGTCTGTGGTCTTTGGATACTTTACAACATCTTCAGTAAGTCAAAAATTATGCTTTCTGTGCTTCTTAAATAGAAATACACAGATACATTTTCATAGAATCTGAAGAGAAAATGTAAATTTAGCAACAGATTAAAGTGTGGGAATCAAGAAAATTCTTTATAGGTCAGAATTCTGTCTTAAATCTATTGATTCATGCTTCAGCTTAAGAGACATTCGCCAGAATTTAGACTTCTGATGAAAATTGTACAATTCCAATTAAAACCCCGGGACTGTGACTTGCCCTCAAAGTTCTGTTAATTTTAGAATTCTGAATTTAATTCTGACAGAGAAAACCAGGATTCTGACATTGTTCCATATTCTGACCTTAATTTTCAAAATGTAAAGATTGTCGTGATAATCTCCCTAATTTCTTAAAATCCAGAATTCTGACTTTCTTCCCCTTAAAGTCCCTATTTAAACTAATAATTATGATTTCATTTCAGGATTTCTTGTTGCTCTCATCAGTGGTGTTGTCTCTGGCATCGAAGTTTGCAGTAAGTCATGTGATATTTTTTATGTTTATTAAATTGCAGTACAAAGAATCATTTTTCTAGAATCTGATCTGGGTGTGTAAATTTAGGAACAGATTCAAGTGTGAGAATCAAAAAGTTCCTTTAAGTCAGAATTCTTACTTTAAACTCTTGATTCATGTTTCAGTTTAAGAGACAAGAGACAGATTGAAGAATCTGATTAAAAATCCTAGAATTCCCAATAATCCCCAGGACTGTGTCTTTGTCCCCAGAACTTGACTTCACTTTAGTCTCATAAAATTTGATCTAAGATTCTTTCTTTCATCTTAAGAATTCATTCTTAGAATTTTGACCCTGCCGTAATTTAATCTCAGAAATTGAATACCAGGATTCTGACATTTTTCCAAATTCTGACCTTATGTTTCAAAATATCTTTTCGGACTTCCGGCCGGAACAACGCTTGGATGGCAGCATACCGAGAAAGCTCCTGACTGAGCCAGAGAAATAACAGAATTATCCCCCTAAAACGTTTGAAAATCAGACTGTCAACTTTTTTTAAGTTAGGGGAGAAGTCGCCGATGAAGCCACCAACCAAATTTGGCTGCACACGTTTGTGATAGAGGGGAGAGAAGTTGCGGCGCTAAGGTTAGCAGGTAAAGCTAAGAAGAACGGCTAACAGCTAGCAGGCCTGGGATGTACACATGGCTGACTTGGAGCTTATTTTGCTGGAAGTAAGAAGCTTTTGCCAAGTAAACAAGGAACATTTAGAGGCTATAAAAGAGGAAATCATGAGGGTGAATAACAGGCTGGACGAGGCGGAGGGCCGAATCGAAAAGAGTGGTGTGAGGATTCAGCAGAAATAAGTTAGAATTGAGATGTTTAGGCTACAGGAAAACCTTGAGGATAAGCTAATGGACTTGTAGAGCCGCTCCAGACGAGAGAACGTGCACATCTATGGGGTACCGGAGGAATCCGAGAGGGAGTCAGCATCGATGGTGTCATTTGTGGAGAACCTGCTATGACAGGGTCTCGGTTTAAAAGAGGATGGACCGGACTTGCAAATTGAATGAGCTTACCGCTCAGTGGGACCTCAATCACCGGAGGGTGCCCCGCCATGTTCTATAGTTGTAAAGTTTTTGAGCTTTAAAACCCAAGACTTTATACTTCGAGGTGTCTGGCAGAAGAAGGGACTTAGTTGGAGAGGTAAACAAGTACAGCTGGATCATGACTTCCCCCCTGCAGTCCTCAAAAGGTGCAGAGAATATGCAGAGGTCCGCCGGGTTTTAAAAGAAAACCACATTCAGTTCCAAACTCTTTTCCCAGCCAGGCTTAGTATGGTATTTTAGCAGGCCGAGTAAAATACAAAGAAGGAACTAAGACCTACGAATCAATAGAAGAAGCTACAGAGGATCTGGCTGGCAGGGGATTCCCCGTTAGTGTTGTTAAACAACCGGAGATGCTGATGGAGCAAATACAGTGGCTGACCTGGAAGTGGGTGGACAGGCGAGCGAGGAAAAACACACTCGTAGTGTGTCTCAAATCGCATACTTCCATACTGTGCACTTAAAATTTTCAAATCGAGTGTACTAAGCATACTGCATACTCACTTGCTTAGTGAGCGAATTTTGAGGTTGTAGTACTGTCCCAAATCGCATACTGCGATTACTGGAAGTGACGACACGATGTGGACCTCTTCTTCTCCTATGCCGAATTGTGACCAACTTGCAGTGCATAAGTGTCTAATACCGCCATCATTTGCCCGTGGATTTTCAAAGAATTATAAATCATTTAACAATTATATTTTGGATCACATCATATCTTAATATATAATGTTAATATCCAATGGTAAAGTGAGTATTCATCGGGCTTTGCTGCGCCGCAATTGGCGCTAACAACGTCATGTCCTCCTCCTTCTGAATGGAGATGCACCGGAATGTATCATTTATTTATAGATAGCAAAGCATTTGGTTACAGGTCACTTTGACTGACTTTGTTAGAGTTGTTAACTACTGTTATGTTGGTTTATTATGTGTTCATTTACTCTCTGTTGTTCTTTGGAGGGAGAAGGGGGCTTACTTTAAGAGGTGGGGAGGAGAGGGGAATCACTTAAATGAAAAATAATTACATTAAAGTAGCATCCGTTAACATAAATGTGGTACTTCATCCAATTAAAAGGAAGAAAATCTTGACAAAGCTCAAAAAGGATAAAATCCATGTCGCTTTCCTGCAGGAGTCTCACCTCAGCAATTCTGAACATACTAAAATGACTAAGATGGGATTTAAACAAGTTTATTATTCATCTCACAGGTCAGGTAGGAGGAGAGGAGTGGCAATCTTGATATCCAAGGCGGTAAATTATGAACATATTTCTGAATACAAAGACAAAGAAGGTAGATATGTTACAATCACACGTAAGATAGATGGGATAGAAGTGACACTATTCAATGTGTATGTTATACCTGGTAGTGACTGGACCTTTTATAAACACATATTTGAATCAATGACAACAAAAGCCCAAGGGAGTTTAATTTGTGGTGGAGATTTTAATATTCGCTAAGACCCAAGAATAGACTCCTCTAATGGTAAACTGGACATAAAAAATGTTTAAAAAAAATTAACACACTGATCCAAGAAATCGGATTAACAGATGTGTGGAGGGAATTAAATCCAAATACAAGAGACTATATGCATTACTCATCAGCTCATAATGTTTATTCCAGACTGGATTATTTTTTTACATTTAAAAAAGACCTTTATAGAGGTAATAGTTGTGTAATAGGTCTAAATACATTGTCTGATCATAGTCTTGTTTATATGTCAGTCCTTCTTAACAAGACAATGAGGTCATCTCTATGGAGGCTCAATTCAAACATCTTAAACAACCCAATAATTAAAGAAAAGTTGAAAAATTAAATTAAATTATACTTAGAATTTAATGATAACAATGAGGTTAATTCCATCAATACTCTGGGATGCACTAAAGGCTGTGATCAGAGGTAAAATATTTGCCATTTCTTCTTTTGAGAAGAAAAACAGACAACAGAAACTCAAAAAGTTGAAGGAGAAACTAAAGAACCTCCAATCTGAACATTCACAAACCTTTAAAAATTCAGCTAAACTGAGCATTATGAAGGTAAAAAAAAAAGAGATAGATAAAATAAACATGCACAAAGTACAAAACAAACTTGTGTTTGTAAAGGAACAATATTACGCCATAGGAGGGAAATCATTAAAACTCTTATCATATAAGCTAAGGAAACAGCAAGCTGAAAGAACTATAAACAGAATTAAAAACCCTATGACACATGAGATTAAAACTCCAGACAAAATTCAACAATGCTTTGAAATTTATTATAAAGATCTTTACTCCCAACCACATAAAAATGATGTCACAAAGGAACAAAATAATAAATTAATGTCTAAAATAACAAAAGAGGAATTCAATTCAGCAATTGGGAGATTGAGAGGGGGGAAGTCACCTGGAACTGATGGTTTCATCCCAGAATGGTACAAGACAATGCAGGAACAGTTAGTTCCAATTCTTTTAAGGACCTTTAACTGGGTGCTGAGTGAGAAAATGACTCCCCTGTCTTGGAGAGACGCGATAATTTCAGTCATTCCTAAGGAAGGAAAAGACAAAAAGGAATGTGGGAATTATCGCCCTGTAAGTGTCTTAAATATTGATTACAAACTTTTTACTTCCATTTTAGCTAAAAGATTAGAATTTATCTTACCGGAGTTAATACATAAAGATCAGACAGGATTCATCAGACAAAGACAGACACAAGATAATATTAGGAAAACATAACACATTATGAAACAAATAACACAACAAAAATTGAATCACTTCTGCTTAGTTTGGACGCAGAAAAGGCGATTGACTCAGTAAGATGGTCAATTCTTTATAAAGTATTACTAAATTTCCATACATCCTTAATTGAAACATTCAAATCACTCTATGATAAACCAGCAGCCACAATTAAAATCAACAGTAATCTTACAAACTTGTTTATTCTTGAAAGAGGTACAAGACACGGATGTTTCGCATCCCCTCTTCTTTTTGCCTTGTTTATTGAACCTCTGAGTCAGTGGGTCAGACAGAATCCTAACATAAAAGGGGTAGTAATGACATCAGGAGAACAAAAAATGTCTGTTTTTGCAGACAATTTATTGCTAAGTTTAACACATCCTACGCAGACTATCCCAAAATTAATGAAAGTATTGCAGGATTATGGCTCACTCTCAGGGTACAAAATTAACGTAAGTAAAACTCAGGTTTTATCATTTCATTACAACCCACCACCAGAAATTAAAAATATTTACAAATGGAATTGGGACACAGAATGTATAAAATATCTGGGAGTCAATTTGCCGAAAGATTTATCAAAATTATTTGATTGCAATTATGGACCCTTGAACTCAAAGATAAAGTCAGACTTAGAGAGGTGGAATGTCATTCCCTTTTTGAACTTGGGCTCCAGGATTGAAACAATTAAAATGATTTTACTGCCACAGATACTATACCTTTTCCAATGTCTTCCAGTTAGAATATTACCAAAACAATTTCTAGAATGGGACAAGTTGATATCAAGGTATATACAGCAGGAGAGAAGAGCCAGAATTAAATATAAAACCCTGCAATTAAGAAAAGAAAAAGGTGGAATGGGCCTCCCGTGCCTTCAGTAATATTATTACGCAGCTCAGCTTAGGCCACTAGTCTGCCTATATATATCAACATTCAGTTCAGGATGGAAGGATACAGAGGGCACGACAGTTAAAGGAATACCAATATTAACCTTATTGGCTGACTGCGGGCTGCAGGATCAACTGAAGGTCTCAGAGAATCCTATATCTGACATTCTTTTGAAATCTTGGAGTGAGTTAATTAAAATTTGTAAGTTGGACATTTCATCTAAAATTCTAAGGTGGTGTGCTTTTGATTCAGATTTTGCACCAAATAAAAGTGATAATAGATTCAAGAAATGGATTACTAAGGGCCTGACCAGTTATTACTCGTTTACCCACAAGAGGGCATTCCAGACATTCGAGGCATTACAGAATAAATGTGGTTTGGAGAAAGATGACTTTTATAAATACCTACAGGTGATAAGTTATTTTAACCAAAATTTTTGAGTGGCCTGGAATTAGGGAGAGGTGGGATTCCTGCAGGAATTTCTATCAGTCCTTAAGTCCCAAAATTGTAACAAGATAATATCTAAATTGTACAAAGCCATTCAACAATCTAAGCAAATGAACTCAGACTGTATCAAGGTAAAATGGGAAAGAGAAGGAAATGTATCCATCTCAGCTGGGTAGCATACTGGGGCAGTGGGGACGTGATTGCATGAATTTTAGGTCATGTATCATCTATAGTCATGTATCATTTACTCATGTATCAATCAATTTAGTCATGGACCAATTCATGTAACATCTAGGATTATTTTGTCCATGTATATGTGTGTATGAGCTAACTATGCTGAGTACAGAAGAAATCCCCAGAGAGGTCTGGTAACCAGAAATAGCTTGACCATGTATAGTAGAGTATATATGTATATGTATATGTAGAGAACAGACACAACCATGCAGAGAATGTCAAACAGTACATAGACACCCACAAATGCCAAGTGACCTCCAGTGAGAGATCAGCAGTGAGACCGACACCCTCACTCAGACAGCATGAGGGATCCTCACTCACACTCACCCATTCACTATGTAACCAGCATGTCTATATAACCAATGGTTACCCATTGTTCTTTGTCAGACTGCCTCTGAACTGGCCGAATAAATAGCCAGATGAACCCCCAGTCTTGTATCGTATCGTGTGTCTTAGAACATCTGATAACAGGACGCTTGTTGGAGACTATGTGGAACTAATGGAGCCAATCATTTTCATATTTTTTGGGACTGCCAGGTTATGAGAAAATACTGGGATGGGATTTATGAACATATTAGTAACCTGTTTGGAAAAAGTGTTACATTTAAATTTAAATCCTTATATTTGGATGATATACAGTATGAGAGTTGGAACATCAATGACAGCAAACTGTTTAGTATTTTACTGGCAGCTAGTATAAAATCTATCACAAGAAAATGGCTGAAAGCTGACCCACCGACCATTGAAGACTGGATGGATGTTATACATGAGAGTTGTACTATGGAAAAAATATCATTTTCCCTTAAATTACAGAGAGAGAAATTCTATAAAATGTGGTCCAAATGGACTGAGTACGTTAAACCTGTAAGATTCGATTTTATTTAAATTTACTGAAAATCTGTGATGACCCCTCTTTTTCTTTAATAACTCTAGGAAATATGATGTTATTGTAAGCTCCTTGTTCTGTTCTGCCTATGTTATTGTGGTTTTGTGTTAAAACAGGAAAACTTGAGAGGCAATAAGGATAGAGACATTGAGACTTTTCACAACTAAACATCCAAGACCTGTTGAGAGAATTACGAACTTTGATGTGATACCTCACAATGGATCTCGAAAGGTCTGGACGGATGCAAGAGATGTTTGGTTCAATGAAAGTGTAAAAAGTATATGTGCCTTTCAAATAAAAAGAAAATTTAAAAAAATGGGAACCTCCATCATTTTTCAAAATGATGAATTATAACTTTTTTCCCCTCTTTAAACTCAAAATTTTAACCTCTTTTTCAAGGTGAATTTAATCCAAGAATTTTGATCTAAACCACAGGATTCGTGCAGGAATTTAAAAATTTCGACTCGCTGCTCAAATTTCTGAGCCTAACCTTAAAATTAAAATATTTGACTGAATGAAATGAAATCAGTGAATTAAATCTGAGAGAATGAAACACAAAGATTAACTCCAGTGTTTAAGATTGTCAAAAGCATTTTTTTTTTAATCAGAGGTTTTAACAGCTTTAAACTTTTCTTCCTTTAAACTCTCTATGAAGGAAACGGGATGAGACATAGAAGTCAAGTTGTTCCACTGGATGATCTTGGGATGGAAACACTGAGAAGAAGAGAGCATAGAGCTGGTGGAGATTCAGACTTTTTGTGAGGAGGAAACAAACCTGCCATAAGCCCCCTGAAGAAGGAGCCTATCCCATCCTAACCCGGCCGACAGTCAATCACAGGGCCTCATAGAGAGACAGACAACCATTCACACTCACACTCATACCTAAGGGCAATTTAGAGTGACCAATTAACCTAATGAGCTTGTTTATGGTCTGTGGGAGGAAGCTGGAGTGCCCGGAGAGAACCTACACATGCAAGGGAAGAACATGCAAACTCCACACAGAAAGGCCCTTCCGACCCGGGAATCGAACCGGGAACCTTCTTGCTGTGAAGCCTGCTGCGTCACCGTGCCGCCCTTCATTGTATACAATTTTCTATTTTTATTTTTTAGTTTATTTTATTTCTTCATTTATTTGAGAAGCACTTTGTGATAAAAAAAAAGTTTTATACAATTAAAGTTTGATTGATCGATAAAGAACAAAAATAGAAATAAGGAAAGGGGAAGAAAGTAAAACAAACTGCAAAAGTGATAAAAATGAATACAGATCGAATTGAGTAATTTTGGATATGAATATGTAAAATAAACACAAAATCCAAACACTAACAGTATTTCTCAGGAGAAAGGAATTTTTTGCTGCTCTTCTGACGTGTTTTGGTGAGGTTTTTTGCAGTGTGCACTTTGTGTTACTTTTGACAGCACTTTTTTAATGTTGTTGTCGTTATAGTCTTTTGCCTAAAATATATTTCAGCTTCAGTCATCATTTAGCCATCTACATTTTTTAAATTTTAGTCTAGTTTTAGTTGATGAAATCTGCTGTAAATTTAATCGAATAAAATATGAAGTGTAAAGTGTGTTCTGATGTTTTCTTGAATTTTTGAAATCTCGTTTTAGTCTTGGATAAAATCAAACATCTAATAACCCTTTACTGAATGTTAATAAAGTCTGAATGTCTAACTGAACAGAAACAAATGTTCCTTTTGTGTGAAATGCAGTCACCTTTATTTAGGTTACCTGGCAGAGCATCTCAGTTACAATACCAGAACTGACAACAAACAGTGAACCTGCTCTACATGAATATATCAATTCATAAAGAGAGCAGCTCTGATTGGATCGCTTCACAACTTATCCCACCACCACCAAGCTAAGGCAGCTGTGATTGGATGTCCCTCTGAACTCATCCAACCTTTAACACAACCAAAGCAGCTGTGATTGGATAGATTCCTAACTTGTCTCTACTTCCTACATGACCAAATTAGGTCTGTTTGGATTAAGTCTGTCAGACATTTTAGTCTAGTTTTTATTTGAAGATGAAAATGTCAGTTAATTTAGTTTTAGTTTTTTGTCAATGTGCCTTTGTTTTTATTAGTTACTGTCTAGTTTTCATCAGGAGAGAAAAGGTTGTTGATTAAACTTTGACAAAAATAATCAGTCAACAAAAATAGCACAGGATATGGCCACATTATGTCCCCTTCTGGCTCCTGCTTTTACTTTAAGATAACATTTAACCCAATGTACATTCTTAACAAATTACAAATAAAGACATAAAAACTTAAATACAATAACAATACCCTTACAACATATAAAAATCTAGAAATAAGTGAATTAGTAGTAAATCATAAATACAATAATCAACATCAAACTATTTAAAAAGCAGTCTGCACACAGTAACTCTGTCAATAAGCTACATTTACATTATATATCAACTACATACAAAGACTACATAAAATACACAAAAAGCAAAAATATTCACTATATAAAACATCTTTATTAAATACCCAAATAGAACCATGCAAAACTATGTTTAGTTTTGCATACAGTTGTTGTCAAAAAAGGCATTATACAGACCTCTGGTGGAGTTTTTTTATTACTGCATCCACTGCAATGATGAACGAGGCCACTCTTATCTCCTTACTGGGTCTTCTCCTGACAATCAGACATCATATGAAAAGAGACCACATGATTTATGCTCATTATTGAAAGTCTAATGACAAGTTTGCGTCGTGGTCGAGCTCAGGTGAGTTTTATTGGGATTAAGATGAAAAAATCTTTTTTCAGGCTGCTGAAGTTCTGATATCTGTTGATGGTCTGGACTTAAATATCCCAGAAATGTGTCTGAAGAGAGAAGAGGAAAGTTTTAGCTATTACATAAGAATACGGAGTCCTAGAGGGAAAAAAAGAAAAAGTAACAGATAAATGTTGTTCATCATGCATGAATAACTTCAGATTAGACACAGCATTATTGGATAACAAAGAAATGCTGATCAGCTGATGTAAAGAAGCAGAAAACTGCTGTTTACTATGTCATGTGTGAATGCTAAGTAATGGAATATTATTGATAATAATGTGTACTTTAACACTAATGTAAAGTCTAAAAAAATTAACATGCTCTAGACAAAACAAACAGTAACACATTTAGCATTTTGATTGACTATTAAAAGCAGAAAAAAACATTAGCTAGGCAGACGTAAAAACAAAAAATGTAGGCTATATTAGGCCAATGTAGACATCTACTGAGTAGGTTTAGTAAGTACAAATGATCCTTAACAGTAAAAAGCCTTTCATGCTGCCAAGCTACAGAAATATATTTACTGATTAGCATAACATGTCGAGGCTAATCACTCAGAAGAAAATGAACAGTCTGATGCATCATATCAGGACTGAATCTTTTCTTTACCTCTTTCTTTCATTTTCCCTCTTCTCTGTTTTTTTTTTCCCTGTGCTCCGTAGAGTTTTGGGTCGTTTTGACACGATTACAAAATTCTTTGGGGTCACTTCAAACACCCCACACACACACACACACACAGTGAGCGAGCAGGTACCGATCAGCCCGACGAGGATGAGAGGGAGGTCTTGCAGTTTATAATATGCTTTCCGTGTTTATTAAATCCCATACAATGTAGGGATGTAACAGTACAGAAATATCACATCAGTTAGTGTGACCAAAGTTATCACTCAAACACACACTGATTTAGTGTGTGCTGTATTTGATAACAAATCAAATAAAGCACAATAATACTCTGTTCCCTCCTTCATAAGAAATAAGGTACTCTTGACTTTGTTTATTTGAGATTAAGATAGAAAAATGTCAGCATGTTTTCTTTGTGTGGTTTTAAAGGGAAGAAACCTCCGGTACATGTCCGTGCAAACACCCTCTGCTATACTTTCACTTTCAGAAGCCAAAAACTACAAACTGCCCGTTCAAGTTGGCGTCTGAGGGATCACTGCTGCTTTGCCGAGGAGCAGACAATATAGCTCTGACTTTCCAGGCAATGAGAAGCATCACTGCAAGGTATTGACCCCATGGGGTTATCAAACACAGTTTAAACGCTAACTAAGATAGGAAACAGTTTCAGTAATCACATGAAACTTTTACAAAGTTTACGTATATATAGGTAATTCCAAAGACAAAAGATATATTTTAATACAATCTGGTGTAAAAGTAAAATTGAAGGAACAGATCCAAATGTGGGAATCAAAAAGCTTCTTAAAGTCTTTTTTTAGAATTCTTACTGATGCCCCAGAACTGTGGTTGAGTCCTCAGAGTTCTGACTTTAAGTTCATAAATTTGACCTCAAATGTCTGATTTTAATTCTATATATTTAATCTAATAATTCTGACTTCAATCTCAGGGTCCATGTTCAGATTCTAAGATTTTGACTTCCTTCTCAATGTTCTGACTGTAATCCAAAAGGTTTGGTCCTGAAGAAGTCACCGATTCAAATCATCCAGTTCGATAGAATGAAATCAATCAATGAATTCAATCTGAGGGAATAAAAACTGTGTAGGCCTCACTATCTTCTACAGCAAGCTACCTCACCTTTAAACAGCCTCCAAAGAGCTCCACAAGACGATGACTTTCATGAAGTTTACTCTGTTCAACTGCAAAACAATAAAAACAGTTCCATTAACATTTAACATAAAAATACAATAAGGCATGTACAAATTTATTCCAACACTAGAGTGACCACATTCTGAAAACCCCAAAAGAAGACACTCAGCAGAATGTGTTTCATCATGGTCAATATTTTCACTGGTAGGTGTATTGGAATAATACCAGTGGTCCAGAGCAGCACTTTATTAAAATTTTAACCCTTTTACTGCTATGAATATGAACGGCCGTCTTGTCTTTTTTGCCTTTTTGTCAATAAATTTGTCAGAAACTGCCCTTTGAGTTAATTATTTTGCACCTTCTCTGGGTTGAAATAAAAATCCCAGCAAGTATTTGTCTTTTTTAAGTTGTAAATGTGTGTAATTAGAAGAAAAAGAAAAGAAAAAGATCTGAAGCAGTCTCTGTTCATGCATCACTCTTCTCTCCTCATCACATCCTCAGGGCATCTGACATTTACTTATGGAGTAGAGAGAGTGCCAAATCACAAAAATAAATGTATAGAGAAAAGCAAATAAAAGTGGAAATATAAAGATGAATAGACAATATAAAAAAAATAAAGTTGCTAAATAAATCAATATCAGTCAAAAAAGTTATCCATCAAAGGAAAGAATAATTAAAGTTTTTGTATAAAGACAAGTTAATAAAATATTTTTTAAAAATAAGAAGAAATGCTTATAAACACAGTAAAAATGAAATTCTTTGGCTTTATAAAGCAATATTAATAAAAAAATACATCAAAAGAAGAGGCTAATAAAAGCAGATCAGTACAATGCCATTGCTTTTGAGATGTACTTGTTGCAATTGTTTTTACTGTGCCCATTAAACGCCATATTTACGTTTTAACTGCTACCTGTTCTGTTTTTTCTTCTTTATTCCTTTCTTTCTTTAACTGCTAACAATATCAGTTTTAAAAGTAAAGGAAAAATGTGCAGAAAAATGTGCGCAGTAAAAATTTCGTTGAGTGCAGGTGCAGGCACAGGATCAGAATCAGAAAGAATAATCCTATGGTGGCTGCTGAGATACGTCACAACAGTTGCAAACGCCACAAAACGTCTGCATTAAAGGGAAAGTTCAGTTTCTGCAGCTTTTACATTGTTTATAGAATGAAGTAGAACAATATACTCACCCAGAAGGCTTTCCTGATCCATTTCAGTCTGTGTCTTTAGATCTGTGTCTGTGCTTCTTCTTCAGCTCAGAGGTAGCACATAGGGCATACAAAAACATGTCTGGAGGACACTGACTGTAATGGAGGAGTAGTCATTAGTTTCACCATGATGGAATATTGGTGAAACTAATGAGTTTTTGGACCTCCATTTTAGTCTGTGTCTGTAATGGTCTTATGTGCTACCATTATAATGGATGTCTTCTTCAGCTCAGATTTTGGATCTAAATATCTCCTGAAGCACTGTCTGGAGTGACAAGACTGTAATGGAGTGAGTATACTGTTCTACTTCATTCTATAAACAATGTGAAAGCTGTAGAAACCAAACTTTTCCTGTAAGTCACAACGGAAGTTAAATGCGAACTTTTTCGTGTCTTGCCTAAGTTCCGGGTCCATGAAAACCTGATAACCTTCATTCTGCAGAGCCCCCCACTAACTAGCTTAGCTCAAACACTGGAAGTCAATGAGAACTATAAATATATACAGAAGCAGTTTAATAAGATAAATTCTTCAGATTCATGGATTTACTTTCTGATTGAAATTGATTTATACAGCAACATAATTGTTTTGACTTTATAGATTCGTCTTTGTATTTCCACTTTTATTTGCTTTTTCTTTTATACATTAACCGTTAAATATCAGATGGTAGCCAGGGCATTTATTTGCTTCAATTACTGTGCAGACCAGGCATTAATTTGGGACCAGCTCACTATTTCGGGCAGGCGTTTAATTGGAACCAGGCTTTTATTACAGTACTTTCTAATTAGTATACATATAAAATATATATATATATATATATGGCCACGCCTCAAGAGATGGCACAATGTGTATCCTGGTTTATTGAGACAAAATCAGATGTGCAGACTCAGTGAAACTACAGAACTGAGAATGGAAGAGATCCACCATCACGTCCTTCAATTTGTGCATCGCTCAAGAAAGTTATGGAGACAGGAACAGTGTTGGATAAAGGGAGGAGTGGACGACCAAGAACATCTGAGGGAAACATCAATTATGTAAAACAAGCCTTTCCTTCCATTAACAGAATATCTGAAACACAAAATATCAATGTGAATAAAAACTTTAATAAACACAGATTAAATAAAACAAATCTGGTAAATATATCTCATCAACTGCCTTTGTAATAATGTTTTTAAATTGTAAAGAGACTTTATGGACACCATATTTTTTTTCCATGAAAAAACTATTAAAAACATTTAAAATTAGCATACAATGTTACACAGAAATAAAATATAATTCAAAAAAATACATTGAAACTTAAAACAAAAAAGGGTTTACATACCTGTACAAAATAAATCGTATTTCCAGTGGACCAAACTTCATGGATGTGATCCTCACCAGCAGACTTCTGAAGGAGCAGAGAGCACAGCAGCTGCATGAGAAGCTGCTCAGACTGACAGACTAGCTTGACTTCGGTAAATTAGCTTTTAAAATTACGTATTGTACGTCATTTAAAACATTTCAGAGATACACTTTCAGATATTCGGAACATTGTTACACAATCTGTGAGCCTAACAACATAAACATGACCAATTATTTATCAATTAAACAGCGTTTTAGCTCTAACTGAACAGGATTAAATGTAAAAACTCACCTCTCCTGACGTTCTTCTCAGGGCATCTGAGGACAAGAGCGCGAAAAGTGCCGGAAATGACCCATCAAAATAAAACAAAATAAATAAATAAAATATATGCAGAATAAATATTCAAACACATTATTAAAAACATAAGTACACGTAATTAATCACTGAGGGTGGACTTTTGGCAAATTAAAAACATGTTAAACACTTGTTACATTAGCATGAACATATCTTTTAGCTACAAGTCGACTCAATTACCATCGCATAAACTTCAGAGACACTTAAAAAAAAACATGGCAGCTATGTCAAAAGAATTATTGTTTACGTTGGTCATACTTACGGAACTTATTCTAGCATGAAGAAAGGAATGAATCCAAGCACGGCTGTACGGTCGACTCGCCAAAGAGCGCTACTTCCTGTTTAGACCGGAAGTGAAGGTAAAAATGTACGAGTGGTGAAGATCTGGCTGCCACAAGATGGCGCCAACAATATAAAAAGATGGGAAAGTATCACTACAACAGTACAACGTGGGGCAGAACATAAACACAAAGATTAACTTCAGTGTGTAAGCTTGTCAAAAACAAAATTAAAATTCTTCCATCAGAGGTTTTATTGTTTAAAACTGCATGTGATTTTTTTTTTTGAGAAAAGGAAACAAACCTGCCATTCAGGCCCCAGAACATGAGATCAGGGCCATTAGAGGCTAATCTGATGTTTATTAAGACAACTACACAGAGGAATACGAGAACAAAACACTACTGGGACCATCAAATATACTGAAAAATAGAAATTACATTTAAATTAATTATTATTTGTATTTTGTTGTTTTGTTGTTTCCTCAAGGCACAGATAAAAACTGTGTCACATAAGCCTCTTGTTTCCAAAAAAACAATACAAAGGCAGTTCAGTTATGTGAGGTGAAACATTAATCAGATATAAGCTAAAGTGGAAAATAGAAACAAAGTAAAGATTCATACTCACAGAAAATAAACATAAAAGAAGACATCATACAGCATTAACTGATATAAACTGAAAAATGAGGGACATCTAAGATAATACTTTCATTAAATTCAGGAAAATACAATCATAATAAAAGTACAGCAACAAAAATAAGGGTAATCAAACAAAATACCACATGTAGTGATCAAAATGAACAGATATTGAAGTGAGCAGTTCTAGAAATAAATTCTAAATCTCAATAAGAATATAGAAAAATAAACAAATAATAAATGAATATGGTCTCTGTCAGCATCCAGGTCCAGATCATCAGTGTCCAGGTCCAAATAAATAAAAACTGCCTCGGTGTCCTCAGCATTTATGTCTAAGACCTCGCCTTCTGGATTTATATCTCACACACTCAGATCCAGATCATCGGGAACCAGTTTTATGTTTAATGTCAAGATCCAAATTAAAATGAGAGCAGCATGTCTGAATTACAAATTATAAAGGTGATCAATCATTGACGATTATAGGAGTTAAAGTTCACACAGTTAAAGGTGTGTCTCAGTGAAAACTAAAAGGTTTATTAAGGTTACAGCGGGGAAAGTCTGCCTCAAACAGTTCTGATGTGTTTGATCAATTTTCTCCCTTTTTTTAATCTTAACTGAACGGTTTAGGACTTCAAATTGGTCCTGATGGTCATTTGTTGAGCTACAATGGAGTTGATACTCCTGATTCTACTTTCATTAAGCCTTTCTGCTGTTGATGGTTCTCCACTTTCAGGTGAGGCTGTTTTCTCTTATTGTTTAACAATTAAAGTTCTTCAGTTCAAAGATACGTGATAGTTTAAATTCTTAAGAGTAAATCAGTTTGTGAGGCCAAATAGATTTGACTTTAATCATCAAACTGTGATTGACTTTGTTAATCTTTTTTATAACTTTAATTCAAGTGTTTCCTTTTTTATAACTCTGATTATTTTTCATCTGTGCCTAAAGTCAAACACTCTTAACATCACTTTTGTTTCTTCATGTGCTTTAAATCCAGTCCTGTCTCCATCTTACTCTGCTTCATGAGTAAATCACAAATTAAACGTGGATTTTTTTATTGTTAATGACTGGATGTCTGCCATGGTTTTACAACATCCTCACTGCTTCTATCTGTCTTTACTCAGAGGCACAACTCAAAGCAGCCAGTGCTTAGGGGCGGCCATTTTGTAATTGTTTTAACAACCCAACACATGACATAAAGGGAGGGTGAGACTCTTCAGGATCCATTTTGATGAACATTAGCTCTGCAGGAAACTTCAACACGACTTTAAAAAGTGGAGGGATAAAACCAGAAGGTCTTTCTACACAGTTAGAGGAAATATAAAAACTGACTCAGTGTTTTTCAGTCGTATAGAATCAATTCTCCCGCAAAGCAGTGAAATCTGAGGACCAAAGTGAAAGCAGGACTTGGACAGACCCTCTGAAAGACCCTCTTACAGTGGCACACACCACAGACCCTAAGACCAAAGTCTAAGGGCCCCGTCCAGTCCTGGTCAACAAAAACTGAATAAAGATTATTGAACCTCCAGCTGGAGTCTGACACTTCAAGTTTGTTGGTTGTTGTTTCTGCTGTTAAAAGCCTTTCAGCATAAATTTTCCTCAGTGCTCACATAAATTAAAAGAAATATGAAATTCCTACAAAATTGAAACTTGTGATCTCACCCCCGATTAATCCCCCCAAAATGTTGGTGGATTATTAATGAACTCAGTTTATCAGGCATCATAAAACAAACAGTAAAGTTTTAGTCTCTTATTCTGTTTTATTTAAAGTCATACTGAGGGAAACCTGATGGCTGAACTTCAGCCCCTTCTGTCTGTCTGTTTGATAAAACATCTGAATCTTAATCTGATCTGTTTCCTTTAGGTCGTTCAGTCATAGTAGAAGAAGGAGAAACTGCCATCCTGCCTTTGAAAGTTGATTTACCTGAAGATTCAAAGCTGTCCAACCCCATCATAAAGTGGAAGACTGAGAAAGGAGATACTGTTCACCAGTATTGGGTTAGCCACGACTACAATGAATACCAGATCCAACACTATAAGAACAGAACATCTCTCTTTAAAGAGGAAATTATTAAAGGCAACATTTCACTGAAGATCATCAAGGTAAATAAACGTGATGAAGGAAAATTCACCTGTGAGGTTTTTCATGAAGACCCTGATATAGAGGAGAACTACAAAGTTTCTCTGTGTAAGTACAGCAAACCAGTTTGATCATCTAATAACTGTGATGTTCTCAAATCTCTCTGCTCTTAAAAACACATTTACACCTGAATGATCACACTCTCTGTCTGAACAGGGGTGAAGGAGAAAGGTGGAGAGCTTGTGAGTAAACATTTGACTTTCATGATTTAACTGTAAAATTTTTCCTCCGTTGAAATACTCAACGATATTTTTTCATATTTTTCTGCAAACGTAGAGCCCACTAGACATAACCACATTAAGTGAAAACAGTTGAAGAAAAACTAAGTCAAAGCGTCAGGGGTTAAATGATACGCCATGTTTTACAGATTTGCTCTGTGTGGTTTGTTACAGTCAGGACGCTCCATTTAGACTCATTCAGGACAAACAGCTTAGAGCAGAGTCAGGAAATATCGGCCCACAGTGCAGCTCAGTGCTGGAGCAGTTTCCAAACAAACAGGCTCCACTCAGATTAAACATCTCAGACTGAAGTGTGGAGGAGAAAAAAACAGACTGAGGAAAGCCTCAGACTGAGGTCCGAACAGAAACACTGACTGGAGAAAATCTGTTGACACCAGTTTATCACCCGCTTGATGCTGGCCCCCACCCCACGCAAAATTTCAGGAAAATGTTTTGGTTGTGTTTTGTTTTTTGCCCTGGTTTGTGTCGTAAAAATGTTGTTTGTGCTGCAATGGGTTTTGAGTGATTAGATATTATTTTATAGGTCATCCAGATTTGGACCCCATGTGCTCCAAATGGACCAGAAATGGTACTGTTTCGATTGTGCTTCTTTTGTGCTGTAAAAACGTTTGTGTTACAAATATTACACACTTTTATTTCCGGTATTGATGTCACCACCGATGATGTCACACAAGTGCACTACCTTTTGTTAATTAAGAAATATAAGGAGAAAAAAGACATGGTAGGGGCTTAAAGCTAGGGTTGGTCATAAAACACTAGCATGAATTTGAATGTAGCATCTCCTCAGGACTCTGTCTAGCCCCTCCCACCCCTCCTCCAAAATGACGCCCCGCTTACATGCACGAGCTCGGCTGATATATCCAGAAGACTGATTCAACTCCAAACCCTCAGCCCAACGTTTATGTTTTACACTACACCAAGTCATGTTTCAGTCAGCGGTAAGAAAACACCAAAACATTTATCATAGTAAAGTTAAAAAACTAACATGAAAAGTTAGTTAGTGCTCACAGCCGATGTTGATCGGGGTATAGGTAGTTCCTCTGACACTCTCCACATAACTGTCAAGTCCCCCGTTTGCCGTGAAACTACCATATTTTCCGTATTTTATCCTCTTTCCTGACGTCCTCCTGTATCAGTATTCTCCTGTAAATCTCCCGTGTGACGATATAATAATAAAAACATTCCTCTGCCTCTCCAAACTGAACTCTGTCACTAGCCTGAATGGGGGCGGTAATGCTCCAAAATGATGGATGCCAACCGCTGTAAAACCAAAGAAGAAAAATCCCGGTGAGAACGTCCACCTGCAGTGGCCTGGGTGGCAGCTGTTGCGAGATTAGAGCCAACAGAACAAACTTAGAAAAAAAAATAGTTTATTTTAGATTTATGTACACCTGTCTTAAAATGTGAGGGATACTGGAGCTTGGTTGGGGTTGTGGGACGGCTCACAGCGGGCTTCCCTTATTTTCAAAGACAAAACTTGAAAGGTAAACATTCTCCAGCGGACTCTGATCCCTCTCTGCTTCACTGAATCAGAGTCTGTGCACACAGGCAAAATGTACAAGCAGGAGGCAGAATGGCGACGGGATTTGACTGGTTTAACATGTGGGCTACAAAGATGTGATTGGTTGGTGTTTTCCCTGGTTTACTCCTGCTGTAGATAGATATTTTCGCTCTACTTTAAGAACACATTGTGAATTGATTGCCATCAGGTCATAAAGACCATTTTAACCAGTATTACAAAAAGTGTATCTAAATCAGATTACCAACCCCAGTTTTAATAGAGTTGAATTAAACAACATTAGTAAACCATAATAGCACAAACAAAAATGCTTTATGGTCCTGTGAAGGAGGGGTTTGATGTTGTCTCTGGAAAATAAAGTGTGTGATATCTGTAAAATTATAGCAGCAAAAATGAAGTTCTATGGTACATACAAGCACAAAGCACAAACTTACTGTACCAATATGGGTCTATTTGAAGCAAATGGAGGGCTGCACCTTCTTCACCGGTGGTGAGGTCATCACTAGAAAATAAAATGTGTGATATCTATGAAACTGTAGTAGCAAAAACTTAAGTTTTTATGATGAAAACAAGCACAATTGAAGCAAACAAATGGGACCATTTCTGGTCCATTTGGAGCACAAAGGAGGGGGGTGGGAGGGGGGGAACTCTGAATGATCCTATAAGATAATATTAAATGACTAAAAAGCTATAACAGCACAAACGTAATTTTTCTTGGCACAAACTATCACAAACGAAACAGACTACTTTCCCAAAGTGTTGCATGGATTGAGGTGGCAGCTTCACCCAGGTCACCAGTTAAAGTGTAACACCAGGGAGTCTGTAGTTACATAAAAAGGAGAATGGAGCAGCTTCTGCATTGAAATACTGGAATGTTCCATGTCACAGACATCACTGCTGATATTCAGCAGCATTTATCACTGCACACTAACAAAGCTTCACTGGTGTGGACGGGGCCGTTTCAAAGAAGGACCCACCTACATGTGGTCAGAACCTCAGGGTCCTGGTTCAGGTTTAAAAGAGGCCACGTGGTTCAAACATGTGAAAACTCTTCAAACAAACCAAAATTCAGCAGCTAGGATATGATCAATAAACTACTGAGGCCATTCAAACTACATTAACAACATGTTCCTCATTAAAGAATTCAAATGTTTCATAAAAATCAGAAACAGCAGAGAGTTCAGTTCACCTGGACCAGAAACAAAGAGACAAGAAAAGTAGACTGCATCTTCACCCCCCTCCAAAAGTCCACTGTGGGCCAGTCCAGACTGGAGACAGATTGTTCTGGAGGAGAATTAAGAAGAGATCATTAAAACAGTTTTACTGAACAATCTGACTGTGAAGAACAACCTTGACTTTTCTCACTGTTTGTTTTCCACAGGGTGACGCTGCCCTCAGAGCTTCCGCTGGATTTCTCATTTTTGGTACCGTTTGTTTCGGTGTTTATATTCTTTACCGCATTACCAGTAAGTCAGATTATGTTTCTGTGCTTCTTAAATTGCCATACACCGAATTATTTTCATAGAATCTGGTGTGAAAATGTAAATTTAGGGACGGATTAAAGTTTCTTTCAGTCAGATTTAGACTTTAATCTCTAGATTTATGCTTCAGTTTAATTCTGATGAAAATCGTACAATTCCAATCAAAACCCCTAGACTGTGACTTTGTCTTTAGATTTCTGACTTTAATTTTAGAATTCTGAATTTAATTTGAGATATAGAAAACCAGGATTCTGACATAATTTCATATCCAGACCTTAAAGGGACAGTTCAGTATTTTTGAAGAGGGGTTGTATGAGCTCCATATGGTCACTAAGGACAGTAGATACAGTAGAAAGTTCTCTCCTCTCCACCAGAAAGCCACAGTCTGTAAGAGTCGGTGATGAAGAAAAAGACGCTAATAGAAAAGTACCGTACCGGAGTTAAAGGCTATTTTCTTCGCCTACAAGAACTCAAATCAAAAAGTAATACCACAGTTTAAGAGTACGCTACATAGACAATTTTTTAAGTGCATAAACCTTTCGGAAATTTAAAGTTTATCCGGACCTAAGCGTCTTTTTCTTCGTCACCGACTCTTACAGACTGTGGCTTTCTGGTGGAGAGGAGAGAACTTTCTACAGTATCTACTGTCCTTAGTGACTACACGGAGCTCATACAACCCCACTCCAAAAATACTGAACTGTCCCTTTAAGATTTAGATGTGAGGTTTATCATGAAAATCTCCCTCATTTCCTGAATTCTCAAACTCTGATCTTTTTTCCCTCACCTGTTACTTTGTCATCGGATTATGCATTAAGTCACATGATATTGTTTTGTGTCTTAATTAGCAGTACAAAGAATCCTGTTCATAGAATCTGGTGTTAAATGTAAAAATAGGAAGAAATTCAACTGTGAGAATCAAAAAGTTACTTTAAAGGTGCAGTGTGTAGAATTTAGCATTTTAGCGACATCTAGCGTTCAGATTCTAGAATGAACCTAACCGTAGCCAAAACGTCACATCGATGCGCAACGGAATCCTGTGAAGACCAAAAAGGATCCTGAACACAGCACACGATTTACGTTGTGTCTGTGTTTATACACACAGTTTGAATCCCTAGGACAGAGTAACAACTTTCTATGCATCCACTGCCATCCTCTCCTCTCCTTCACCTACATTCCAGGTAGATTTCAGAACCAGCAGACAGATTGATGTTTCGTTCTTTTTGTCCCTAAAAACCACCCGTAGACAACACGATGGATCAATATGTCGGCCTACACGAAACAGCGGCCGGCGATTATATAATTTTTTTAACAAAGATTTTTCTAATTAAATAAAAATAAAACAAACATTTTATGGGAATGATTGTACTCCTATTTTGACGGACTTGACATACAAATAGAAACATTTATCTCCTATATTCACCGTTTGTTTGGCGAAATGCGGTGGATGTATAAAATGAAACATTCTACACACTGCACCTTTAAGTCAGAATTCAGACGTTAATCCTTGGATTTGTGTTTCAGTTTAAGAGACATGTCTCAGATTTAAGAATCTGATTAAAATTCTAGAATTCCTGTTAATACCCCAGGACTATGGTTTAGTCTGCAGAGTTTGACTTCACTTTAATCTATGAACTAAATCTGACACAAAGATTAACTCCAGTGCTTAAGCTTGTCAAAATATATTTTTTTTCTTTCTATCAGAGGTTTTAACAGCTTTAAACTTTTTTTCCCTTTAACTCTCTCCGAAGTTGAGATTGAGAAATACAGAATGAGAAGAAGAGCGCGAAGAATCCTGCAGAAGTTGGCGCCTATCCCAGCAGAGAAGTGGGGCACATCCTGAACCGGCCGACAGTCAATCACAGGGCCACATAGAGAGACACACAACCACTCACACTCACACTCATACCTAAGCATGTTTTTGGTCTGTGGGAGGAAGCTGGAGTGTCCAGGGGGAACCCACACATGTATGGGAAGAACATGCAGACTTCACACAGAAAGGCACCTGACTGACGAGGCACGTGCACTACCTGCTGTGCAACCGTGCCGCCCTTCATTGTATACAATTTTCTACTTTTATTTATTTTTAGTTTATGTTTCTTCATTTGCTTGAAAAGCCCTTTGTGTCACAAGAAGTTTTGTACAATTAAAGTTTGATTGATTGATAATAACAACAATAGAAATAAGGAAATGGCACGAAAGTAAAACCCACGTGGCATCCCTCAAAAGTGATAAAAATGATTTACTTTTATAAAAACTCACCAAAACATGTCAGAAGAGTTTTGGTGAGTTTTTTGCAATGTGCAGTTTGTGTTACTTTTGACAGCACTTTTTTAATTTTGTTGTCGTTATAGTCTTTTGCCTAAAATATTTTTTAAGCTTTAGTCATAATTTAGTCATGTACATTGTTTTAATTTTAGTCTAGTTTTAGTTGATGAAATGTCACATTTTAGTCAATGAAATCTGCTGTACATTTAGTCAAATAAAATATAAAGTGTAAGGCATTTTTATGTTTCCTTGAATTTCTGAAGGTCATGTTTTGCACTTTGATAAAATGAAACATCTAATAACTCTTTACTGAATGTCTGTAAAGTCTGAATGTCTAAATTAACAGAAACAAATGTTCCTTTGTGTGAAATGCAGTCACCTTTATTTAGGCTACCTGGCAGAGCATCTCAGTTACAATACCAGAACTGACACAGGGCTCTCAACTGCGAGATTGGTCGCACTGGTGCACCTGGCGCTCCCCGGGTGAAAACACTGACTGCTGTCGCAAGCCCCTCATCTCTCTCTCTCAAATCAAAGGTTTAGAAGTTGAGAAAGCACATCTCAATATACCTACAAACGTAATATAGCCTATTAGAGTTGACAAAAGTAACGGCGGTAGCAGTAAACCCGCTAAAACCGGACAAAACACCGCGCCTGCTTCCTCTGTCTCTCCGTTTAACACAGCAGGGCCAGCACACGCACGCATGCACGTACACATGCACACACACACACACAGCCCTCAGTAATCATCCAATCAGCTGTCAGTATGCAAATAAGCATCGACTCTGTGGTGTCAGGTTACAGCAGGAAGAGATAAGTCTGAAGACAAAGCTCCGCTGAATCATCTTAGTGACAGTCAGATAATTGATAATTAAATATAATAACAACTAAAACAAAGTAAAGTTAAATATAACATCTATATCAGCACAGTCATTTCTCCTGTTAAGGGGGGAGTTTCTTAATCAGACATGTACAGAGATGAGTGTTCACGTCCATTGAGGACAAATGACTTGACTGACAGCCCCCGACTGTACATTAAGCTGTATAAAAAAAAGCCAAAAAAAGAGAAAAAAATTATTAAAAAGAAGTCAGAAATGTTCTGCCCTTAAAGTCGTTTTCATAAATTAGTTTGAAAATTGTTTTTTATTATTAACTTTAGTTTCAGTTTTGTAAATATTGACTATAGTGAGTGAAGTCTAGTTCTAGGTTCAAATTTCACAGAGAATAAGACCATCCAGTTAAATGTTATGTTGTTGGTTGTTAAAATCTGGATTTTTTTTTTTTTTTCAGCTCAGTATAGCACCTTAAACATTAGTTTAATTATTTTGAAATATTTTATTTACCTTGAGATGTTTGAGTTTGAAATATTAAATTTCAGTTCAGTAAAACACTTTAACCCTATAATGCCAATTGTACCATATTTGATACATACTTTTATAATACCTCTATCTGCTCAATTTGATCATCAAATGACAAAAAAAATCAGAATAAAATCAGATAAATGATAAAAATGTCCTCAAATGGATTATCAGTTGCCAAAAACACCTAATGTATCAAATGAGATACGAATAATCTATATGTTGAATTTTATGGACATTTTGATTTTTGTAGGATTTTACCAGAAAGTGAAATAAAAATTCAACCTCCAAAAAATTAGAATTTCTGGGCTATAATCAATGACCTTGGACCTTAAAGGGTTAAAGGAACACTACACCCAAACAACGATTTGGCCTCATTTTCTACTCACCCTCATGCTGAACAACACTGTGGAGTAGTTTTGGAACATCTAGGATGTTTTGGACATCATTTAGCACATGTTTATCGCCTAAACAGTACTACTTAGCATTTCTATGATACACTTACGGGTGCCTACGGGAGCCGCGGCTGACCAAACAAAGGAATGTGCACTCTGCAATAACTAGGAGCGTAGAAGAAGAAATCCCACATTCTGCTGTGAGCGACGGAGCCGTGGACAGACACAAGAGGGGTCAGCTCAATGTGGGATTTCTTGTGTTCTTGTTTCTTGTTCTACGCTCCTAGTTATTGCAGAGTGCACATTCCTTTGTTTTGGTCAGCCGCGGCTCCCGTAGGCACCCGTAAGTGTATCATAGAAATGCCAAGTAGTACTGTTTAGGCTATAAACATGTGCTAAATGATGTCGTTTCGAGTAAATGGTGGACGTTACCCGCTCAGGACACTTGGATTACAGCGCACGAGCAGTATGGAGGAATATTGCAGACTTTTTGTGGACTTTTAAGGACACTGTTCGTTCGGGCTCTTATCTAAGTCATGATATCAATGTCAGTGGACAGCGAGTATACCCCCAGATCTCCGTCTGCATCCAAGATGTTCCAAAGCTACTCCACAGTGTTGTTCAGTATGAGGGTGAGTAGAAAATGAGGCCAAATCGTTGTTTGGGTGTAGTATTCCTTTAAGAACAAGCACTTTTATTTGGAGATGTTTTATTCTGCTTAATGTTTTAGTTTAAATTTGTAAATTTCATTCAGTGAAGCAATTTAAACGCTCTGTTTTTCATTAAATGTATAATTTTGCTCCAAATAAAGACAAGTATTTCTTTACATCTTAGTCTTATTTAAAAAGCATTTACATTATATAAAATTTATGGAGAGTGATAAAATGGTGATCTTATGGCGTTAAAGGCGACACTGAAAAATTTGGGTGCACCTAAATTTTGTGCTGGTGAACCTTGAAAATTTTTTTAGGTGCCCCATTCCAACCAACTCAAAAAGTTAGTCGAGAGCCCTGTGACAACAAACAGTGAACCTGCTCTACATGAATATATTAATTCATAAAAAGAGCAGCTCTGATTGGATCACTCCACAACTTATCCCACCACCACCAAGCTAAGGCAGCTGTGATTGGATGTATTCCTAACTTGTCCGTACTTTTCCCATGGTGAAAATGTCAGTTAATTGGGGTGCTGGTTTGGCGTAGTGGTTAGCACCCCATGTACATACTTCTGCCGGTCCAGGTTCGAAATCCCGCCTGTGACCAGTTTGCAGAGTGTCTTCCCCTACTCTTTCACCCCCTTTCAAAAGCCTATCCACTGTCTCTCTCCTATCAATAAAGGCACAAAATGCCCAAAAAAATATACATTAAAAAAAAAAAAGAAAAAGAAAATGTCAGTTAATTTAGTTTTAGTTTTGTCCGTTTAGTTTAGTTTTGTGCACTTGTGTTTATCAGTTACTGTGTAATTTTCATTAGGGGAAAAAGGCTGTTGACAGAAATTACAATGAAAATAAAATTAAAACACACACACGAGGACGGCCCCGTATTGTCTTGGCGTCGCATCAAAACATGTATCACTGTTTACACATCGTGTTGTACATAGGCTTGTGCATTTACATGACAACGCAAAATCCACACAAAATCCTGTGGGGTTGCCCATCTGGTTCTGCTTTGAGGTAGATTCCATGTCAACAAGTGCTCATGCACGTGGAACATGCTGCGTCTCTGCGTGAGCACTTGTTGCTGTTGTTGCTGTAGCTGGTGTTGTTGATGTTCTGTGAGCAAATGTTGGTATAAAAGTCGTAACAATATTTGTAGCTGCTGGAACAAGATCAGAATCAGCCCGGCTGCCTTCATTGTTGTTGTTGTGTGTGACAACGTGGGTTGGGGGGCGGGGAGGAGGACGGATGCTATGAGGTCACCGTCTTTACCGCACTCATCTGTTTATACTAACTATGGCATGAAGACGAATACCCAGATATCCACCTGCAGACCCGTTTTCAAAAAAGATGCGGAGTCATGGACAAATACGCGTCTGTGTGTGTCAATATCACCAGATCGATAGTTTATTTTAGTATGTGATACTGTCAAATACCTCGGACACATCATAACTGATTGTCTATCAGATGATGAGGACATGTGTCGCCAGTGCCGGCTGTTATATGCTCAAGCAAACATTCTGGTGCGAAAACTCTCCTGTTGCTTTGTGGAGGTGAAACTGACTCTGTTTAGAGCACTACTACTGTTCCTCTCTGTACACGGCACATCTGTGGGTGAGCTATAAGAAGGCCAGCTACAAAAGACTTATGGTGGCATATAATGATGCACTCAGGCTTCTTCTAAAAAAGCCGAGATGGACCAGCGCTAGTGACCTTTTTGTGTCTAGCCAGGTTAATACTTTGCCTGCTGTCCTGAGGAATTTGATGTTTAAATTCATGAATCGTCTGAATGACTCTGTTAATGTTGTGATTTTGTATTGTTC
>JAZDUH010000290.1:865000-920461 GCA_036419115.1 Scarus forsteni
AAGAGCTAGTAAGGAGGGAACTGTGGGCAAAAGCCTGTAACCGCCTCGACCTGGTTACGAGAAGGAAGGCATGGGCGCAAAGGCATGGGCGCAAAGGAATGAGGCGAAGGCTGTGTACGTGTGTTCGGCATACTTCATTAGTGGTTAGTACAGTGTGTTTAATTATAATCATGGTTAGAGTTTGTTTTTGGTAGTTTAACAGAACCACACACTTCCCGACCTTCCCTACTACTAGCCTGCTAAGCTTTGTTGTTGTTGTCGTTAGCCGCAATCTACTCTTCTGGCTGTCTGATACCAAAAAGCACACAAGTAAATTAAATATGTAACGTTAAATCAGAAGCTCATGATGGCCATACGAGGTGACTAGATTTATAACTGGGACAGCTAAAGATATTGCGAAGTACCCTGTCATTTTTCTTTGATGCTGTCACTTGGTCATAGTGAAATTACAAATAGCCGACTGAATGAATGAAACTTTTACCAGGAGAGCTTCATTAAGATTAAAAATCTCATTTCACATTACCACATGCAGCAAAAATAAAAAACAAGTTATTTCTGAAGTAAAAGCCTAGCCACAGCCTTAGCTTCTTTACAAGCTGCTCAGTATGAAGCTTAAGAGACAGATAATCATCGAGCACAAACCCGAGGTATTTATAAGACACCGACTCAATCACATCACACTGAGCTGTAAAAATAGACGGCAGGTCCTGTGGCAGCCCACACAATATTACCAGTCGAACTAACAAACAAACAAACAAACTTACAAACTGACACAAAATTCTTAAAACCTAGTCGGACCACAGATTTGTACGGTTGTTCTGAATGCGTTGCTATGGAATGTTTGCACCTCGGGTAAAATGGCGTCACATTTCACGTGACGCGTGACGTCAGCCTGTGTGAACCTATCCAAGCTCGGCTGTACAGTCGACTCGCCACATATCGCTACTTCCTGTTCAGACCGGAAGTGAAGGTAAAAATGCGCATGAGTAGATGATCACTCCTGACTGTCACAAGATGGCGCCAACGATACATAAACATGGAAAAGATGGAACATGGAAAAGTGTCACTACAACGTGGGGCAGAACAAAACACAGAGATTAATTTCAGTTTTTTAACTTGTGAAAACAAAAATAAAACTCTTCCATCAGAGGTTTTAATGGTTTAAAAGAAAAGGTTGGATTAATATGATTATATTTATAGATTTAACACAGAATCTAAACATAAAAGAAGACACCATACAGCATTAACTGATAAACTGAACAATAACAGAGGCACATCTAAGAAAATACTTTCATTGACTTAAATTCAGGAAAATGCCATCATAATAAAAATACAGCAACAAAAAATAAAGGCAACCAAACAAAATACCACATGTAGTGATCAAAATTAACAGATATTGAAATTAGCAGTTTTAGAAATAAATTCAAAAAATCAATAAGAATATAGAAAAATAAAAACATGGTCTCTGTCAGTGTCCAGTTCCATATCATCAGTGTGCAGGTTTGTATTTTAAGCATCCGGTTTTAAATCGTCAGAGTTTGGAATTATTTCGATAGGATAATCATTAAGTCATTACTGTAAAGGTCAAAATTTTACATATTTAAATCAATCTCATTAGTGTTTTGGTCTCTACTGTCAGCATCCAGGTCCAAATAAATAAAAACTGCCTCGGTGTCCTCAGCATTTATGCCTCAGACCTCTCCTTCTGGATTTACCTCTCACACACTCAGCTCCAGATCATCAGGAACCAGTTTTATGTTAAGTGTCGAGGTCCAAATCAAAAGTAGAGCAGCATGTCTGAATTATGAATGATAAAGGTGATCAATCATTGACGATTATAGGAGTTAAAGTTCACACAGTCAAAGGTGTGTCTCAGTCAAAACTGAAAGGTTTATTCAGGTTACAGCGAGGAGAGTCTGCCTCAAACAGTTCTGATGTATTTGATCAATTTTCTCCCTTTTTAGAATCTTAATTGAACGGTTTAGGACTTCAAATTGGTCCTGATGGTCATTTGTTGAGCTACAATGGAGTTGATCCTCCTGATTCTACTTTCATTAAGCCTTTCTGCTGTTGATGGTTCTCCACTTTCAGGTGAGGCTGTTTTATCTTATTGCTAAATAATTAAAGTTCTCCAGTTCAAAGATATGTAATAGTCTAAATTCTTAAGAATAAATCAGTTTGTTAAAATAGATTTGACTTCAATCATCAAACTGTGTTTGACTTTGTTAAACTTTTTTATAACTTTAATTCAAGTGTTTCCTTTTTTTATAACTCTGATTATTTTTCATCTGTGCCTAAAGTCAAACACTCTTAACATTACTTTTGTTTCTTCATGTGCTTTAAATCCAGTCCTGTCTCCATCTTACTCTGCTTCATGAGTAAATCACAAATGAAACATGGATTTTTTGATTGTTAATGACTGGATGTCTGCCATGGTTTTACAACATCCTCATGCTTCTATCGGTCTTTACTCAGAGGCACAGCTCAAAGCAGCCAGTGCTTAGGGGCGGCCATTTTGTAAACATTTTTAACAATGCAACACATGAAATAAAGGGAGGGTGAGACTGTTCAGGATCCATTTTGATGAACATCAGCTCTGCAGGAAACTTCAAGTATTTGGGTATCACCATTGATAATAACCTGTCATTTAAGGAGCACATTGACAGTCTTGTGTCTCAGTGTAAACTTAAAATGGGATTCTTCTTTAGAAATAAGGCCTCTTTTTCACGTCAGGTCAGAGACTATTTAATCTCTACAACCTTCTTACCGTTGTTGGACTATAGTGATTTGTTATTTATGAATGCACCTGAAAAATACTTGAAAAAACTTGATCCTGTGTATCACTGTGCTTTACGTTTTATTATTGGCTGTGGATATGGTGTCCATCACTTCTGCTGTATGCTGCTGCAAATCGTCCCTCCCTGTCTGTCCGTAGACACTCACTTACTACTCTTCATCTACAAATCTGTTCTTGGGCTGCTACCGTCTTATTTGAACTCATATTTGATCAGGTCTAGTGACCGTCGTGGACTGCGTTCACAGGATTTCATTAAAATGCTTGTTCCTAGAGTCAGAACAGAACTGGGTAAGACAGCCTTTAAATATGCCGCCCCTCTACCTGGAGTAGTCTCTCGATGGATTTGAGACTAACAGAACTGGTCACTGTTGGTGAATCTAAGACTTTGATAAAGGACCGGGAAAGAGCTAGCCTTGGACAATGTGACTGTTTTAATTCTTGACTGCTTCTCATTTTGTTTTGAATTGGTGTTTCCAGAACGGTTTGGTTTCAATGTGCTGATGTCTGAATGTATTTGTTGTTTTTATTGTGTAACTGTCTGCTGCTGCCATGCCAGGAGATTTTAAATCTCAATAAGGCTTTATCTGGTTAAATAAAGGATATAATAATAACACGCCTTTAAAGAGTGGAGGAATGAAACCAGAAGGTCTTTCTACACAGTTAGAGGAAATATAAAACCTGACTCAGTGTTTTTTCAGTCATATAGAATCAATTCTCCCGTATAGCAGTGAAATCTCAGGACCAAAGTGAGAGCAGGACTTGGACAGACCCTCTGAAAGACCCTCTTCCAGCTGTGATCCTGCAGCTCTGTGTAAACAGTTTTCAGCTGAGCTGGTCTGTGAGTGACCCTCACAGACCCTAAGACCAAAGTCTAAGGGCCCTGTCCTGGTCAACAAAAGCTGAATAAAGATTATTGAACCTCCAGCTGGAGTCTGACACTTCAAGTTTGTTGGTTGTTGTTTCTGCTGTTAGAAGCCTTTCAGAATGAATTTTCCTAAATTCTCACATAGATTGATAGTAATATGAAGTTCCGATATTGAAACTTATGCTCTCACCCCTGATTAATCCCCCCAAGATGTTGGTGGATTATTAATGAACTCAGTTTATCAGGTAACATAAAACAAACTGTAAAGTTTCTGTCTCTTATTCTGTGTTTCATTGAATGTCATTTAGAAGGAAACCTGACAGCTGAACTTCAGCCTCTTCTGTCTGAGTGTTTCATAAAACAGCTGAATCTTAACCTGATCTGTTTCCTTTAGGTTGTTCAGTCACAGTAGAAGTTGGAGAAACAGTCATCCTGCCTGTGAACCTCAATTTACCTCAAGATTTAAAGCTGTTAAACCCCATCATAAAGTGGAAGACTGAGAAAGGAGATACTGTTCACCAGTATTGGATCAACCACGACTACAATGGAGACCAGATCAAACACTTTAAGGGCAGAACATCTCTCTTTAAGAAGGAAATTATTCAAGGAAACGTTTCACTGCAGATAAGAAGGGTAACTAAACGTGATGAAGGAAAATACACCTGTGAGGTTCTTCATGAAGACCCTTATATAGAGGAGACCTACAAAGTTTCTCTGTGTAAGTACAACAAACCAGTTTGATCATCTAATAACTGTGATGTTCTCAAATCTCTCTGCTCTTAAAAACATGTTTACACCTGTATAATCACACTCTCTGTCTGAACAGGTATGCCGGAGAAAGGTGGAGAGCTTGTGAGTAAACATTTGATTTTCATGATTTAATTGTAAAATTTTTCCTCTATTGAAATACTAAATATTATTTTTTCATATTTTTCTGCAAACGAAGAGCCCACCAGACCAAAACATGTTAAATGAAAACAGTTGAAGAAAATTGAGTCAGAGCGTCAGGGGTTAAATGATACACCATGTTTTACAGATTTGCTCTGTGTGGTTCGAGAACAGTCAGAACGCTCCATTCAGACTCATTCAGGACACAGAGCTTAGAGCAGAGTCAGGAAATATCAGCCCACAGAGCAGCTCAGTGCTGGAGCAGTTTCCAAACAAACAGACTTCACTCAGATTAAACATCTCAGACTGAAGTGTGGAGGAGAAAAAACAGACTGAGAAAAGTCTCAGCCTCAGGTCCAAGCCAAGAAAACACTGACTGGAGAAAGTCTGATGACACCAGTTTACCACCTGCTTGAAGCTGCCCTCCACCCCACGTGAAAATTTCAGGAAAATGTTTGTGCTGGTTTGTGCCATAAAAATGTTGTTTGTGCTGCTATGTTTTTTTGGTTATTAAATATTATTTTATAGGTCATCCAGATTTGTGCACCATGTTCTCCAAATGGACCGGAAATGGTAGTGTTCGTTTGTGCTTCTTTTGTGCTGTAAAAACACCTGTTGATGATGTCACGTCCAGAAATGCTCTCGTGCTGGTGTTACCCTCTTCATTTGTTTTGGATGCAGTCAAAGTGTTTGTCTTGTGCTTGCAAAGATTTCTTAAATTAGTTATCTCACAGTTAAACTAATCTATAGACCAATCCTGAGAAACACCGGAAGTTGTCGAACCGCCATTACTGCAGTGGTAAATCAGGCAGCTGGCATATATATGACATATGTATATGAGTGATCAGGAGAGTGAACTGAACAAAAATCTATATATTTTTTTATCGCCGTAAAAACATGCCGGGACGATCTGGGAGAATGTGTGCTGTTTTAGGCTGCCACAACAGTAGTGTCCAAAATCATAAATCCAACTATTCATCCTGCTCTTACAGCCAGTCATGACTGTACTTTACTGTACTACAGCACTGCTGTACTGTTGATAGTAGTGACGCCATCCACCACAAGATGGTCGCGCCCACAAACCAATTGCACATGTAAATGGATTGTAATTCTCAATTACATACTATATTGTTCTTACATTATTTTATATTCATTATTATAATAATATATATTTTATATTAATTATTTGTATTTCATATGACCAGCTCTCTTTGTGTAACTATCATGTAGCGATACTCCCTCCTGTTCAGTGCCATCAATTAAGCAGCACATGGCTAATTGAATATGCATGAGTAGGAGCTGGTTAGCTTAAGGTTATCCAGGCTAACAACAGTGAAGACCTAAAGCCAATGGAGGAATAAACAGCAAAATGACAGCTTTAAACTAACAAACGGAGGACAACACTCAACTTAGCAGAACCAGAGACCCCATTTCTTACGGCTGGATATCAAAGTTTAAGGGGAACAAAGATCGAAATCGTAAATGGGTGAGCAACATAGTTCATGTAAAATGTAGATGTAGTTTTAGCCCTTAGTTTACAGTACTCTTGTGGTTCTGTAACGTTTTGATTACAAACATCCATGCCGCTGTCTCAGACAGCAGGTGGTAGTGGACGTGCTGTTCCACCACCACAGTAATGGCTGCTGCTGATAATGGCGGCGCCCACAGATCAGCCCTCGGATTGGTCTATATGAGTGCACCTGGTGGCAACAAAAAGGTGCAGGATGATCCATCTTTCAAATGAAGAACAAAATGTAAGTTTTGAAATGGTATCTTTTTTTTGGTAGCCTATTTCAGACATGTTTCTGGTTGACAGGACTGTTGAAGCAGGTTATCAAGAAAGATAAATCAAGAAATGATGACTAGGTTAAGTTGCCAACACAACTGATGTGCATTTACTGGAATAACAACCCAGCTAATCCTGTACAAGTGTATTACCTTTTGTAAATTAAAAACATAAGGAGAAAAAAGACATGGTAGGGGCTTAAAGTTAGGGTTGGTAAAAAAAAAACAACTAGCATGAATTTGAATGTAGCATCCCCTCAGGACTCCGTCTAGCCCCTCCCACCCCTCCTCCAAAATGACGCCCCGCTCACATGCACGCCGCAGCTGATATATCCAGAAAACTGATTCAACTCCAAACCCTCAGCACGTTTATGTTTTACTCCACACCAAGTCATGTTTCAGTCAGCGGTAAGAAAACACCAAAACATTTATCATAGTAAAGTTAAAAAACAAACAGGTAAAGTTAGTTCGTGCTCACAGCCGATGTTGATCGGGGTATAGGTAGTTCCTCTGCCATTCTCCACATAGCTGTCAAGTCTCCCGTTTGCCGTGAAACTACCGTATTTTTACGTATCTTATCCTCTTTCCCGCCGTCCTCCTGTATCAGTATTCTCCCGTAAGTCTCCCGTGTGATGATATAACAATAAAAACATTCCTCTGCCTCTCCAAACTGAACTCTGTCTCTAGCCTGAAGGGGGCGGTAATGCTCCATAATGATGGATGCCAACCGCCGTAAAACCAAAGAAGAAGAAAAAACCTCGTGAGAACATCCACCTGCAGTAGCCTGGGTGGCAGCTGTCGTGAGATTAGAGCAGCAGAACAAACCAAGAAAAACAAAGGGTTTGTTTTAGATTTCTTTACACCTGTCTTAAAATGTGAGGGATACTGGAGCTTGGTTGGGGTTGTGGGACGGCTCACAGCGGGCTTCCCTTATTTTCAAAGACAAAACTTGAAAGGTGAGCATTCGCCAGTGGACTCAGCTCCGCTACACTGAATCTGAGTCTGTGCACGTCGGCAAAATGTACGAGCAGGAGGCGGGCAGAACGGCGAAGGGATTTGATTGGTTTAACATGTGGGCTACAAAGATGTGATTGGTTGGTGTTTTCCCTGTTTTACTCCGGCTGTAGATCATAAAGATAATTTTAACCAGTATAAGAAAAAGTGTATCTGAACCAGATTAACAACCTGAGTTTTAATAGAGTTGAATTAAACAACATCAGTAAGTTTGTGAACTCTGAATGACCCTATAAAATAATAATTCATAACTAAAAAACGATAACAGTACAAACATCATTGTTTTGGCACAAAGGAGACAGATTTTTGCATGGAGTAGGGAGCCAGCTTCACGCAGGTCACCAGTTAAAGCATAACACCAGGGAGTCTGTAGTTACATAAAAAGGAGAATGGAGCAGCTTCTGCATTGAAGTACTGGAATGTTCTATGTCACAGACATCACTGCTGATATTCAGCAGCATTTATCACTGCACACTAACAAAGCTTCACTGGTGTGGACAGGGCCGTTTCAATGAAGGACCCGCCTACATGTGGTCAGACCCTCAGGGTCCTGGTTCAGGTTTAAAAGAGGCCACGCGGTTCAAACATGTGAAAACTCTTCAAACAAACCAAAATTCAGCAGCTAGGATATGATCAACAAACTACTGAGGCCATTCAAACTCCCATCAACAACATGTTCCTCATTAAAGAATTCAAATGTTTCATAAAAATCAGAAACAGCTGAGAGTTCAGTTCACCTGGACCAGAAACAAAGAGCCAAGAAAAGCAGACTGCATCTTCACCCCCCTCCAAAAGTCCACTGTGGGCCAGTCCAGACTGGAGACAGATTCAGATGTAAACAATGAAGAAATCATTAAAACAGTTTTATTGAACAATCTGACTGTGAAGAATAATTCAGACTATTTCTCACTGTTTGTTTTCCACAGGGTGACGTCGCCCTTAGAGTTTCCATTGGATTTCTCATTTTTGGTGCTGTTTGTTTTGTTGTTGTCTTCTATTATTTTGTTTGCTGCAGTAGAAAGTAAGTCATATTATGTTTCTGTGCTTCTTAAATTGCAACACAGAATTATTTTCATAGAATCTATCTTTAAATTCAGGGACGGGTTAAAATGTGGGAATCAAAAAGCTTCTTTAAGTCAGCATTCAGACTTTAATCTCTGGATTTATGCTTCAGTTTAAGAGACACAAGACAGATTTAAGAATTCTGATGAAAATTATTCAATTCCAATTAAACCCCCTGCACTGACTTTTATCCTAAGATTTCTGACTTTAATTGTAGTCATTTAATTTTTAGAATTCTGAAAATAATTTCTGAAATAGAAAACCAGGATTTTGACGTTATTCCATGATCTGACTTTAAGATTCTAAATGTAAAGTTTATCATGGAAATCTCCCGCATTTCTTCAAATCCCAAATTCTTATCTTTTTTACCCTTTAAGTCCCTCTTTAACTCAGAATTTTGATTTCATTTCAGGATGTCTTACACTCACCTGCGACTTTGTCTTCGAAAAATGCCGTTAGTCACATCATATTGTTGTGTTTCTTAAATTGCAATACAAAGAATCATTTTCATAGAATCTGGTGTGAAAATGTAGACCTAGAAAGAAATTCAACTGTGGAATCAAAAGTTTTCTTTAAGTCAGAATTTTGACTTTCATCTCTTGGTTCATGTTTCAGTTTGAGAGACATGAGGCAGATTTAAGAATTCTGATTAAAATCCTACAATTCCTATTAATACCCCAGGACTGTGGTTTAGTCCTCAGAACTTGACGTCACTTTAATCTCTGATTTAAATCTGAGAATGAAACACAAAGATTGACTCCAGTGCTTAAGCTTGTCAAAAACAAGAAGTGTTTTTTTTCTTTCACAGCTTTAAACTTTTTTTCCCTTTAACTCTCTCCGAAGTTGATTTTTAGATAAACAGACTGAGGAAGAAGAGAGCAATGAGGTGGTGGACATTAAGAGAGGATTAAGCAAACCTGACATAAGCCCCCTGAAGATGAAGCCTATTCCAGCAGAGAGACAGGCTACACCCTGAATCGGCCGACAGTCAATCACAGGACCACATAGAGAGACAGACAACCATTCACACTCATAAAGCTATGGTGTACGATTTGGAAGCTTTGTACATCTTAATAACACCGTTTATAAAGCCGTTATGGTCCTATGGTCCTATCTAGGCAATATAAAGACCAAAATGCTGAAAAAAAATCCATTCAGTATATCCGCTGCAAAGCATACTATTTGACCAATCTGAACTGCCGGGAACGGCGGTACGGATTGGTCCATGAGTCCATCCAATCCCCTGTCTCCCTCGCTTCGCAGCGTCTTGCCCATGGTCCCGCCTCCTCCCCAGTACCTCTCTCATGTACCGGTGATCAGCTCGCAGCATTAGCTACTGAAGCATCATGGAGCTGGGGGGCTGCTTTTGTTACCCTCCACATCGAAGAGAAGGAAACGTAAACCTTTGGAGGAAAAGGCTGAAGTAAGGAAGAAATATGAGCAATACAGGTCCCAACAGAGATTTAACATTGGATTATCGTACGGTGGAAGAAGCTGCAGAATGATTTGGGATTGTTGAACACTGCTGGCTGCTGGCTACCGGACGGCCAGCCGCAGAGGGCCACGGGCTGCCGAACGACTTCTCCCCACCGTTCCAGTGTCCTTCCGGGGGGCCCAGAGCCAGTACTGCTGCCCCCTGCCCACGCGGTGCACCGTAAGCCGGGTCTGCTTCCTCGGGCCTTGGCCTCTCTCCCCTGGAGCCCAATGGAGCTCCGACCAGCCAGTCAAGGCCTGTTCGCCGGCTGGCGTATGGCCTAAGTCTGCCATCCGACCTTCAGCATCGGCCGTTCAGCCCCTGGTTGAACAGGTAATGGCTTTGTTTACTACAGTGGGAGATGTCTGCTGAATAACTCTGGTTAGTCTGTGCCAGTCCTGGCTAATGACTTGTTGGTTGGAGCGGGTAGGCTCTGTCAGTAGATTTTAGCCTGATAGCCACTCATCATTAACATTGTAAACTTAGCTGGTGAGGACAGAAAGATAAATTCTCCCCCATAATCGGCTCCGCTTTGGCAACGTCAGACCTGCTTCACCGCCGGTCCAATTGAAATGGCTACTGCTGTGTGTTACAAGGGGAATGTCTGTCATGTTTGTTACTTTCAGTTGAGCTGAATTGTTTTTGGTTGAGTTTGCTGGTGATATTTGCCAGCCGCTCGTAGCTCTGTCTGAGGGGGCTTGTTGTTATGGCGACACAAGCTGGGGGGCGGGATCTTGGAACACTGAGGGGAGGGGTGAGTGAAGGGGGGGCAGGCTGCGTTTTTTCAAATTTATCTCAACGGTCAAACTGGTTTCCAGAACGTATACCATGAAAGTTTGATTGATTGATAATAACAATAATGGAAATCAAGAAAGGGAAAGAAAGTAAAACATCACGCAAAAGTGATAAAAAGTGCTCACTAAAGTTTTGATGAGCATTTGCAATGTGCGCTTTGTGTTACTTTTAACAGCACTTTTTAATTTTGTTGTCATTATAGCCTTTTGCCTAAAATATATTTTAGTTTTAGTCATAATTTAGTAATCTACATTGTTTTAATTTTTTTAACTTGAAGATCGTGGATGTGCTACCAGGTTTTATTTTATTTCAAAAGACTCTTTCTGATGGACAGTTTTGATTGATTTTGTATTTTTTTTCCTTTAAGGGAACATTTTAGGTTAATTAGAAATTCCCAAGATGCAGTTTTGGGAGATATTTTGCGTTTTTCCGGCTGTCTTTGAACATCTAGTTGAGAATACTGAAGAATGCAACCATAAACTAAAAGCGTATGTTTGAGTTTGTTAAAGATATTTCTGTAAGGTGGATCTGTGTTTAACCCTCTATTGCATAGTGTTGCCATATGGCAACAAGTAATTTATCATCATTTTTCTAAAAAACTGTGAAATAAAATGTATTTTTTACATTTAGGTGTGAAAGGGGGCTTTTAGTTTGAAGGAAATAGAATTTATGAGGTCACATGACCAGGATATCATCTTTGCCTGTCCTTTTTGCTAATGGACATTTGACATCCAAACATAATTATCTGGGGTTCTCCAAGATTGTCTTTTATTTAGAATTGTTGGAATATTTTCACCAAATAAAAAATTAAATCACTTTCTGGGGTATGTAAACTGTATTTTTTTTTTTTTTACATTTAATTAAAATTTGCTGTTATGAATTTTTTTTAATATGCCAAAACAGATTTGTTGTCATATGGCAACAATATGCAAATTCCTAGTGTATACAACCTAATGGAGTTCCATTCACTTACATAGCATGGAACTATCCTGAGACTGTTTGTAACTTTTGCTTAAGTTTTAAAAGTAATAACATTATATATTTTTTATATATTTTGTAATTTAAGGTATGTTGCGGGCTATCTTTAACTTAGTATCCAATTTCCTCCATAAAAGATGTATCCTGGCTACTTCTACAGGGGAGGGAAAGAGAACAGGGTAGAAATAACTTTCAAACTAGAGGAGGAATCAGATCAAAATCAACTGAAATGAGTTGAAATTAAATGAATCAAATTAAATAAAACTGAAAAAAACAACTGAATGAAATGAAAAAAAACAAAGAATGATAGATTGAACTTAATTGAAACGGGTTCAAGGCTCTTTGTTTCTATTAGCAGACGCTGAGAGGAACTGCTTTGTTGACTTTCACAAGGCATGAAATAAAATCAGATCAGATGGATGAAATCAAATTAAATCAGTTGAAATGAGTTGAAATCAAATGAAATGAAACAGAAACAAAAACTGAATGAAATCAAAATAAAGAATGATAGATCGTACTTTATTGAGCATGGTTCAAGGTTTCAGGTTTTTATTAGCAGATGTTTTAGATAACTGTTGAAATTATAAAATGTTTTCACTGTTTAAATGTTTATTTGTTCATGTTGAAAGAGTGTGACATGGATATGTTGTGTCTTGTTTTAAATAAAATTCCTTTTTGGTCAAAAATGTTGATTTTATAGTACTTTCCACAATTGCATATTGTTACTATATGGCAACAATTGATCAAAGACCCACACCCCCTTTAAACTTTTTTAAAGATTTTTTTTTCATTTTCTCTTATTTAGGCCATTTAAAGTAATAAAGCATTTTTTTTTTTTTACCATTTTTTAGTAATAATTCATGCAATAGAGTGTTAATAAGAGTATAGCCTACTTCTTGAGTTCTTTCTGGGTTTTTACCAAACAATTAACTTAAACCCAAAGAGTTTCCACCCTTGAGTTTTGAACGCTGTCGATATAGTCTGACAGTACAAATTTCCCGTAAATTGTCTGTAATATCAGCAAAATGTATAATGTGCCATGATGTCTTTGGAAACTTTGATATATTGGCAAAAGTCGAACGTGCATCCCTATTAAAGATGTATTCAGCTAATCTTCTTTCTTTATCCTAAATTCATGTATAAACACAGGTTATGTCTTACAAAATTGCCCATAAAATTTAAAATTATACATTTTCTGTCATTTACAAGTTTAAATACAGTACGGACATTTGAATTTGACTGGCCACATTAAGAGTCAGGAGGCTGTGAGTTGCCCACTCCAGCCCAAAATAGACTGATTATAGTGACTTATGCGTAATGAAATGAAATTAAAAATTAAAATGAAAATTAAATGAATGAAAAAAATGAATGAATCCTGAGGAATGATGTTCTGTATCTTTCTATCCGTATCTTTCAGAAGTCACTTCCGGTTTTGTACTAATCGATCCATATCTGTCCTACTGTGTTGAAGTATGGGGTAATACATATGAAAGCACTTACAAAAGATTTACACTTTACAAAAAGAGTCCTAAGAATGGTTTATCATGCTGGGTACCTTGCCCTGACAAATTCTTTGTTCTTAAAATCAATTATTTTAAAATTCTGGTACCATATTAACTATAAAACAGGTTTGATTTTGTTTAAAGCCTGGAAAAAGTTGTTACTAAGTAAAATCCAAATGATGTTCAAGGTAAGAGGGGGAGTTTACATCTTAAGAGGGAATCTTAATTTTATACAACTGACCATTCATTCAACTCTGAAAAGTATGTGCATCTCTAATAGTGGTGTAAAACTGGATGGGGACTAAAAATGTGCATTAACTTAAAACAATTTTAAAGTTACTAAAAAAAAAACCCACTTCAGTTCAGGTATGAAGAACTGCAGCTAATGTTATGCTCTTTTTTTAAAGAATGTATTTAGTCACCACTTTTTTAATCCGGGTTCTATTTTTATGAAAGTTGAATGTTTCAATCTTCTAAGATCATATGGTCGATGAATTATATGACAGCGTAAGGGGGGGGGGGCTGAACTTCATAAGCTTTGCTCCCTCTCAAACTTGCACTTTGTCATTGTGTTACATTTTTTCCCTGTAGCGGCTAAGCCTAAACTTAAAGCCACTGAGGGGCTGCATAGACAGGCTAAAGCTGCATTCACACCGGATGCTACTTGTACTACCACTGCAATCACTCTCCATGCAAAGTCAATGTACAGCCGCAATGGGGCTGAGCTAACCCTGCCGCGACGCAACAGCCGCTTTTCACACTACCACATAGCTTGTCGCGCGAAGTCAAAGTAAAAAAAAAAGTTGATCTCCTCAGATTATGTTGTGCGTGGCTGTGCAGCAACAGCCAATCAGCGGTGTGTGCGTGTGTGACGGTGCCCGTGACAGACAGTTTTTCATCCGGACTACACAGGAACAGTTTATGTCCATGTGGGAAACATTTGTCAGTGAGGACATTAGTTCTGCCTAGACGGACCGCCGGAAACTCACAGATAATGCTGCTGCATCATCAGCTGCAGTGTTTTGTGGTTGATAAATGAATGAATAGGATACAGCTGGAATAATGTCCACTTATACATCCTATTATATGATATATGATATGATTGCGGTGAATCTCGAGCGGACGTGACATCACCGAGCGACGGCCGACGGCAACGGTGACCAGAATGAGGTATTTATGGACACCCAACACTACGTCAGTGGGCGACGCAATTTTGGTAGCTGGGTCACTTGTGGTGTGAACACAGCATAAGGCTCATCGACACGCTGCTACTGCATGCTTATGACCCGTGTCTGATGAAAACAAAACAGCTTCCGGATTAGCTTCTTGATTTGATGCTTTCTTTATTTTTCACAATCTGGATCATCAATCCGTGCAATAATCTATTTGTAGTGCAGATAAAGTCCATACAGCTTTGTTCCCTCCAAACAACAAACAATCGTGACTGTAGTGGAGTGGTCAAAAAACTGTGTGTCCTTCTGTCTAGCAACACCTGACACCTGCCAGTATGCTCCCGCCCTTACAGAAACCCACCACAGTACAATGAGGACACCTACTGGCCAAATTTGGCATGCATTCACATGGAAATGGCTCCTACATTCCCCATTACACTTCCTGTTTGTTTTTATGCATGTGCTTGCTTGAGAAAATAAAAATTAAATCAATCTAAAAATCCTGTGGTTCATGAGAAGATCATTGTTGTCATAACCACACAGAACATTTGAGTAATTGGAATGATCTCTTTATAGCTCATCTTTCTCCTTGAGGGCTGTGACCACCTTTAACCCAGACATTGACCTCTCTTGTGCCTCCTTTTAGCCTCTCCTTTGACCCCTTTCCTCCTCCGTCTCCTTCATTTCCTCTCCTCTAACACCGTCTAATAATGACCTTTGGAGAGCTTGTTCCCTTTCACTTCACGCCGCCTTGTGATTCGTTGAAGCCCCTCGTCACTCCGAGCCAATCGGCGTCCTTCCTGCTTGCCGCCATGGAGACCTACAACATGCCAGGTAACTGTGGCAACTATTGAGGAGGGGACAGGACCCATGGCGATTGACACTTATCCTCCCACTCGTTTTGGTGAGTGCGGCGTGTGACCTTCATCCCTGAAACGCCTCTCAGGCTCATTTTCTCTCTTTATTCAGATCCGTTCATTTCAGTCGTTTCATCGCTCTGTAAAACTGGGTTTAATCAGAGGTCGATGCTGCTACGACAGAAAGTGACTAATGTAACCCCAGAAGAGCCCAGGATAGATTTCACCCACAAGTGAGCTGTTACTTGATCCTCCGGCTTCCTTCCGGTGTAAAAATGAGTCGGATGAAATCAAACTTTATTGATCATTAAAGCAGCAAACAGTAACAAGAGAGAAATGAAGGAAGAATCTGTACACATATCTGAAAAATACTTGACTATTTGACTGTTTCAGAATAAGTTTGTGTGTGTGTGGTTTCAAAAAAGAAGAATAAACAGAGAAAACGAAGAATAAGGTCATAGGGCCCTATAACATAAGTAATCACGGAATTGCGGATGTACCGTAATTTCCGCACTATAAGGCGCATCTAAAAGCCTTCAATTTTCTCAAAAACCAACAGTGCGCCTTATAATCCGATGCGCCTTATAAATGGATCAATATTGGTTAATTATGGCCACCATAGTCTAAAATACTATGTCACTGACGTTACCTCGGGGAAAAAAAATAAAACAGCTATTCAACAAGGAGGCGCAACTCAAGCGCTGTTCATGTAGCTTTGAACTGTGACAAATGGAGTTGACAATGCATTGTTTTCAACGAGGGCAGCGCAAATAAGATCTACCTGTACATACGGTACCGTATTGTGAATGCACTAACTTGTTTTGGGAGTGAATGGAGTTGTCAGAATGCTGGTTTGTATTCTATTAAAGTTTGACTGACTGACTTATCTGACAGTTTGTTCATATTCCCTTAAGCGCAGCTCCATCTAGTGGATGCATAATGCAACTCTAGCCACTAAAGTAGTTTCTATTATATGCGCCTTATAATGCGGTGCGCCCTTTATACAGTCCTGATTAAAATCTTAAGAACATTTGAAAATTGCTAGAATATGCATTTTGCAGATTTGATCAGCTGATAAACAGCCTATTTCAGTTTACTTGTAGTTTTCAATAAATTACTTTTTCAAAGTGCTTTCGTCACACTCTCCCTTCTTGCTTTTGCATATTGTAGCTCTATTTAAAACCTCATTAATGTCCACATATGCAAAATGCATATTCTGGCAATTTTTCAATTGTTTCAATGGTTTTAAGATTTTGATCAGGACTGTAAGAAAACAGTTTTAAAATAAGCCAATCATTGAAGGTGCGCCTTATAAACCGATGCGCCTTATAGTGCTGAAAATATGAATAATGAAATTGGAAATTAATGGTAGAATTGAATTGCAATGTGGAATATCACAGAAATGGCCGACATTTTACGCAAAAGCTTTTTACTGCAACAAAAAGGAATGTAAATCTTGGAAAAAAGCTTGAGGGGGTCACATAAGCCCCCACTTCCACCAGAGGGTTCAGTTCGATTTGTCTCAGCACGGCTCTCTTTTTGTGGCGTTTCCATAACCTAAAACTGGAACAGGACCCCTTACAAGCAAACTGTACCGTCCTAATATTTGGGGCTCTTCTGTTTGGATGCCAAGCATACTGATCCAACCCCAGAAGGTGGAGCTAGAAACACTGCAGTCCGTTGATTGGTTGAAGGAGACGTCATTTCCCGTGCAACAGCGGAACAACACATATCCCCGCCATGTTTAATGCTGCGTTCCAGACGACCTGTAACTCAGAAATTTCCCAGTTGAAATCTCAGAGTTTCGATCCAAAAGCGCTCCAGGCAAATTACGACTTGGTTTAAGCGCAAGGAATTCTGGTATTTCAATTAACCAACATAGCAGGCATTATAAGATTAAACAGAAGCGGGGAAACAGTACATAAGGTACCAGAAGCTTAAACTTTACAGTGTTTGTCATGATCTAGAGGCTGCCATACTGTTTAGGCAGTGATGTGATGTCACAAGTCGTAACTCGGAGAACATCAATCTGGTACGAGTTCACAGGAGGGAAGTTACGAGTCGTGCCGTTCCAATGCATTTTAACGAGTTACAGGTGGGAAAAACACGATTTACGGATTGCCTGGAACGCAGCATAAATCTCCACTCGTCTTCGTGAAGATAACTCTTGCGGCACACAGCTTTCTCTGAAACAAAGCTTGGTTGCGCTTCGAAACAAAAAGCCACATGCTGATCACAAAAAAGAAGAACTGCTGGATGTCTTCCATCTTTGCTCTTTGTTTACTGTGTCGCGTTTTCTTCTTTGTTGTATTTTATTGCCACGTACACAGTGTCACGCTGCTATGACGTCATGCTATCGGCATCTGGCTTAGAATCTTCCTACCAAGTAGGGTTTGATTGGCTGTGGAAACGCAAACAGGATCAGGTTTTATGGATCTGGCCTGAGCCAAACTGTGCCGATCCATACCGGACCACTTGGTGGAATCGGAGCTTGAGGCTGGGAACAATGAAGTTTCTCTTCCCCTCCCCATTGCCTCCCTTCAATAACAATACAAAACATTTGGAAGCAGCCGCTTAAGGCCACATTTACACAACAATTTTCACATCAGAAATGGAAAGTTTTGTCCTTTGCATTTTCAAAATCAATCCGCATCCACATGAAGACACAAGAACAACTGAAAATGCTGTAGTATGCATGCCAGTCCAGTAGATGGTGATGCAGGTTTGCAGAGAAACAGCAGTGTTACAACATGCGTTAGCTTTCCGGTGAAGACAAATTCACAAACAAATTCACAATTAACAATGGCAAATGGACGCAGGACGAAACAGGAGTTTCTCAACCGGACAACAAATCTGTCTGGATAGTTTTGTCTGGATAACAAACCGAGCACAGTAAGCAGCACACGTGTTACTCGGCAGACAATCAAAGCTGTTGTTCCTGGCACGTGCACGCAGCTTTCATGTGAAATAGTACAGTGCATGTGATGCCTTTCCGTCTATATGAAGCTGAACATCGATACGTTTTCAAAACTCTCTACTCTGGACCCTGGTTTCAAAAGTTTGCAGACTTGGGCACTCCAGGCACCGGTGTCGTGTAAACAGGAGGCGAAAACGCAATGACAATTGTCCATTTTTTGCTGAAAACATCATGAAAACACCAACTAAGACCTAAGACTAAGGCTAAGTTGGCAAACAAGCTATCAAACTCCCGACTAACTCCAAAGTACAAGGCAGAGCAGTTCCCAACAATTAATATGTGAAGGCTATTAACGATTCTGCAAATTTTGTCAACAAAGTAGACATGTAAAGATAGGACCTGAAGAGTTTGTGGTTATATTTTATATTTATATACTTTATGTTTCTTGGGGTTAAACTTGCGTAAAATATTTTAAATATGAATTCTCCAAAAAATTAAAAAAACAGAATATGGGAGAAATAAAACAGAGTTTATAGGGCCCTAGACTTAATTACAAAAGGAAGTAGAAATGGCTGCTAGGCTAAAAACTACCATTAGATGGAAATCTTTTTAAAGAATATTTAAACGGTCAAACACTAGACTTGTAAAAGACAAGAAGGCAGCTACGCTTGACCAAATTTACCTCATCAGGGGTTAAAGTACACACCACTTTGTGAAAACAATTAAAGATGCACAGCTACAGCGCTTGCAGTGACAAAATAACAATGGATAGAAACATAGTGTAAAGTTTTCCACAAGTGAAAAGCCTAGCTTAGCATCTGTTCTCTACAACTTATCTGGTCTCAGTTAGCATCAAATGTAGAAGTAGCTGAGTCAAACAGTAACAAATAGGCATAAATACTAAAGGTTAGCCATCAACTGTACTTACATTTGAATGGACGCACACAAAAACTGAACTTGAAGGCTAAAACAGCAAACCTCTGGAGTTTCTGTGACGTTGTAAACTTGGTGGCGCCAAAGGTACGCTGCTGGAGGGGGAGCCTGAAAACAGTCAATTCTTAAAGAGGTAAAACAACTTTTTCTTTCTTTTCGTATTTTACGTCAGTCCAGAGTCCATGACAAGCAGAAAAGACACAATTTTTTTCAACTCTGCGTGCCAATGGGTAGCATTAGCCTGCCTCTGCCTACAGTCAACAGATGAACTCTTCAGCAACTCTAAACGGTCCTATGTGCTTGTTGTGAGTTTTTTCCGTATTATGTTACAGTATCTTTTTATAGTCTTGTCCTGCTTTGTTGACCTGCTTCCATGGTGGTGGTTATTATAGATGTGATGTTCGCAAATGAATTTAGACTTTTTAACAGCTGTTTAAGCAAATGATGAGAACTGATTCGTGGTTGTGAGTGATACATTCATTTTTGCCAACAAGTTGCATTTAAGAAAGGCTCACAAATGACTCAAGTCGTTCACAAACGTCAGGTTTCTAGCACAAATATTAGTGAAAGTAAGTTTACAAAAGAAAGCTTGTTTACAAGTGGATGAAAATATGACATTAGCAAATAAAACGCAACATTACAAGTTAAAAATAAGTCACAACAAACACAAAGGATTGTTTAGAGTTGCTGAACAGTTAATCTGATGGTTGTAGGCAGAGGCAGGCCAACACTACTCACTGACTCTCAGTGTTTGAGCTAAGCTAATTAGTACTGGATGAGTTTTGTGGTCTATTTGTTGTTACTGAATGCACAGTCTAAAGAACTGTGTCTATCTCTCTGTCATGGGCTCAGGAGTGAGGCAAGACACAAAACAAAAAACAGATGTTAGTTTATCCCTTAAAGAGACAGCCACAGATTTACACAAGGCAGTTAACTATTTTAACAATGGATGCTGACTCACTTTTGAAGCCAGCCATTCGTTCAAGACCATCGATGGAATTGCAACTTTTGAAGCTTTTTAGTTCCACCTTCCTTTTTCTCTCAAAAACAGACATCTGGTCAAAAACAAAAAAAATAACAGATGCCATTTTATTAAACCTTTATTAGTTTAATGTGCAAATAGTTTTCTGGTTCAACAAGGCTGCTCGATTCACCCTCTCAGAGTGACGTCAGTTTGCTAACAGGAACTGTCACTGACAAACTAGCCGTGAGAAAGGTTAGCTTGTTAGCGAGCTAAAAATCTGCTGTTGTCTGCTAATAATACACTTCATCATAGATAAAATCAAGCAATACAGCAAATAAAGACACAAAAGTATAAAGACAGCGAGAACACGGGTCCGTTTTGTTCTCTTAGTTTTTCCCTGTATTGTTTTGCATGCACTTTAAATATATATTTATGGTTATGAAATGTAAACAAAACAGAGAACTAAAGATGTAAGAAATTGTTAGCACCTGCTTTTCTCCACAATCAAAGGGTCTTAAACATGTTAGCAAGTTAGCTTCACTTTAGCTGAATAACAAAGCAAAATGTGCAGCAGAGGTAAATATACCCAGATACAAACCCCATTCCAATGAAGTTGGGACGCTGTTCAAATGTTAATAAGAACAAAAAATAATTTGTGGTGTAGTGTGTAGAAGTTAGCAACCTTTTTGCCAAACAGAAACAGTGAATATAGGATATCACTGGTGAGTTTTGGGGACATAAAAAGAGAAATTCAACTTTGAATTAGAGTCCGGCCACCAGTCCTGAAATCTACCTGGTTGGCATGTGAGGAAGAAGAAGAGAGAGAGCAGTTTTGGTCTTCACAGGTTCTCGTCGCTTAGTGATGTGACGATTTAGTGACGGATGGGCTCATTTCAAAATCTGAACACTAGATGTCACTAAAATGCCAATTTCTATACAATATACCTTTAAATACACGAAAGACAAGATATTTTTAAGCTAAAACAGTTTTGGAAATGTTCACTAATTTTGAATTGCAAAAATCATGACTCCAAACTGTTTCCTATTCACCTTTTCACCTGTGAAATTATCCAAACATTATTTTTTTTGCGCATTCCTCATCTTTCCCAGACTTTTGTTGCCTCTATCTGCTGCAGGCATCAACATGAGTGAATATTTCAAGCAAACATTAAATATCTTGACTTTGTTGTGTTTTCAGTTGAACGTATGGATTTAGGAATCATGGTATTTTGTTTTATTTAAACGTCTCATCTTCACTGGAGTCGTGGTCACTTAACCACTGCAAGCCCCGCCCACATGATCAGGCATGGACTAAACCTGTCAGATCGTCGTTAGTGCTGAAAACAAAAAACGGTTCATGTGAGGCGTGTAAAAAGGCGTTAATCATTTTTGTCTCAGCAGAACTACATTTAGTGCAACTTTAACTTAAGACAGTCTGGACTCCGACGAGCCCCGTGTAGTTATGTAAACACAAATACATTATCAATATACAACACAAATATCATTAATATCATCACTGTCCTGCAGAAACCCTGCACCTGAAAAATCCTCGCACACGTCGTTAAAGTGAGCGAATGAGGACCTGAGAGGGGAACCGATCACGACTGAAGCAGCAGCTGGTTTGGCACAAATCCACCGACTCTTTAAAGATCTCAGAAACATCCTGATGGCACCTGCTCTGGGTGCTTAGTAAATGATTCATTAACACAAAATTACTCTGGTTTTTAATCAGCAGAGGGAGATTACTGGAGGTGCTTGTTACTCCGGCTTCATACAGTCCAGCTCAGTCCAGGAGCTCAACAGCTGACGGATTGATACGTTAAATACAAACGTTTATGTTCCTTTAACTTTGGTAATCGTCCAAACATCACTGCCTTAAATACAAGCAAATAATAAATACTGTACAAGGAATATCACGTTTTTAAAGCTTTGTTTTTAAGAGAAAGAAGTAGGGATATGATCAGACCTATGTCAATATCAGCATTTTTTTTGCCTAAAAAGCTGGTTAGCTGTATTGGTAGATAAAAAGCTGTTTGCCAATATTCACAGCCGATCTTTAACCAAACAAGTCGGCCATAAAAGCCGAAATATTGGCTGTACTATTGGCCAAATGTACCATCATTGTTTACCGAATCATCGCTCAGTGTCCACTTCAGGATCCAAAGTGTAACTCATTAAAAAATAAAATTCTGTTTTTCATGCCTCATATGTGTTTCTAACATAAACAGACTGTAACCATGAAATAAGCAGGTCAATTTTGGGCAATATTAACGCAGAATATCTGCATATCACATAAAAATCCAACACCATGAATCCCTACAAAAGTCTTATGTTAATACAATAAGGTATTTAGACCCTGGTTTATCCTTCATGTAAATATACATGTATTTATTTTGTTTTGTTTCTCTTTCAAACCTTGGAATTTCCGATAACTGCCCTTCTTTTGCTAAATTTTTGTCTTTAATGCTCTTAATTTCACATCAATGTTGCTTTTAACTCTTCAAAACACTATGAATTGCTGTATGAACAGATGGTGATCTATAAATAAACTTGCCTTGCTAAAAAAAACTTCCAGTTTGTACTCACAACTTTAGAATAAATGAGGATTATCCTGATGCCAGTACAGAGCTGAAATGCAAGTACATTTTTAAAGCACTTCCACTTCGTTCGTATGACAAAGCAAAAACAGTTTGGTCATTTAAATGAAACATTTCATTAAACTAGTTGAAATAAATAAAATAATCTATAACAGTTTGAAAACTCTCTAGATAAAAATAATTATAATGATTCCCCTTTCCACTATTTTGTTATTTTTTAAATTTCAGGTTTAATGATATAATATTTATAAATAATACAATCATAAGAAGTGGCGTTCGCAGTTTCCCTCACAGACTGATGTAAAAGGAAGAAAAAGGCATAAAGCGCCATCTGCTGGTAACATAAAACCATTTTTGATAGCTTTTTAGACAAATCAATTAAATTGTCTTCTTTACTTCAGTGTTACATTCATGCTTTACATTCAGAAAACAGAATAAACTAGGCAGTTACAAATGTTTTAAATGCTTTTTGGGACAGTTTTTCAGTCAGAGATGTTCGGAAAGTTTTACCTTTAATGACTTAAAAAGTTTTTTAGTGCTGTTAAATTGATTGGGGCAGGAATGAGTTCTACAACGTGGAAGTTAGTCAGAATTTTAGCATATCCAGCTCTCACTTCCTGACTTTAGAATAGCTAATTGGACAAACACCTGAAATAATGTCTGTGATGAAATCATACATTCAAGATTTAAATGTTTCATTTTGAAACATAAAATCCACCCATTATTAACCTGAATTTTAAAGTTCCATTGTGTTTTTCATTGTGAGGATGCTTGATAATGAACAAGGACTACAAAAATGGACGGACACCCTAATGTAGTTCTTCCATATTGTTTATGAATGGATGATAACGAATAAACTATCGTCACAGCCATCAGCACCGGTTTGAACAGGTCACTAGATAAGCAGATTATCCTTAAACAAGAGGCCTTAAATTGGCATTAAACGTTGTAGCTGCTTCTGAGTCATGCTGCCATGTTGTAGTTCCATAACAGCTTGATAACAGCATTTCACTTTTGCCAACGAGCTTAAAAAATTGTGAAAGCGAAGTTCATTGGTCAGCAATGATCCAAGAACATGGTGAATGGCCAAGAGGCTTTTAGTTGAGGGGACCAGTGTGATGCTAACTACTGGGTTAGCCTATAAAAATACGTCCTAGCTGCATTGTTCCACTAAGGAACCACAACAGAAACACCTTGAGTTTGTAGCCTGGCTTTTTGGAGGAAGCTGCCTGAGACCTCAAAGATCTTAAAGGGATTTAGCCTTTTACAAGTTCAAGCGAACCAGGGTCAATTAGCAGAACAAGAATATGCTATCCACGAACCACTGTAGTTACTTTGTTAGCTTGTTTGTTGATTAAATTAGTTTGTTTTGTTGATGCATCATGGTAAAAAAAAAAAAAAACTTCATTTAGAAACAGCATATTATTTTCATTTACATGTTAGAGATGTTTCTTTGTTTGTATTGAATGTCTTTTATACTAACAGAAGGAAATAAAGATCTAAACAATTTTAAAATGCCTTGCTATCTTATGAACGTGAAAATGTGCAGATGTTCTATTGAGCGCTAGTTAAATGATAATTAAAATGTCACTAAATGCAAAGATATAAAGGATGAAATCTATTTTTTTCAGTACGTGTTTATACTGTTTACTGCCTCTTTCATAAAAGCCACCGAAAGGCAAAGACTTTGCAGCAAATCAGAGAAGAGACGTACCAGTGGCAAGTACTGTTAGCATGTTAGCATGAAACTGACGACTAATTACCTCTGCCAAGGAAATGATCTCATTTCTGGCCTCTCTTTGTTTTTTTTTGTTTGTATGTTTGTTTGTTTCTCTGTTAGCAACATAACTCAAAAAGGTATGGACAGATTTTGATGAAATTTTTAGGACATGTCCGGATCGGGACAAGGAACAAATGATTGGATTTAGGGAGTGATCCAGATCAGCATAAAACCGCTATGACGAAAAATATGATTTTCCTGAATATTTACTGAACTAAAATAGATATTATGAACCCAATTGCCAATGGTCTGTTTTCATGGTCAAGGAATCTAAATATTTAGATGAAATAAGGGTAGGAGTAATATTTATGGTGAAAATCAGAATATGGAAGAGGACTGTGGCGCTGGTGGAGGTCTGTGCTCTCTGAGAGCTTTTCTGGTCTTTCTAGTCTTTTGTTTGATATGGTAATTTTTCAAACTTTCTTATGATTTCAAGTTTTTTTATTGCCAGCAAAGAAAAAGACTTGTGGCCAATAAGAGAAGAGACTCTCCAGTGGCGAGTCCTGTTAGCATGATAGCATGTTAGCATGAAACTGACGACTAATTAGTTTTGTCTTTAGAGTTCCTTTGATTTGGTGGTCCAATAGGACCAAACATGAGATGAACAGGACAAATTGTTGACTCTTGTCCTCCCATAGCTGATTTTTTTGTTCAATCTAGACAGGCAGGTATCTTCTACACAAATCAAAAGGTGACGTTAAAGGGTTTTGTGTCGGTGGGGGATTTTCAGGCTTCAGGTTTCTGCAGGACGGGAGCGACAGGCATAAATATGTGTCACACAGTTTAAATAGCTAAGAGTTCAGTGGTTATATGAGGCGCTAAAAGCAGGCAGGAATGCAGCAAAAATCACGAGCATGATGCAAAAAAGTTGAATAAATTCAAAAACGTTCCTAAACTGTGATTTTTTTTCTTCAGTGCATCACAGAGCATAACAGGCGCTGATTGACATTCTCATACAGAGTGCTGAGTGACAGTACTTCGATTACATTACAAGAGCTTTACATCCATCACTTTAGAAGTCCAACGGATGGGGGGAAGGAAGGAAGGAGGCAAGGAAACGAGAGGAGCAGAGGAGGCAAGAGAGGGATGAATGGAAAGGACAGATGAAGGTGGAAGGGAGTGAAAAGGAGGAAAGAAAGAAACTATATCAAGGATAAAGGAAAGGAAAGAAAGAGAGAAGAGGGAAGCAACGGAAAGAAGATAAGAGAAAAGGAAAGGAGAGGAGGAGACAAGAGAGGAGATGAGAGGGGCAAGAGAGAATCAGAGAAAAGGACAGCTGATAACGAAGTGGAATGAAAGGCAGGAAAGGCAGATTCCGATCAGGTACTGATTTCACCAGAGCGCGGTGCATAGTCAAATATGTAATTTTATTTGGATACTGTGATTAAAAAGAGTAAGAATACTTCACATGATTGAGGCTTTTATTTTGGAATTCTTAACTTAAAGAAGAGCCAAAAGAAAGTTTGCTGAGGGCATACCCTTTCAGGAGCATACCTGGCAGCTGATTGGACAATCATTCTGACAATCACATTCATTATAGGCCAGATAATGTAGTAGGCGGGAGATACTGCTGTCGCAAGTACATGGTAAAAAAAATTTTGGAAACATGTTGGAAGTGCAGAGAATAAATCACTACTATAGAGAAGTTTGTGTTGTTATTTGTTTTTCATTTACAGTAATTTGTCATATTTAAAAGGCTTTTTTTTTGCTCTTAAGCATGGTCTAATTTTGGCGTGCGTATTGTACACAAGCACAAGCAAAATATGTAAAATATTTTGTCTTGCCAACATCGCGGTTACAACACATCTTTCTCTGTGAAACATTTCAGCCAAACTTTTGTAATTCTTATAAAATTGTTAAACTGTTCTAATGCAATATTTTGCTTCTTAATTAGTTTATCTTTGTGTAATGATCGTGTAATTCTTCGTGTTACTGGACTGCTCACGCTGACGTAGAGTTTGACGAGGATTTTGTCTATTTATCTCTCGTACATTCAGACACAAAATGTCCAAGACAAATTTTTATTGCAAATAGGAATAATTAGCACTTTTGCAAAGTCTCTTTCTGAATAATGATTGAGGTAAAAAAAAAAAAAAAAAACTTTGTGTCGGTCAAAGCTTAGAATATTAGCCAAAAGAGTTTTATTAGTTTTGCGTTAAGCAAGTTAAAGAAAAAGGAGTTAGCTAGCCATGGTATGTCTCTAGAGCTCCAAAATCCAGTCAATTTATTCAATGCAAAAAGTTTGTGAAGCCTCCAAATCATGTTCTTGAATGCTGAGACTTTGTTTCACTTTTTAACTTTGTATTATCTAAACTGTTAGAGTCTACTTTTTGGGTGTGCATTGTACACGAGCACACGCAAAATATGTAAAATATTTTGTCTTGCCAACATCGCTGTTACAACACATCTGATCCAAAAAGCAGAAATATTCTCTTTCTCTGCAAAACATTACCACCAAACTTTTGTAATTCTTATGAAACTGACTGTTAAATTGTTCAAATCCAATATTTTTGGACTTAGTTAGCTAGCTAGTTAGTTAGCTAGTTTACCTTTGCCTAATGATCCTGTAATTCTTTGTGTTATGGTACAGCTCACGTGTAAATGCACCGGCACTGCTACTTTGCAAACAAGGTGACCGAAATAGCTGCGCCATGATTGGTTGAAGACACTGCGAGTATGAAATAAGATACGGCGTGAAGTCATGTCTTTAAACACTGTGATACTGTCAGCAGGTGTCGTCTGGAGATAATAATAATTTTACATCAGTAAAATACTGAAGTTACCAGCAGCATTCAACAGAAAGGTGACTGAAGTGGCTGAGGCAGTGGGTAACGGAGAAGCTGGTAGGAAATTTGGTGTAAGTGGAGCTAATATTTGTTGTTGGTGGGAAAAGAAAGCAGAGATAAAGAAGGACGAAAGCTTTTGGGTGTTTGTCTGAGAGAGTAAAGTTTGGAAAAATTTAGGTGTGGGTTATATTTGAGCACATCTTGGAAAAAAGCCTGAAAAAACTGAGTACGTATTATATTTGAGAAATTACGGTAATAAAGAAATGTGGTTCAGATCTGATAAAGCTGCTACTATGCTAGCATCTATGCTAATCTATGTGAAGTCACTTCCTGCTGTCGATCTGCCTGATTACAGACATTGAATCATCAGTTTGTAGGAGGCGGTTTTGAAAACAGCTCAGAACAATGAGAAGAGAGCAGAAGGAGGAGAGGCTGAGAGGAAAGGAATGAAGACAGAAGAGGGAAAAGGGAAGGAGGGACAAAGGAAACAAGGTGATTAAACGATGTAAAGAGAAAAGGAAATTAAAAGAGGAAAAAGGAGGGGAGGAATTAAAAATGTAGATAAAAGGAGAAAAAGATGAAAAGAGGAAATGAGGAGAGGAGATAAGGAAAGAATAATTAAGAAGGAGAAGGGAGGAAAAGTGAAGGAGATAACCACAAGGATGCGAGGAGAGAAGAAAAGAAAGCATTTACAGAGAAGTCGTCAGGCCAAGGTAACCGAGGAAGGAGTGTTTGCTGGAGGAGGACGAGGAGGAGGAGGAGGGTGAGGATGACGATGATGAAGGAGAGCGAGGTTTCAGAGTAATGAGTGTGGTGATGGGGAGAAGAGGAGACAGATCCCTCCACCCTGCGCGGTCAGAGAGCGAGGGATGAAGAGGAAGAGCGGGCAAAGCGGAGGAGGAGGAGGGAGCGGCTGTGAGCGCGTGCGGCGGCGTGTGCAGCCGCTGCAGGTGTTTGTGTGCCCGCTGACTGTCTCCGTGCACGTAGGAGCGGTGCGTGTGCACGTCTGCGGGGTGTTTGACCTTGCAGTGCAGGCGCAGACTGTCCCGCCTCTTGGCGCTGTATGGACACAGCTCGCAGGTGAAGGGCCGCTCGCCCGTGTGCACACGCACGTGCTCCACCAGCTTGTTGGCTGTCCGCGTCAGGTGGCCGCACCGGTCGCACCGGTACTGGTTGCCTTGGCGATGACCCTGGAAGTGAACCAGCAGCTCCTGTTGCCCTGGAAACGACCTCTGGCAGATGCGGCAGCGATGCTCCGAGGTGCTATTCTCCGGCTGGGTTGCCTTGGAAACTGACGGAACGATGCCGGGGGCGGCGGCGGGAGGTGTGACGGGGCATCTGGGAGTCAGGAGGGGAAGGACGGGTTAATAACACACACTGTGAGAGAGAGACGTGAAGGCAGCTCAGACACACACCAGCCCAGGATGAAGACTGAAGGGCACAGAAACTGCAGTTCCTCTAGTGTCCACCAGGGGCTGGCTAAAAGAGTGAGTCAATTCCGATTAGGAACCACACTAATGCCGTTTCACACTAAAATTAGCGGGCCAACACAGGTTTTTTTTAACCCAGGTTAACCCGCTAACAATCACATGTGACTCTTCTCCCACTGTCAGTAGACACGGTCTAACCTGCAGCAGACGAGCTGCATGGCTGTTTTTTTTCCTCTGGCGCATCAAGCTAATGTCATCATCAGCACGTCATAGCCCCTCCATGTAAACAATAGAAAGGAGCAAGGAGGCCGTGGACGTGATTTACTCTACTTTGTACTTTTGTCCATCTTTGAAAATGTACAAACTTGGTACTGATGATACAAAGGCAGATGGAATTTGTTTTTGAGATGGCAAAGAGTCACCTAAGTTGCAGACGGAGGGGGTGGACGTGATATTACGCCGTGGAGACGTTACACCAACGTCATCCTTAAAACAGCAAGTTAACCTGAGTGTGATGTTCTCACTGAAGGTGATCGGAAGTGAGCTGCAAAAAACCTGTGTCGCTTGTAGGGATGGGATGAAATATCGTTTGGCAATATATCGCGATACAGTACGTGACGAAATGCATCGAGTTTGAGAAAAAAATGGATCATGAAATAAAGACATAACATCCGGTAATAGCACATGTGACCAGAAGTGACGACATTAAACATTAGCACCAACAACCTTGCCTCCAAAAAGCTGAATGATGGAGTCGAATGAGGTCGAAATTGAGGACGCTCCGCCTGTATACAAGTAATCTGTCTGGCAGTATTTTTGCTTTCTCATTAAAAAAGACGAAGACGGTGAAAACAAGCCTCCCGCTTGTTAGCATACACTCTCTCTAACCTCTCTAGGGTTAGAGAGAGTGTTATTGTTTGTGTTTGGCCTGTTAGGCCTTGTGTTTTCCTGTGTGCAACTCAAACAAAAACTAATAAGTTGCAATTACACAGTTTTATTTCTTCTTTTTTACTTTTTTGATATTGTATCGTTACGTTTCGTATTGTGGCCCGGGCATATCGAGGTGCAGCGTATCATGAGTTTAAGTGAATCGTCCATTCCCTAGTTGCTTGCAGGGTCAAACAACCCAGGTCGAAATGCCGACCAAACCCTTTCAAACTGCCAACAGGAGCCGACCGTTACCGGGTTTAAACAGGTTTTTGTCCAGTCTGAAACGGGTATGACATTATCTACAGCTGAAATACTGAAAACACAAAAACAGCCTGGAACAAAAACAAACTTCTCAGGGTTGATAATAGTCATGTGACTCTGGTGACAGGAAGTCAGGAGGCAGGAAGTGAAACTCTGGGAGTCAACAAGAGTGGAGGAGAGAGAGAGGTAACACCACAAACAGACACACTGGACATGATCCAAACATGATTCCTCCCACAGATTAACCACTTTACCGTCCCTCATTACAGTTCCTGATGTTGACTTTAGAGAAATCAACAAATTTAACCCTTTAACTACCAGCTCAACTGATTTGTAGAGGTCATCTTTAAATTCAGAGATATAATGTTTTAAAAAACAGAACAAATCAAATAATCGTTTGATTCCATTAACATTTCAGGAAACAGAGAAAACCACAAACCAACCAAAAAACAGATGTTTTCTTGGTGTGGGACTGAGAGGTTTTAAAAGCCAACAGTTGATTGTGTGATTGATTGAGATAATTAATAATTTATAATATTATAGAAAATATAGTAAAATAAAAATAAAGACCTGCATTAAAAACATCAGTGAGCTCACCTCATGTCTCTAATGGCGTCCGTGTTACCGTGAAAATGTGTGTTGATGTGAGCCCTCATCTCTGTCTCCTGATTGGTTGAGTGATCGCAGATGCAGCAGTGCAGCGAGAAGGAGCCCTGTTCCCATTGGCGGTGTTCGGTCATGTGACTTTGGAAGAGGGTACACCTGTCCATCTCAAACCCGCACACATGACACCTGGAGGGACATGAAGGTTGTGTTTTAGTCTTGATGGACAGACATTAAACTCATTGTATATATAATAATATATATAAGTGTTTAATTCTCTATCACTGTTGAGTATTGCCCTAATTTATCATTATTCTCCTCGCTAAAACATAACATTAAATTAAAAAAAAATCAAAAAGGGATTCAGGCTTCTTTTGTTTTTCTAGCATTACAGGGAAATAAAAAAGTTTAACATCTTCTGGGGAAAATTTAGTCAAGTGGGAAACTTTAACTTTCATGTTCAAACCAACTTTAAGTGGTAAGGGACCCGAAGTATCAAATCACTTCTCACTGATTTTGATGTAAATATAGACCCGAATAAGGACAGATGAACAAAAATGCATGTCTGTAAGAACTAAAGACATTCACTCAGGGCTAAATATTTGAACAACTCTTTAACTTTTCTCATTTAAAACAAAATAAAACATATTTATACCCTGCCTTTTTTCATAGTATTCAGCACGCATATCAAAAAGGCACCTATGTACTGGTATTTCTGGCTTTATGAGGACCTGTGTGAGTTTTACACCTTGTGGGGACACATTTTGCAAAGAGGAACAAAATGAAAATTCACATGTATAACATCATGTTCTATCTAAGAAACAGCAAAACTGGCAAAAGGGTGAGAGGTACTGAGTCTCAGAACAGTCCCCGCAGGTTGGTGTATAACTAAAGGTCTTCATTAGGGCAGTTGACAAGATCGTGTGTGTGTGGACAGGAAGTTGATCCATTTAGATGGGGGGTTAATTTTTCCATAAAACTCGCACGTTTTCTTATGTTGAGCTATCTTAGGTATTACAAAACTCTTTAACCATATTTCATGGTAGAAAGTCCCCAAAATGAAAAAGTGTTCTTGCAATTCCACCTTAATGAGGACCTGCTTTCAGTTTGCACGTATTGGGGACATTTTGCAAAGGGACAATAAAGCTCCAGGTTATAGTTACTTCTGGGATGACATGTCAAAGAGTCTGCTTTACAAATGAAAGTCTTAATTTTGGGACATAAATAATGGCCCTGAAGGGTTACAGAAATGTGCATATGTAACTACACACAAATGGTTCTTCTCTATTTGTGTTATCTGCTCAACCTTGGCTCATCTCTGCACAGTTTGGATATTTTCTGCTCTGTTTTCCACAACAGCATTGACTATATTAATACCTCTGTTTGGTAGGCAGAGTTGTTTTAGTGGGGCTGTGTAAAACTACATGGCATCCTCAAAAAGACAGAGGCGATAGAGCTGCCGCCCCTTTGTCTAGGCTTTTTATTTAATTGATGATACTATATACCAACAAATTAAATTAGAAGGAACTCATAGTTATTTTGTTTAATGTACATATTGGGACCTTAAACATTATGAGGACATATTGGCAAATTATTGTTTGTGTGTGTTTGTTTGTATGTCACTGTGGGGACATTGGATTGTTTTATAAAGTGGGACATTTCTGCAGTTTTTCTGTTACATCATTTGGACCCAAACTATCCCAAAAAGTCCCCCTTTAGCTGATAAAAAAACATCTTGAAGATGATTTGAGTCTTTCCTTTTTCCGGACCCCCCAAAAATGCTTTTAACTGATTGGATAAATGAAGCCAAGATGTCATTTCAGCAATATTTTTCTTGATCTTGATGCTTCACTTTACAAATTAAAATTAACCTTACATCCAAAGGGCACAGCGTAACTAGTTTTAACTAGTGTTAATTTTTGTTGAGTAATAATCATAGTTAGAATTTTATTTCTTAATTTTATTGAGGATGAGGATTGAGATGAGGCATTTCGGTTTTGAGGGGGTCCCAACAAAGATACAAAAATAACACAAAAAATGCATAACAGTAATGCACAGAAAACACAAAACACACTGCTATACCAATTCCACAACCCCCACACAGTCCCATTGCAATAAAATACAATACAATCACCAGGAGCAACAGAATGCCACAGCAACTTTGAACAAAGAAATATAACAATAAAAAAATAAAAATAATACCATGAATTTATTAAATATTTAAAAAATATAAAAATATTATTTTCTTAAATATACGTACATGTAAACAAAAATATAATAAATACATAAATTAATGAATAAATAAAATAAAAAATCAACAAAAATAAAAAACATCAACAGCCTGCTTGTAAGTGTGAGAATAAATTTGAGATAAAGATGAAAAAAGAGTTGGAGGAAGGAAGATTATTACAATCAGATGTTGCTTTAAACTTAATCGACCTGCGACCTATCTTTATGGACTATTTTTTGGGACTATGAGAAATGGATATAGTTTTGGTCAACAACCTTTTAACTAATAGAAGCAAGCGGACGTGGACAAAAACGAAATTTAATGACATTTTAGTCAACAAATGAAAACTATATGAAAATGTTTGACAGAGACAAAAAGTAAAACATGACTTCAGAAATTCAAGGAAACATAAAACATGTCTTACACTTTACACTTCATATTTCAGTTGACTAAATTTACAGTAGATTTTGTCAACTAAAATGTGAAATTTCATCAACTAAAACTGGACTACAATTTAAACAAAGTGACTAAAACTAAAATATATTCTAGAGAAAAGATGATTACTAAAACTAAATTAAAAAGTGCTGTCTAAACTAAACTGTCTGTAATGTAGGGTGATTATTTTAAAGCTGGTGCAAAAAGCTTCTTGATATAAAAACAGCAAAAACAAGTGCATGTGTTACCTGTAAAAGTAAGAGCAGCCAGTGGTTTGATCTCTGATGAGGCCGGGTTTGGTTTCTGAAATAAACAGAAAATATTTTATCACTCTGCTTAGTAATTCATGAAGTGACTCTTCTGCCTCCATGTTTAATTTTTTCTCTGAGAGCTAAGAAATCTTCTAATGATGGTTCCCTCTGGAGGACATCATTCACATACTTTGAATGTGAATGTTAAAGCTGGTTGACTCCAGCTCTTCTTCATCCCACAGGGGTGATCTGGTGGCATTAACGCCCAAACTGAATAGTAAACGTTTAAAAGTGGTGATAATCACGGAGCTGCTGTTAAACACTGCACACACACGCTTTATTCAGGAGTGAGAGCAGGCTGATCTGAGGAAACCTTGAGCCTTCAGACTGATTCTTCCTCAGATTCAGCCATCTCGCCGCTCCAGTGACCTTCAGTGAGTGGCTCCGACAATCAGCCTCGTTATGGCACATTACAGTGAGAGTGGATCAGCGATCGGCTCTGACTCAGTGTGTGATCACAGTAACTCTCCCCGGAGACACTGATCAACATTCAGAGATCGACGCCTCCTCAAGCAGAGCGGGAGCAGCTGACTCCTCTCTGCTGTGTTTTCCTCATAACACTGCCCCGCTGTTTATTTTAGTGCTGTCAGTACATTAAAAAAATGGAGGGTTAATTAACCCTTTAACTGTTAGGCAGACTCAATAAATTCAAGAATATTCAAAGGTGCTATGAGGAGAATGTGTTCCCGGCTACGTTAAGACTCTGCTACCCATGAGCACGCATGGCGACTGTCATAATGCTGCGTTCCAGTAACCTCAAAACTGGGAGTGACATCATCTCCCACTTATCGGCGTTCCAGTTGAAGTCGGAAAAAAAACATGCCGATCTACCAGGCTATTGTTAGCTGTTGTTAGCACGCCCTGTGTTGTTGTATGAAGAATGTGATTATCACTATGGCAGCATTTTTGTAAATATAAGTCTAACAATACGATGTATACAGCTGATCTAGAGCGACACAACCCAGTCAGAAGTGCAAATAAATTGATTAATACAGGAGCTAAATAACTGTTCACACTGGGGGCATCCATCTTCGATTGTCAACTCGGGGGTGGCGAGATTTCACCTAGTTCCCAGTAGGAAATTCAGACTTTGGGGTACATTCCAGTTGCAGTTTCCTACTCGGAACTTGGAAATTCCTACTTCTGACTACAACTGGAACACACCAAATAATGTGACCCAAACTAAAGCGTGTTTGTTGTGATGCTAATGAATGCAGCTCGGACCTTCCTCAGAACTCAGAACTTCTTTTTTCAACAACTTACTGGATGCAAAGCGACGAGGTAATGTATCCCTTTCTAGTTAAGTAGCGGTAGTTTTTGATGTGTGACAACAAGCAATTTTTGGAAAACTTAGTATCGTAGTTTTGTAGCCGGCTATATATCGCTACTTACAGCCCAGTGCTCTAAGACGTGTTCGAATATTTAAATTTGCTCTAGTTTTAATTGTCTTGTTCCTGAAGTTGAGTTTCCAGGCCAGTCCAGCCCTGTCCGAAGGCTAAGGAATAGCATTTAGAGATAACCTATTTTGATGCTATAAAACTCATCTTAAAGTGTGTATTTAGATCAGGCATATATCTAAAAGTGAGACTTTTTTGTAATTACTTAGAAACTCCTCATAGTATTTTTAATGTGTTAAAAACATGTCATTGTTTGTTTCTGTCAGTGTTTCAGGACATAGAATAAACCACAAACAAACCAAAAAAAAATGACATGTTCTCGTGGGATAAGATAAAAACTATTATAATTATCAACATTATTATTTTCAAAGCGTACCCACTTACTGATATGATTTATCAGAAAAATCTGTTATTCATCCAAAACATTTTCTGTGTTTTTCAAACTCAATATAATCTGTTTTAAGCTATTTTTTTATTGTTGTTTTATTTAAAAACATTTCTCCTTTTTCTAATAGATTTTTCCAAATATTTCTGCACTTTTTTTGTTACCACGTTAATCAACTGTTGGATTGGAAACTTTTAAATCCTGCAGCATAAAATATCTTATTTTGTTTATTTGTATTTTTTTTGTTTCCTTAAATTGTTGATTAAATCAGACAACAATTTGATTTGTTTAGGTTTTTTAAACATTAAATATCCCTGTTTTTATTGATGACATGATGAATTGATGAACAGTTGAGCTGGTAGTTAAAGGGTTAATTATGACCTGTAATTAATTAATCTATTTTTTAATCTCACTTAAAAATTGCTGAAAAAAGTCTCAAATTGAGGTATTTTCATTGCAATGCATTAGGATTATTGTGGCAGATCAACAGATTGTTCTCCAGCCCCCAAAAACTAAAGCACAAGAAGCCCAATGCATAAAAACTCTCCAGCTTTAACGGACCAATCAGGGACAGAGGCGGAGCTGCGGATGTGACGACAGCAGGAAGTGACTGCACGCTTTGAAAACAACAGCGGCATGTAAAAAAGAGGAGCGAAGAACATTACTTAAAGCTTTCTTATTGGAAATCAGGTTTTTGCTCTTCTGCTCACTTGGGTTCACTGCTGGGAAACCGAGAGACGCAGAAATGCTGCGCTAACAATGCCGAGCTGCAGTCATGGTTACCCTACGATATCAAATATGTCCTCCTCAGAATTTTACCGGAAGAACTTGGTGGTTCTGTCTTTGAGGAGATTAAAGTCACATGTGTAGATGACACATCTGTGTGGTTTAATTTAATGTAAGATAAGGCGAAAGTCTAAGGACTGACGTACGTTTAAGCTAACAGCTAACAACAGGGTCCAGCTGCTACCTCATACTGGGGCTTGATGTGATGATGTGATTGGTCTGTGAAGAGTGTGATGAGCAAACCAATCGTGCAATCACCAGCTGCTCTGGTGTTTAAGGTGTTACCCTCTTAAAATACCAAAAAAGTAAAATCAGATTAAAAATTAGATTAACGAGATTAATCTAAATTAACGTGATATTTTGACACCCCAAGCTAATTTAGATACTCACGCTCCACCTCCTGTATCTGAGTGTTTTTAGTGTTTGATTACCATGTGCAGGTTCCAGCGAGTTCAGGAGTGGCGAGGAGCGGAGTGGATCCACGTTCACCTTTAGAGCCGGGCTGCAGAGGAGGAAGAACATGGTGGTAAATGCAGAGGAAGGGTAAACGCTTTCATCGCTCACTAATGTGGCACATTACCTGCTTCTGAGGGGCGGAGTCAACCTCTCAACCAGGCGATTGTTGGATTTGCTGACCCGCTCTGCAGAGACAGAGGTCAGACATCAGCGGGTGTAATTACACATACAAATTAGACAGATTAAATTAGATTAGAGAACTTTATTAATCACGTGGGAAGACTCCTTCAGGGAAATTAAGATTCCAGCAGCATAGCAAGCACACAGGTATCAGACAAGTAAAAAAACAATGTGCAAATATAAAAATAAATAACTGCTCTCCAAGACCAAACTCATCATTTTGAAGTAACCTGGACCCCTCAACATCTTAATGTCTTGAATACAAGACAGTTTTTGTTATTACCTTTTTCTTCCTTGTATTTTTCTTTTTCCCCAATTGCTAATTAGTTAGTTTGTTGTTGGTGTTTTTTTTTAATTCATATTTTTCATATTGATTTATCCTCCTTAACCAAATAAAAGACCCATTGAGATTAAAATCTCTTTTGCAAGGGTGACCTGGCTAAGAGGTCAGCAGCACACACCATGAAAAAACATATCAAATGGTAGAAATATACAATAAGTTAGAACAAACATATTTTGTGAGTGCAAGGTTTTACGCTAAAGTGTGGTAAATTTGAACATAAATAACAATTGACCCTTTGCTAAGCCCCTACCACAAACAGCTACAGTCCAATCCCACGTTAGCTACTGTAACTATGCACAAGAGGTCTGTCAAGCTCTCAACAGAAAACAGTAAAAAGGCAAAAGAAGTACTAGTTACAGCAGAGAAGTTCTGACATACTGTATCTGTTCGCATTTTTATGAACAGACGCCCTAGAAAGAAAGGGGCAAACACAACAATAATGATAACATTATTCATTTCAATTCCAGCAATATATATATCAACTTACCCTGCTGGACAAGAACATTGTTGTTCTTGTTCTTGTATGTGATTATTTTAAAGTGAAGTATAACACTTGGACTGCTTGACGCTTGCATTGAGATCTGTGTGCTTCTCCCTCTATTTGAATGTCCTCTACATTTGAACTCTTACATTTGATTTGGTAAATGAAACTCTCTAAAGCATACTGGAGATCTTTCTGTTCACTCCTTTTTGATATATCTGAAGAAAATTTCGAGAAATTAGCAGATATTTCCTTAGGAATATCACTCACCGAACCACTAAAAACTCTATATTTTTCATTCTACGAGGCAAAGCTTGACAGGCATAGCAACAGTAACCAAGGGGGGCGGGGCTTAGCGAAGGGTCAATTCAGAAACACAGGCACTGTTCAAAAGTCTCACGATGTTTGTCCATCAGCATGGACCAAGTTAGTTTGTTGTTGTTTTGTTTTTTGTTTTTTTTTATTTATATGTTTTCATATTCATTAATCTGTTGTATTCTCTATAAGATTTTGCCCTTAAACCAAATAATTATTATTCTCCCACACACTCAATAAACAGAATTCTTTGTTAATGAACACCTGTGACTAATACTCACTCCTCCTGTCTTATTTGTGTTTTATTACTTGCCCTGTTTGCCTTTTTATTACAATACCCAAAACCAGTGAAGTTGGCACGTTGTGTAAATTGTAAATAAAAACAGAATTCAATGATTTCCAAATCCCTTTCAACTTATATTCAATTGAATACACAGCAAAGACAAGATACTTAAAGTTCAAACTGGTAAACTTTGTTATTTTTTGCAAATATTAGCTCATTTGGAATTTGATGCCTGCAACATGTTTCAAAAAAGCTGAGAAAAAAAGACTGAGAAAGTTGAGGAATGCTCATCAAACACTTATTTGGAACATCCAACAGGTGAACAGGCTAATTGGAACAGGTGGGTGCCATGATTGGGTATAAAAGCAGCTTCCCTGAAATGCTCAGTCATTCACAAACAAGGATGTGGCGAGGGTCACCACTTTGTGAACAAATGTGTGAGCAAATTGTCCAACAGTTTGAGAACAACATTTCTCAACCAGCTATTGCAAGGAATTTAGGGATTTCATCATCTACGGTCCGTAATATCATCAAAAGGTTCAGAGAATCTGGAGAAATTACTGCACGTAAGCAGCAAGACCGAAAACCAGCACTGACTAGCAGTGACCTTCGATCCCTCAGGCGGTACCTGCATCAAAAACCGGCATCACTGTGTAAAGGATATCACCACATGGGCTCAGGAACACTTCAGAAAACCACTGTCAGTAACTACAGTTCGTCTACATCTGTAAGTGCAAGTTAAAACTCTACTATGCAAAGCCAAAGCCATTTATCAACAACACCCAGAAACACCACCAGCTTCGCTGGGCCCGAGCTCATCTAAGATGGACTGATGCAAAGTGGAAAAGTGTTCTGTGGTCTGACCAGTCCACATTTACAAATTGTTCTGGGAAACTGTGGTCGTCGTGTCCTCCGGACCAAAGAGGAAAAGAACCAGCCGGACTGTTATAGGCACAAAGTTCAAATGCCAGCATCTGTGATGGTATGGGGGTGTATTACTGCCCAAGGCATGGGTAACTTACACATCTGTGAAGGCACCATTAATGCTGAAAATGACATACAGGTTTTGGAACATTTGTTGCCATCCAAGCAACGTCTTTTTCATGGACGCCCCTGCTTATTTCAGCAAGACAATGCCAAGCCACATTCTGCACGTGTTACAACAGCGTGGCTTCGTAGTAAAAGAGTGCGGGTACTAGACTGGCCTGCCTGTAGTCCAGACCTGTCCCCCATTGAAAATGTGTGGTGCATTATGAAGCGTAAAGTACAACAACGGAGACCCCAGACCGTTGAACAACTTAAGCTGTACATCAAGCAAGAATGGGAAAGAATTCCACCTGAAAAGCTTCAAAAATTGGTCTCCTCAGTTCCCAAACGTTTACTGAGTGTTGTTAAAAGGAAAGGCGATGTAACACAGTGATAAAAATGCCCCTGTGCCAACTTTTTTGCAACGTGTTGCTGCCATTAAATTCTAAGATGTTTATTTGCAAAAGAAAATAAAGTTTCTCAGTTTGAACATTAAATATCTTGTCTTTGCTGTGTATTCAATTGAATATAAGTTGAAAAGGATTTGCAAATCATTGTATTCTGTTTTATTTACAATTTACACAACGTGCCAACTTCACTGGTTTTGGGTTTTGTATCTCCACCAGGAGTTTAGGTTATTACAGCCGTTTTGTTTGTTTGTTTGTTAGCAAGTTAACTTAAAAAGTTCTGGATGGATTTTGATGAAATTCTCAGGAAATGTCCGAATTGAGACAAGGAACAAATGATTGGATTTTGGGGGTGATCCGGATCACCGTCTGGATCCGCCATGACGTAAAATGCAATTTTCATGAATAACTGCTTAAGTAATAGATATCATTATGAATCCAGTTGCTAATGGTATGTTTTCATGGTCAAGGAATCTAAATATTTAGATGAAATGAAGGTAGGACTAATATTTATGGTGAAAATCACAATATGGGAGAGGACTGTGGCGCTAGCGGAAGTCTGCGCTCTCCGTGTACTTTTCTAGTTCTTATTACTCACACTGTTTTATTTATTTATTTATTTGTTTATGGTTTATTGACATTGTTATTGTCTTATCTTCTCCTGTATGTTCACATTTTTTTAATTGTTTGCCTTTTACTTTAATCCATTGTATATCATGTTAAATGTTTGCTGATAAAAATATATAAATAATATAACTACGAAGCTCTTGAAGAGTACAAACCTTCACCAAGGTAGCTCACATATTGCTTACATCTGTAAGCAATACGTCCATGATCAAGTTTCCATCATAAAATGATTCATTGATCCTGAAAACCCACACCAAGCATTCAGAATCATGTTGATATCTTTATTAGTTAGACAGTTATTGTGAAAAAAACAATCATAGCTAATGGCAGTTATCTGGATCACCACCAAAACTGAATCATTGCTAAGTTTGGCCATTTCCAACATCTCCTGGAAATTTCAGCAAAATCTGTCAAAACATAACCTCCTTGGTGGAGGTAATGAAGTTAGATTAGACAGAACTTTATTAAACACTTGGGAAGACTCCCTCTGGGACATCAAGATGCCAGCAGCACAGCAAGCACACTGGAATCAGAAAAGTAAAAAAAGTAAAAACTATTTACAAATATAATAATAAATAAAAATATGGCTCGTGCTTCTTCCCTGAAGTGAGGAGTTGTACAGTCTGATGGAAATAATAAGCCTCTAAATGACATTTTTAAGTTAGTAATTCTAGATGTAATCACCTAAAGTTTGACAGACTTAGTTCACTTGAAGTTCTAACCTTTTCTCTTGGTCTGGTTTCCTGTCACATTGCACTTTGTCAGGCCGACCAAAGTCTCAAATGTTGTGTAAAAAAGCAACGTCACAAATTGGCTTGGCAGTATTTCCAAAGATAGAATAAAAAAATAGACCAGTATTTAGGCTGCTCATATAAAAATGGTGAATTCATCAGAGTGATTCTGCAGGAGGGACTTGTAGATTTAAACCTGTTACGAGAACTTGAGGCTGGTGGTGCTAGCAATGCTAACTGTAGCCACTCTCTGCTTTATATTGTCATTAAATGCTACATTAGCTTGCAATAATATTGATTATTTTACCTTTTTCTGAGGCCCAGAAAAAAAAATCTAATCTAGACCTTGATACCTGATCCAGACTTGACTGTGGTTTTGCATCGACCCACATCCAATTTTTTTTTACGTTACAAACTAATGAATTAGCAAGAATGTTAAAAAACTGCCCTATTTCATTACTGAATCCTTAAAAAAAATAGGACCACCACCAAAGTGTACTATCTCCCATGATCAGATTTCCCAAGACACTTCATTTAAATCCATCAAGAACTTTTCAAGTTAGCTAACATACAACCAGAAAACAAACAAACAAACAAACACTGGGAAAATCAAAACAAGGAACAAAATGAAAAATACTCTCCCAGCCGGGTGTATGTTTAGCCCACAGCCAGTCTTGGCAGTAAACATGAGAGCACAGCACTAGAAAGCAAAAGCCACACCAGTGAGAAGCACAGTAGGACACAGCTATTAAGATTTGCACCAAAACAGGCTGTTTTGAGTGGGGCTGAAACAAAGGGGTTTACAAGCATGCCATAATCGGATATCAAAAAGGCTTGTTAGTCAAGGAGCCACTGCTATTAGTGAAAACTTGCTGAAAAGCAGTAGAATATGAGACTTTTAGATAAACTAGATCTTTGTAGTATATAAACATGCATCTTAGATAACTATAATTTGGAATTTGGCTTTTAAAAAAAATAAACCTCATGTTTTTACTATTTTAAACATGCTGGTGCTGCATAAAGAAACAAGAGGGCAAAACAAAAAGTCTCATTTACTGTTGGAGTTGTTAATGAAAAGTAGAGAAGTTGGGAGTTTATAAAGGCTTCTTTCTTTACAGACTTTGATAACCTTGATTAACAATGAATATTTAAGATAAACTACTTCCCTGCATTTTAACTTTAAGCCCCCCCCCCTTAAATCCAGTCATAAAGGTGTATTCATTACCTGAAAGTTGGTGCAGCAGCGTGGAGGCCAGGTTCACCGACATGTCCTGCCATAGCACAGCCCGCAGACACTGGTCGGCCATCTTGGCTCCAGGGTTGAACTGGTCCTCCGTTTTTGCTCCAAAGAACAGCTGATCCTCCATCTTCACTCCTGAGAAAACATGGTCGGCCATCTTGGCTCGGGAAGAAGCTGAGTTTCCATTTTTGTTGCCAGGAGAAGCTGGTTCTCCATTTTGGCCCCTGAAGGAAACTGGTCCTTCATCTTGGCTCCAGATAGAAACTTGTTGCTCATGTTGGCCACAAGAGGAGGCTTTTCTGCAAGTTTTGCTTGAAGAAGAAGTGGTTCCTCCATTTTGGCTCCACATAAGAAATGGTCTTCCATTTTGGCTCTGGGGACACCATGATCCTCAGTTTTCACTCTTAACTGAAAGTTGTTGGCCCCGGAGAGGAGGATGTCCACAGTTTTGGAGCCGGTATAATATGTGTCCTCTATTTTAAGGCCAGGAAGACACTGGTCGGCCATTCTGGCTCCTGGGAGCAACTTCTCATCCATCTTGTTGCTCTTGAGTGTCTGGTTCTCTGTTTTTATGCTGAAGTGATGGTGGCTCACCATCGGGGAAAGTGAGGTCATGTCTTTAGTGATTGGTCGATTTTGGATCGCCAAAGTGTCGACTTCCATCGGCTCTTCTTCCTCTTTAATCCTCACTGCATGGACATTCACTTCCTGGCGCTCTGTGATTGGACAGAAATAAAGAGATACCAAGATGGCCAAATAGAAGCCCTAAACATCTACAAAAAGTCACAAAACTTGGCATAAATTTGATCACGTCAGTCATTTCTGATTAAATGTGTCATATTGTACACCCTTTGCAAATTATGTTTGCAGTTCAGGTGCCTTTCCTATTTTCCACAGTTGCCATTTCTACATTGTATGCTCATGTTTATCATTCTAAAACACAAAGTACTGAACAAATGTTTAAAAATGATGACAGTATAGGAGGCAACATTGCATTCTGGTTACATTTAGATAAGAAAACTAATATTAGATAAAGGTTGGGGCCAGTGTTTATTTTGTTGACTAATTATTTTCGACATGGTTTTCGTCAACAACCTTTTTCCCCTGGCGAAAATTAGACAGTAACTAATAAAACAAGTGTACATGGACAAAACTAAAAACAAATTAACTGGCATTTTCATCAACCAACAAAAACTAGACTAAAATGTCTGACAGACTTGATCCAATCAGACCTAATTTGGTCATGTAGGAAGTACAGACAAGTTAGGAATCTATCCAATCACAGCTACTTTGGTTGTGTGGAAAGGTTGGATGAGTTCAGAGGGACATCCAATCACAGCTGCCTTAGCTTGGTGGTGGTGGGATAAGTTGTTGAGCGATCCAATCAGAGCTGCTCTCTTTGTGAACTGATATATTCATGTAGAGCAGGTTCACTGTTTGTGGTCAGTTTAGGTATTGTAACTGAGATGCTCTGCCAGGTAGCCTAAATAAAGGTGACTGCATTTCACACAAAGGAACATTTGTTTCTGTTCATTAAGACTTTCAGACTTTACTAATATTCAATGAAGAGTTATTAGATGTTGATTTTGTCTAAGAGTAAAACATGACTTCAGAAATTCAAGGGAACCCTTTACACTTCATATGTTACTCGACTAAATTAACAGATTTTATCGACTAAAAGGTGGTGAAATTTCATCAACTAAACTAGACTAAAATAAAACCAATTTAAATGACTAAAACTAAGAGATATTTTAAACAAAAGACTTAAACGAAGACTAAATAAGAACTGATTGTGGCCTCTTTAGACTCTTTACCTGCCAGCTTCCTCAGCATGTCAGAGGCCAGTGTGTCCGTGGTGGCGTTGCCATCAGGTGTGTGCGACAGTGACGGCGGTTCGGGACTCGCCCCAGGCCCGTCAGGTGACAGGGCGAGGCCCGGCTCGTCCTGCTGACCTCCTCGCACCTCGGGTAGGGCCTCGTGCCTCTGAGGCTCCACCTCCACCAGCCTCCCAGGATGCATCTGGGCCTTCTGGGTGGCCTCTAAGGGACGGGAGATGAAACTAATGGAATTAGGATATGTGAGGGAGATTTGATTGAAGTTAAAGTGTAAATGGATTATGGCAGAGCTCATGTTACAGCCTCAAGTCGACATGAGAAGAGGTTCAAAAACTGCATCGATGGACGAGTGGAATGTTCTTACACATCAACTGATGATTAACAAAATCTGTGATCATAAATCTAAAAGTTAATTAAAAAAATCTTGGGGTAACATGTGAAAGTGCAGTATTCTTATGTTAAAAATAAATATGTTTTGCTTTAATGTCCCTTTTCTTTTTCCTTATGACACATTAAAGGTAGTCTTTCAGTGCAGCTGGATCAGCCTGATTCAATGTCTGTAATTGACAAATCAGCTGCAATAAAGTATTTCTTTGCTCAGGTGTGAAGTTCTTGATAAACTTTGTTGTTTACATATATTCACTTATTTTAAATTCAAATAAAAATGAGGGAATATTTGCAAAAAGCACTTTAGTTCGAACATTAAATACCTCATCACTGTAGTGTATTTCGCTGAATATAGATTTCTCTTTTTTATCGTTTTACACAACTTCGCAACTTCTTTCAAATTGGGGCTTTAATCTGTTTCTACTTGAGACGATAGTCCAACATTTTTTTTCAGGTCTTGCATCACTATGACTCCACGACAAGCAAGAGATAGACAAAGGTCACCCACCAATAGGTAAGCTTAGCTCAAGCACTAAGAGTCTATTGACTGAAGCTAAAATGCTAAGTAGCTCAACTTTTTTTTGTTTTCGTGTCCTACCTCACTTTCGAGTCCACTACAAGCAGATAGACTCCATCCTTTTAACTTTGCATGCAGCAACAAGGAAGAGACAGACAAACCCACCGCTAATTAGCTTAACTCAAGCACTAAGAGTCAATGGGAAGTGTTAGCCTGCCTCTGTGTACAGTTATCAGATAAACTCTTCAGTGACTCTGAACAGTTCTGTGTGCTTGCTGTGACTTGTTTTTTCCTGTGTAATGTTGCATTATCGTCTACTATCATCATTTCATTTCTTCTACTTCCACTTCTTCCGCGGTGGTTTGGGGAAGTTCATGGACGAGTCAAGCCTTTTGAACAGCTCTTTTAAGTGAATGATAAGAACCAATTTGCAGTTGTGAGTGAGCCGTTAATATCTGAGCCATTATGTTCTTTTTTTTTAAAAAGAAGCAAAACAAGAAGAACAGAACCTTTTAAATATCATATTTGTATTTTCTTCCTTTAACCTGTTTGTTTTTATATTTTAGCTGGGGGGACTACCAATGGAAATGAGCTTGGTAGCTAGAGTTGGGTACATTTACATTTTATTTTTGTAAAGTGTGTATGAATGTACATTGTCCCTCCTTATCAAATAAACTAAATAGAATTTAATTGAATTGAAAAAGTTCAAACTGTTCTCATCATTCAATTAATAGAGCTGTCCAAAAGACTTGACTCGTTTGCGAACTTCACCAAACCACTTGCTTACAACACTGCTTAAAGTAAAAGATAATATGCTGATAGTAGACGATAACGTAACCTAAAGCAGTAAAAAAATGAGTCACAGCAAGCACACAGGAGCTTTAGAGTTGCTGAAGAGTTAATCTGACTGTAGGCAGAGGCAGGCTATCACTTCCCATTGACTCCCAGTGTTTGAGCTAAGCTAGTTAGCAGTGGGTAACCTTTGCCTGTCTCTTCCTTGCTACTACAAAGAATGGACTCTATCTGCTTGTAGAGGACTCAGGAGTGGTTTATTTTGCATTTTAGCTTCAGGCTAAAGACATCATAGTAACAGTTAACAGGTATCTTGTTTAGTTTCTTGTATCCTCGCACTTTTATCACAGCTTTCAATCCAGGATTGACGTTTTCTTTTTTTAGAAAACAGGACTTCTAACAAAGGATTTTACCACGGCTGCTTTTAGGGAAGGAGGATGGTTAACCCACAGCAGAAGTAGCAAAAGTAGCAAAAGTAGCAAAAAGTTGGATTATTTAGCATTTTAGCTTCATAGTAACAGTTAACTGAATTTCGTGTTTAGTTTCTCATATCCTGGCACTTTCGTCACAGCTTTCAATCCAGGACTGATGTTCTTAGCAAACAGGACTTTTGAAAAAGCTTGTGGGATTTTCCCATGGCTGCTTTTAGGGAAGGAGGATGGTTGACCCACCAGAGAAGTAGCAAAAGTAGCAAAAAGTGGGATTATTAAGCATTTTAGCTTCATAGCAACAGTTAACTGAATTTCTTGCTGAGTTTCTCATATCCTGGCACTTTCATCACAGCTTTCAACCCAGGATTGATGTTTTTTAGAAAACAGGACTTAAGACCAAGGATTTTACCATGGCTGCTTTTAGTGAAGGAGGATCGTTGACCCACAGCAGAAGCAGCAAATGATCTGATTTTTCACTCGTTGAGGGCACTGTTTTTCAGTTTCTAAATGCTGATGTATTTAATACAGACTGACTGGTAGTTTGTTAAGTCTACATAAATATAGAGAATTAATTTAAGGCTTTAATTAATTGATTTTCACGTCCTCAAATTGCTCGATGAGGTCATTAGCGCGGTGCTACCTGACAGCCTGATGAGGAGGTCAGACGCCATCTTGCTGCTGACATCAGGGCTGAAGAGAGAGGTGGCTGCTGGGAAAGGGCTTGAACCTGTGGCACGTGCGTCTGCCGTGAGCTCGGCGTGCGTGTCGGACACGCTCAGCAAGCCAGCATCAACGCCGCCGCCGCCAGAGTGTGCCTCTGAGTGTGTGTGGCGTTTGGCTGCATCAGAGGGAGGCTGCAACACACTCGACCCACGCTTCATTTTCCAGTGTGTGCGCGAGAGGAGAGGGAGTCAAAACTCAGAAGAGAGGAGGGCAGGAGAGGAGGAGGAGGAGGAAGGCGGTGATGCTAAAATAAGACGAGTGTGTTTGTTAACATATGGAAGTGAGGAGAACATGGTAGGGAGAAGGGGCGATCGAGGTGAAGGAGACACCAGAGAAGGAGGATTTTCAGTCCGGGCCGAGCTGTTGCTGCTTCTCATTGACCTGAAAGAGAGAGAGAGAGAGGAGACGGATGGAGGGAGAGGAGGAGGAAGAGGGGAGAGAAGATGGATGAGAGAGAGGAGAGAGAGAGGGCGAGGACGAAGGGCGAGCGAGGACAGAGCGGGATGAAGAGAGAGAGGAGACAAAGGGAGGAGAGGATGGAGGGGAGAAGGAGAGGAGTGTGAACAAAGTGAATCAGTGAATGAATTAATTATTGAATGCATATGGCCCCAATAACAAGACAGTAAATCATTATGGGTTATCGCCATGCCAACAAACCCTGCTGTGTCTCCTGGTCTGACCTTCACATCATCTAAAAATCATCAATTATGATCAATGATCATCAATAAGCACTTCCACCTGCTAACAGCACAGCATTAAACAGCACAGCACTCACGCCAACACCTGAGCTAAATAAAATTTATATAAGAAAACATAATAAAAACAAAGAAATCAGTCAAAAAATAAAATAAAGTCTTCATAATGAAGCAACAGCTGTGACACAGATGTGATCAAAATATCTGACCAGCAAAACTGTAAATTAAAATGTTTTAAATATCCAAACAAAAAGCACTAAAATGAAAGAAAATTATTTAAAATTTTAAAAAAGGAACTTTTGTGAAGTGTATTTGATTTATATATATTTAAAATATCCTTATTTTAATAAAAGAATTAAATAAATTACCTAAAAACTGTATATATATACATGTGTGTGTGTGTGTGTGTGTGTGTGTGTGTGTGTGTGTATACATATATAAACTCCACATATTGCAAAAGTATGAGCCTTTAAAGTAGATTAATAAATATACAGTTTACACATTTATGTTAACTATACAAAGACAAATTTAACTTATAATCATTAATTTATGACTGACACATAATTCTCAAGTTTTTATATCTAATATAGAAAATAAAAGCTTTTTGCATTTGTTTTCAAATGTTGATTGATTATCAAAAATATAAATATAAGTACATATATTTAAAATTTTAAAAATCTGTATTTTATTAGCTAAAACAGTTGATTAACAAAAACAAACATAAAGAAAATTTCTAATTATTTTTTATAAGTACGCTATTTGTCAAGAAGGGTATTAAACACTTAAAAATAAAACAAAAAATCTTATTTTTCAATATACCATGTGCATACACTGGAGAAATACATATGAATAGGTTAATATATTCATATGACAATCTGGTTAAAAAATTTAATAAAACAAAAACAAAAGTAGAACAAAAAAATGTAATTGATCAAAATACCAACAAGTAAGGTATTTGTAGGAAAACTTACAATAAAATTAATATGAGTAAATGTAGAAATATATTCATATGACAATTTGATTAATGTATTTTAAAATATAAGTATTATGTAATCCAAAAGGAAATAAACCCATAAATAAATAGATTAATTAAAATCCAAACATGTAGATGACTTGTATGGCAGCGTGTTAAAAATGAAAAACACATTTTTAAATATTATTTGTCTTTATACTTCCGCATGAATCATGTAAACGAGTCTCATTAATAAAATAAAGAGTCTTTTTTAATGACATAAAGGAAATGAGCTGCCTGCCCGCCTCGGTCGACCCCGTTTCCTCCGTCTCTAGGCGACACGGTCCCGGCTGCCGCATCCGCATCCCGCCGGAGCGCGAGCTGCCCGGGCACGGTCCCCCCTCCTCCCCCGGTTCCCCCTCGGTGTCGGCCGGTGTCAGAGCCCCCGGAGCCCCGCCGTTAGCTCGTAATCTCTCCCTCCCTGCAACATGGCTGAACGGCACTCGGACTCCCGACACACCGAGTCCCAAAGTCCTCTCCCCGGGGCGGGATGGAGGTCTCCGCTCCGCCGTGATCCGGATCATCGAGGCTTTTCTCCTCAGTCACCGGAAACGAGGGCAGGTGTCAAGAGCCCAGCCGTTACCCCCCCACCCTCCCTCCCTCCTCTCGGTCTCCCGCAACATGGCTGAACGGTAACCCGACCTCACAAGACCTCTGAAGTCCTTTTCACGGGTCAGTTCGCGTCGATGCCCGGACACGTACCCGCCCCGGGACCGACAATGCCCCCCTAACCCGTCTCCGCTCCGTGACTTACCGGTACCGGGGTGCAGGTGGCGGCGGCGGCGGTGGTGGTGCAGTCCGGGGCATAGCCTATATATAGCCCACAGATCTCCTCCATGATAATTTCCCTCCTTTTTTCCCGATCACCTGCTCCGGTTCGGCTCCGGTTCCGCTCCGGTTCGGCTCCGGTTCCCTCACCCACGGTGCGGACCGGCCGGGAGGTGGTCCGCCTCTTCTCCGAGCCCGAGGATGACGGGTCGGTCACCGAGCAGGGCAGATGGAGGTTTCCGCCTCCTCCTCCGTGTGTGTGTGTGAGTGTGTGGTGGAGATGCAGTGTGTCTCCGTCCACGCGCAGGATCACAGCACAAGGGCAGGACACGAGTGAACTCCTGCGCACGCGCCTGAACCCATCGGTACATCCAGTGTGTCACAGTAAGGACTAGAGGACAGACGTGTAGAGTCAGGACCTGCGGACAGAGCTGTAGATACAGTGAGTCACTGTGAAGCAGGTGCACCAGTTGCTAAACTGAGCCTAAAGAAGGGTTTAACTGTGACATATGGAAGACCGGGGTTGGTTGTAACACTTTCTCCTCTCAGGCTAACATCTTTAGATCAGTATCTCACAATAATCACCTTTAAAGATGAAAGCTTAAAGGGATAGTTCAGTATTTTTAAAACTGGGTTGTGTCAGGTACCTGAGAACAGTCAGTGAAGTGTCACTGTACCTTTAAGGAGGGCAAGTTTAGATGACCCGGAAGATACACTGTCAATAGGTACACTTATTTTTAGTAACTGAGTGACTTCTACGTAAAAACAAGCCACAAAATGATGTTTGATCAAAATTACAAGTTGGCGAAAAAAATTCAGAGTGCTTTATTTTACCTCAAGGAAGTCTCTACTTTACTTCACTACTATGTATTCATCCACCTACAGTGCTGAAAAATAGTTCCCAGAATGGGTACTAGATGTGCTCAAGGTCCACACTAATTTGATCTGCTTGAGTCTTCTGTGATGTCGTCATTGGACTTTTTTTTTTCTTTACGACTTTGTGTGCACATTTTTCTTCATGAGTGCATATTAAACCTTTTTTTACATTCTTAATTATTAAAATAAATTCATCAGTACTTGATAAATAATCATAAATGTTCATTTTTATGCAACATTAATCACATAATTGCACTTTAGATTAAATAAAGAACTTAATAAAACATATAATTCACTTCTTTTGATCAATAATTTTGACAGGGGTTATGGTGGCGTAGCGGGTAGTGTGCTAGCCTCACAGCAAAAGGGTTGTTGGGTCAATCCCCGCACTCCTGTTTCCACCCAGTGACTAAAAACATGCTAGGTTGACTGGTGATTCTAAATTGCCTTTCGGTATGACTGTGGATGTAGATGGTCATCTGTTTCTCTATTACACCTTTCAAATTGGCCAAAAAAAACCAGCTTAAACCCGGTAACAGTCGGCTCCCATCAGCAGTTTGAAAGGATCTAATCAGCATTTCAACCCAGGTTGATTGACACTGCAAGCGTCGCAGGTTTTTATCGGTTCACCTCTGATCGGCTTCAGTGGGAACATCACACAAGGGTTGACCCGCTAACTTCCATATTACGTCGGCGTAACATCCCCACGGCAAATCATCGCGCCATCCTCTCCGTCTGTAATGCACATGTATCATCAGTGCTGAGTTTGTACATTTTTAAAGTGGGACAAAAATACAAAGTACAGAAACCATGTCATCGTCTTCCATGCTCCTTTCCATTGTTTATGTAGTCATGTTTCGTTGCGCTGATGATGTCATCAACGTGACAACATAAGCTTAATGCGCCAGAGGAAAAAAAACTGCCACGGAGCTCATCTGCTGCCAATTTTATCCAAGTTTGCTGGCAGTGGAAAGGAGTTACTAGCTGATTGTTAGCAGGTTAATTGCGTTGAAAAAACCTGCGTTGACTCGCTTATTTTAGTGTGAAAGTGGTATGAGTGGCCTGGCAATTGCCTGGCAACCGCTTCAAGGTGTATCCCATCCATCACCCAATGTCAGCTGGGATAGGCTCAGTCAGCTTGATCAGGTCATTCCATTATGAGGAAATCCTCTAACAAAAGGTCAAGCATGACTTTATACACTGGAAATACTGTAACGTAACGAGCTAACGCTGAGCTGTTGTGGAACTAGAACATGGTGGACCAACTTAAATTCGCCACTTTACCGCTCAAGCTCTCCTCAGAGTGCAACCTGAACAAGTCAGTGCTCGTGGCAGTAGTCATGACTATGAAAGACCATGAGATGTAGCCCATGACCATGACCTTGTAGCCCTAGCTTGATAGCAACTGTCCTTTTCAGAGACGGGATAATGCTTTGAAATACGTAAATGGGACAAAGACGGATGTGTGTCATGCTGCTTACTTGTACTCATCATTGACCTTCTATTCAACATCCAATAAACCTGTTGAAGACTTCCAAAGACTTTTAGACAATTGCTAAAATACGAAGTCATTAGTAGCTTCTGTGGTACCACACACATTTTCCCATAACCGTCCCTAAACCTGCCGGGCTCATTAAGTTTTGTTAGAGTAAAAACCAGAGTACAGGAACTCCCTATACACTGCTCTATCTGCTGTAAATGATTATATCCTGCCATCACTCCAGCTTCTGAACTACCAGGGAAAAAGGAAAAAGGTGGAAAATAAGCACTGTTACAGTAATTATACCGAGGGAGATGTTGTTGAAAGAATATTTGTCGAAGGAACAAGTTGTTGATGTAATCTTAGGAGTGGAGGCTAAGTGTTAGGTGCAGTAATCACAGGTTTGGTTGGACTTGTAGTAGATCAGCAGAAAGTGGTAATTATTACAGCTGTGGGTGAAGCAGTGATGGTAATTCAGCAGAAAAGGAGCCCGATGTGTTTGGGTTATGGTGATATGGGACAACACCAGAGATACTGTAGGGGTGCACAGACACATTTATGCTAGTTTAAGAGAGGAAACATGGAAGCTCATGCAAGGCAAAAAGGAGACATTTCAGGGTATGGTCCTTTGTCAAGTTATGCTACTGTAACTGTGTTTTGTTGTAGGTTTGGCCAATCAGGTTAAAGCAGAAACACATAAGGATTTTCAAGATCTGAAGAAATGTTTATTCTGTTACAGACTTCACACATAAAGGGCCCTTTTCCATTAGCCCTACTCATGGCCGTAGCCAGGTATGAGGTCAGCAAGGTCCGGACCTCACCTATTTTTTCTGAGTTTTTTTTTTTCCGCCAAATATGCCGAACTGAATAAAACATAAACTCATAAAAAAAACTTGAAACCTCTCTGTGAAACGTGCTTGTAAAATGTAAATTGTGGTAAACATCCATGGGCTTTGTGTTCTGTTTGTACCTGTGTGCGTGTTGCAGTGAACAGATGTTTAATCAGCTGATACGCAAATGCGCCCTGTGACGCGCTTGGCAGCGGGCCAAACCCCATTCAAAAACTAGTGTGTCTTTATTATTAGCACTTTGTAGACCACATCCCCGCCCATCTACACCTAGGTGACCACAATATGTATTTTTTTAGATAATTCGGCACTAGTTCGCCTGTCAAATCATCTGATCAAAGCCAGTTTATTTACTTTTATCCACAGCGAAGAGCGCGCCAGGCGCGTTTTTTTTTTTGATGAGCGCCTGGCTCATCAGCTGGCCGAGCACACGTGCTTTGTTTTCAGCTCATATTAATTTTAATATACCCATTACACAGAAAACAAGTCACAGAGAGCAGGGCAAACATGTCCAAGAGATTAAAACAGAATACACTGGATGCATTTCTGGCAAAGAAAAAAAGAAAAGAAATTGACAAAGAGGAACATGAAACCAAGGAGGATGGAAGAGAGAACAGGGAAAGTAAGGTGGAGTACAGAGAGGAGAGTCATTCAGCGATGGAAGGGGAGCAGAGGAACACAGAGGAGGATCATGCCTTTGGTCACAGGAGGATTCAGCTAGCCTTTAATGTAAAAAGTTGATTTGTTCTTTTGAAAAAATATACATTTTTGTTTGGAAAATGCTGATTTACCATCATTAAGAGATATTTAAACAATAAACATCTTGTGTGACTTGTAGCCTAAAAAAAGAAATAAAGTAAAATAAAAATTTAAAAAGAACATTGAAAAATTTTTTGCGCGCATCATGGACCTCACCTATTCCAAAATCCTGGCTACGGCCCTGGCCCTACTCTACTCTACTCTACCCGGCTCTACTCTACTCGCCTTGTGCTGCTTTTCCATTTGCCCCAGTCGCCTGCCCAGCGTGCAGTGTGGTCGCTGTAAACAGCTGAGCACTGTGGTGATGCTATTTTGAGCGCGAGACAACAATCTGTGGCTTTTTGTCACAAACCAAGTAAAAAAGGAAAGCAGAAGAAGGCTGCAGGTGGCAAGAAGAAATACCCCTTGAGAAGCACAGGACAGTTTTGGAAGCTATACAACAGAATGAAGCCGAGGACGAGAGCAATCAAGCTGCAAAGACAAGACGTATGAGGGTAAGCTAACGGTAGCCACTGCTAGCATGCTAGGTTGTCGTGCTCATGACTCATCGATGATGACATTGTCTGACCAATCAGTAGCAGTCGGTGAAGTCATCTTTTAGAATCGACTCAGCTCGCTTGGAACCAGAGCGGAGTAGGTACTAAAACTAGCTTGTTTTAGGAGGTACCAGGCTAATGGAAACACGCTGCAAATCGAGTAGGGCTGAGGAGAGTGCTAGTGGAAAAGGGCCAAAAGATACAAAATCAGACATAGATCAGCTGTGAAATGATCAAACATGGTTTAACAAAGACAGAGAAGAAGAAACGGCAACAGCAGGAAAACAACATGGAAGAGGACATACAAAAACAGGGAATGATGGTCTTGGGACTATTTCGGATGTAAAAAATCCCGACCAAAAAGAAAAATAACTGTGGTAAAAATCATTGAGACTGCAAAGTGGAGTTGGTCCTCCATTTCTGAAGTCCACCCAACTTTATGTTTCAGGTCATGAACAAATTAGTGCTGTATTGAGAGGTAACAGGTGTTTTACAGAACTGTGGTCTCTTCTGTTTATTTGGCGAAGGATTTTTCAGGGTTGGTGTTGAGAGGTCAAAATGGCCAAACACTTTAGAGTAACCTAGAAGTTCCTCTTTATCTTATACTCTTCTTTTATGTATATGTATTTGCCCTCTTGTTGACTTTTTTTTTTTTTTCAATACAGTTATTCTCTTCTGGTCAAAGCCAATGCAAAAGAAAACTGTATACACTGCTCGTTTGAGACATGCAAATGTTGCCGATTGGATGGCAGGGTTTTCACTTTCTTCATTATTTAGTTATGTTTGCTTTCTTGTTCCTCAGTCATCTGGCTTCTTGATTGGCTCCGTTCATGTCACAACTCTGAGTCATGACTGGGGAGTCATCGGCCTTCCCACGCAGGAAGACTTTTGGTTTTAAATATTAAACAACATATTTAAGATTGTTGGCCCCAACTAATTTCTTCGCCGATAATCGGGAAAACTTCACTCTTAACACACCGCAGACCACAGGATAATCTTGTAGGATAATCTTCTAAAACATAATCTAGCGTTTACTGTCCTTGATCAGGAAGCGGGAAAGTTGGGACAAAAACAGCCCAATTAGCTTTATGTGTACCCTTCTTAAGTCAGGCTATATAGAACTAAGTTTATGTCACTTGAGGGACACCGATGTCCTTGACGTACCTTTACACATGTTCAAAAATCAACAGTTGACCAGCAAGAATTAGCCCCTGCTTACCTTTGCTTTCCTCTGTTGCAGTTGCGTTCATCTCTGTTGCTGAAAGTGGGAGACGCCATTATGTCCTGTAGGCATTGAGTCGTAATACTTAGACCAGCTGAAGCTACACATGGTGAAATGGCGTATATGTCTGCTTTATACTGCATAACAACTCAATACTTTTGTTTAACGTTTCCCGATACGAGGCTAAAGTTACCTGTCTGTGCAATCAGTCAGGGTCTGTTGGAAAACATCACACACCCTCTGGTGTAACGTTACTCTCCACTGTAGATGCATCGACCTGCAATGAACAGCAAAATTAACCCTGGAGCATAGTTTCACTGAAATTTTGATGATCTTTCAACTTTGGTCAATGTCATGTGTCAATGTTAATGTGTGATTGTGGCACAGGCTACAACTACCCTGGCTTAGTTAACACCTAATCAAGTATCTCAAACGTGTGTTGGTAGTTCTCAGCACTGACAGTGACATTCATAAATAGAAAGTTAATTAGTCTTACAGGGATAGTTCAATATTTTTGAAGCATCTGAAGCTGCTAGCTTGTTATGTTTACAACAGTT
>JAZDUH010000291.1:0-130000 GCA_036419115.1 Scarus forsteni
TGAACCAAGACACACTCAAGCCCATCTGAAATGACTGGAGAGCCACGCCTTACTTCGTGAAGCTTTTATGATCGGATCTTAGACTGGTCCGGAGCTACTGGAGATTCTGAAGGACTGTTCTGGTTCTGGTGTCGTCCCAGAGGGCTGAAGTCCGCACTCTACCCAACGTGATGGATCCAGTGGAGGAGGTTGCGATTGTGAGCTGGTCTGTCCCAGATCCCCTGGGAGAGAAGTCTCAGATTGGACTGGCAGGTTCATATCTTCTTTTCTGATTGATAGCACCACTGATTCAGTATAACTATGACATTTATTCCTTCTTAAGTGTTTATTTTATTTTATTTTGTCTTATATATTCATTTTAATAAATCACCCTTATATATTTAAAGTTCTGTCTGTTGGTATTCTATTTGGAAGATTGACATCACTGCATGAGAGTTCCGTCTTTAGATTTGAGATTGTTTAAATAACTGAAGTTTGACTGAATTGATTAATCTAATTTAAATTAAATAAATTAATAAATCAGCTAATTAAGTTAATTTTGCCTTTTTGTGTATAAAAAAAGATGGTTCCCCTTTAATTAACGAGAGCAAACCTGGTTATTAAATGAATATTAATTAATTTAATTAATATTCAGTAATATCCAGAAAATAATCGCAACAGTATAGCCCATTTGAGGCCCTGCAAATAGAAACTTCCAAAATAACACCAGACATATTGTTTTGGTGCAACTGATAGAAACATTCTAAACCTCAATTGATATATAAGACAAAAATCTTATCTCTTTGAATTGAAATAAAGCAATCCCTGCTTTTAATCTTGCTGCTGTGCTTGCTGAAACGTGTTGGGCTATGTTTACATGTTTTTCTTTATTCTGCAAAATTGCACTGTGCTTTGTGTTGAGCCATGTTTATTTGTTTTATACTGGTAATGAAGTCTTGCCATCCTGGCTGCATTCTGTGATTCTGCATGCTGAGTGTGCACCACGTGAACGAGTCCTTACAGTGTTTATAGGCCTAAAGCTGATACGCCGATATCAGTGATAAGATAGTTACCACGCGACTCTGGTTTCTGTTGCTTTTTCTGTGAAACTTGAAAATGTGAAGGTAAATTACTATTGTGGAACTGTATTCATTGTCGGACTGTCCATTGAATGCATATACTAGATTGGGCAGGAAAATCTGTTGGCACACCAGTCACACCAAAAAAAAAATTCACCAGTCGTCACTGGTTCATATGCAAGTTCATTTAGGTAACAGTCAGTCCCTAGCTGTGTTGTGCTGTTTGTGGCACATCACCTTCATCTGACGGACAGATACTTTAAACAGTGTCCCAGTGAGATAAATGGCCTCCAAACATGTGCTTGTGTATTTGCTTTAGCTGCATTAGCCTGTATCTGCTTTTGTTAGCCACAGGCTAAGGTTAGCACACCTTAGCTTTCATATCCGCCTCAATGACTCAGAGGAATCACAGACGTAAAACGTGAACAAAATTAATTACACACCACAAAGCCCAGTTTGTTAGCCATGCTCTTGTCTGTGACATGTCATAAACACGTTCATGCAACAGGAACATACAAAGATACTTACTGGGCACCAGACAGATATAAAGGCAAGTGTTTGAGCCACCTCCTCATACAGGGCTCTCCATTGTGATAACCATCTCTGTCCAGTGTGTATTTTCTATTAGTTATTTCATGTCTGTTCGATATTTTCACAATATTTTGTCATCCATGTGGAAGCTGGTGACGGTATGAACAACAAGAAGGCTTTGTGTGTCATAGCAACCCCCCTCCTGATTTGTCAGTTGGAGCACAAGTCTGGGCTCTAAAAGAATCTGGTTCAGATAATGTTGACATTGAGCTGATGTCAACTCATGGAAAGGAGGATGGGCTTAGGAGCATGGACTCAGAAGCGATATTATGATACCACATACTTACAATCTGGCATAAAATGTGTGAAATGGTGGGTATTATATGTTTAAGCATGAGTCAATGCAGGTTATACCATGGTCTGGGTGAATACCGATTCTGATTGGCTGCAGGGTGTCATTAAAAGGTGATAATGGACACCTAGAAAAGAAGTTCGGTCTGAACCATTTCCAGTCTGATGGTTCTAAATTACTGCCTGATCAAACAGTAGTTGGTAACATTAGTAGATGCAACAGAAGAGAAAGAAGATAAAAGAACAACTTCATGGTTTCCTTCAACCTGTTTGGGGAATTCGATCATTTTGAAGACTGGGATGAAGAAGAAGAAGAAGAAGATATGAGAAAAGGAGTACGACACAAGGAGGTGAGGAGTGACAGCGGAGAATTGAACAATTTAGAGGAGGACAAAGAAAGGTGAACATCCTATTTATAAAAATGATGTAGGATAAACTTACTTTCTTGATAGCACATTTAATGATCAGAGTGAATGGACAATATTTCTTACTAACTAATACTATCTGCAAATAATCATCTATTAAGATTACTTTAACAAAAAATCATCCACTTTATCTTAGGATCACATACATTAATAATCAGATGAAGGTGCTACTTGCCCTAGCGATAATTCTGTGACGTAACATGACATTGCAACATATCACTTGTTAATGATTTATATGCAACAATTTCGATTATTCATGTGGTCAGAAGCGGCTTCTTGTAGTTATGTCCTGTGTTAATATATAAAATGATCGTTTTATTAGCATTAATAATTAAATATGAAAGCTTTGGGTGTGCTTTTTGTAGGTAACATTTAATAATAATTCATCAAATATGTATTTTTTATCATGATATAATCTAATAAATATGATATCTAATGAGTAAAAAATATCTGATAGATAATGGAATCAAAAAGGTCCATTAATTTCTGATAATGGATAACTGAAACCGACCCAGGATAACATAGATTTCGCAGCTCACAGTAACCAACTTTATTGAACAGACTCAATTGTGGAGAGCAGGATTGAACCTGCGACCCTTGGAACATGTGGCAGTGACGTAGTCCACTCAGCCACGCAGGAGCCACGCAACTTGGAGTCTTTAAGGTTCATCATCGATTTGTCTTTCAGAGCAGAAAACAGTTCAGATTGCTTGAGATCAGGCTGCCACCACTGATATGAAATCGGTTTCAATCAGATCAGTTTTCAATCAGATTAAAAATTTAACTAAACACTAGCAACACATAAATTGGGTTAAATTTATAGAACTATAACCCAGAAAATGGGTTACTCTTTATAAAAATAACCCAAAAATTTAACTCAACACTAGCAACACATAAATTGGGTTACCAAAATAACTCAGTATTGTTTGTAAGCTGCTCATTCCTTGCAAATCAAATCTTTAAAGACAACTCTACTCTCCTGTCATCCTTTCACATTGGCACCAGCAATCCAAGGTGGATAACAAGGGAATTTCTGACATCTTTGATATGAACATAATAAGATAACATGTCAACTTTGTTGACATGTGTTAGGGGAGGTTAGAGCTCTCAAACTCATTTAGTGTTAGTCAAATGTTGGTTGTTGTTCTAGCATATCAGACATCAGCAAAAATCCACCATCATGCATCCCTACATATGATCAGTCAAACATCTGGACATGAAGATCAGTTCGTTCAGTTCGTAATCACACACACAACATCTACAATAGAAACAGAGAACACATGAACTTACCTCAGAATCTTCAGTCTACAGTTTGGATTCTGCAGAAAACAACACAGCAGCTTCAATCCTGAATCATGAAGATCGTTCTCACTCAGATCCAGCTGTCTCAGATGGGAGGGGTTGGACTTCAGAGCTGAGGCTAAAGAAGAACAGTTGATCTCTGACAACCTGCAGCTCTGCAGACTGAAAAAAGAAGAGAGAATGAAGAGAAAAACTATCAAGGGACCCCCTGAGACACGACCAATATCAATGCTCCATATCAATGACACAATCTGAAACCTCCAAACACACTGCCGCGGCACGTTTGGAACCCTCCTCATGGGGCCCAAACTGCCCATGCCAGCTCTTTCCTTCAAAATGAAGTGAGAGTACTCATCTGGACCATGGTCTGGACACGCAAAAAGAAAGAAAAAAAAAAAAAACAAACATGGCGATGAAGAAAAAAGAAGTGGTAAGTTCAAACGTGTATAATCTGACATTCTTTAGAAAAAGTTATGATGCACTTTGCCCCAGTCTGTAGTCTTACGAAGCACAACTGTCTGCACGACATGTTTACTGCACTTTAGCATGGCTTATTTAAACGGTAAAGTCGGTAATTAACAGTAAGCTAACTGGTAAATAATTTGTATTTAAAGGAGGGCGATATCCTTTATCTCCTTGATTTTTCTTTATGTCAAGTACATTAATCAAAAATATTACGCCGGCGGTTCATATTCTAAACAGATCTTGTTGTTGAGTGTGTAGCATACACAATTCTTGCAGCATGAACATAAAGACAGCTGACTAAATACATTGTGCATATTTTTTTTCCACCTCGGAGGTTCATTCTTAAAATTTTTAAGGACCACAACAACAGCAGCAGCAACAGCAACAACAAAAACAACAACTTACCTCTACAAATCTACTCTACGTCTGTTCATCTACTGTCTCATTATTTTTGGGGGGTTATCCTATCTCTCATTCGCCCTCAGTACCCCTGAAGTACACCAAGACAGCACGATGGAGTCTCAGCACCAAAAGAGGTTCTAACAGAGACTTTGCACATTTTCATTCATATCTATTTGTATCGTAAATACTTGTTCATTCAATTTTGGTCTCTCCTGGTTGAAATGAAGCTTATGCGAGAGTTCAGTCAGGAAGACCTGTATGCTCATTCACTCTCCTCTTTTATGCTTCAATCTACCTACCTGCTCAGGTGATCCAAATCTCAGCTGATTAGGGGCATGCTCAATCACTGAGCCAACTAGACCATGCCACACTCAACTGATTGGCCAATCATTCTGGAGCAGCCTTATTTTAAACCATGGGTGGATCCGAATAGTCCTTCCTAAGTCCTTTCCTATCTACTTTACCTTAACCCCGATAAAAAACGTCACAGGGTCAAGGAAAGGAAGGAATAAGAGGAAAGGAAAGGAGAACTGCGGTAAAAGAGGAATTCCACTGCACTTTCACTTTGGTGTCATATTTATGTGACGAGGATTTCCTGTGACGTAGGTAAACCACGACGAACTACAGTGTTCTGAAAATGGACAACAAGAAGCGTCTATCTCACAGAGTTGTTCTGTGTCAGCTTTACCTGTTAACATTAACAATCCCTGATCAGACCTGTGATGATGTTTTGTCCGTTCGTCATGCAGTGTGTGTTTCCTGCACACAGATGTGAGGTTAGACGAGAGCTTCTATAATGTTCACATCTTTGACAGCACACGGGAAAAAAGCTGAAGTCTGATAAAACATAAAAATGCTTCAGAAAGACTTTTATCCCTGTTTCATTCACATATATCATTACACACATTGTTAAGCAGTGTTACTATATTTTAAGTATTGTAAAATAACTCATTTTTCCATCTTTTACTGATTTTTTTTTTTAATAAACATTATTAGAGACCCCATTGTTCTGTCTTGGCATGATTTACTTCATAACTGAAGATTGATAGAAATCTGGTAACTAATATTAAAATAGGACACAAGGACCACAATTGTTTATTACCTGATGAACATTGTAGACGGCCCGACGGGTATGGAGAAAAAATGTTTTAAATCAAGTGCGTTATGAAATATAGACTAATATTAAATTGTTTATCAGTCCACCATTTCAATACTGATTAAGAAATAAACTAAAGGTGATATTTTTGAAAGTGAAGCATATATTCCTCTCTATGACTGTGAAAAAATGTTTCTTATTTTAATTATACAGTCCACATATCTTGATAGTCCCACAAAACTCATCCTTTTTTCCTCGCAAGTTTCTGTACGATGCCCATACGCGTCACCTGCCGCAGTGCATTATGGGGCGTTCCTTTCTTCTCTCCTTTCGGAAAGAATGGTCCAGTGTTTCCTAAGCTAAAGGAGATAATAAAGGAAGCAACGACCCTCCTTTCCTTAACTTTTGAAGAATTCGAACAGCACTTATCATGGCCGACGCTTAAATGCTTCCGGGTCATTTCATCAGTTAGGAAGGTTCCTTATCAAAAAAGGACTACTCGGATGCACCCACTGTCTTTGCTCCTTCACAGCCAGTGCGGTGGCATCATGCTGATGATCTCGGCAACCCTCCTCCACCCCAGGCACCTCCATTCGTCACACCAGTGCCCAGGTCCAACTCCTCAGGACCAGTAACGTGCGGTGAGGTCCATGACGAGGGAGGCAGGCAGCCAGCTAAAGTTGAAATTTCTATATGTGTGTGTTATATATACGGTCCACTGCTCACATTTGCAAATACAAACTGTTACTGGCCAGTCCTGATCCCTTTAACGCGGTGACAGTCTGTGCTGTGTATGTGTCGTGTGCAAGTGGAGATGGGAGAAATACACTAGCAGCGCTTGGCAACTAACGGCCCGCAGGCCAAAATTGGCCCGTCTCCAATACTATCTGGCCCGCCAGATGAAATTGAAAAACTGATATAAAAGGGGCAGAGGCGTGCTGGCAATCAGAAAACCGGAAAGCTCAAAAACAGTCGGCACTCCTAGGCGGCCAGTGGTCACAGCGCACCATTGAAAATACCAGTCAGCACCCGCCTCCAGCCAGACAAACACAAGCCACCTCGATCACGAACATCACGGCCGCGCAGCTGACAAAATTAGACGGCTGGCAGCCGCAGCGCGGTGGCTTGTGTTCGTCCGTCTGGAAGTGCGGGTGTGTGCCTCCTAAAATCAGTCATTATGCTCCCCTGCCCCTCTGCTCGAAGCGCGCGCTCCGTAACTGCCCGCTCCTCGGCTGCTGCGAGCTACTCGGCAGTTTGTGAAATCAGCAGCGTGTGCCGAGTTCTAGAGACAATAGATGCCGAGTATCAGTCATTTGGCAGGTGAGGAGCGAAGCAGAGGATGCAAAAGTTTGGAAGCGCATGGAAAGAGGCGTTTCAAAAATAAGAAGCCATCCTCTGGTTTCTCTGCTGAAAAGGGAACTTTTGTGTTGGATTTCTGGCATTGGGTTTTGTGATCTCAATGTGTTTTTTTTAGAAGATTAAAGTTTGGTTTCTTCTGAGTTAATGTTCAAGCAAGGCAAGAATCACTATAGCAATGTCTGCACTAACAAACTATCGCGAGACCTCAAAGAGGGTGCGGTATTACAACCTCCGGAGGCAGAGAAGCGCTGTGCCTCATCGATGCCCACGTTAATCAGCGTGAGACCTTAGTACGCATGCGCCAACATGCAAAACGTTGTGATTTCAAGTAAACGGTCAAAGAGGCAGACCTGGGCTCTGCCTACGACGCACATTACACACATGAAGCCAGCACGAAACGCTGTCCGTCCCCTCTGTTAGCCTCCCTCTTATTGACAAATCAGCAATTTCCTTTTTTTATTCTTTAATTATGACAAATTGTATACGAACAACTGAAAAAAAAATATTTTTATAAAAACATATATTTTATTTTTTTTCTTCTTAGCCTAGGGGAGGCACTGCCTCCCCTGCCTCCCCTGACCGCACACCACTGCTCAGGACACTGGCCTCTTCACCTCAGCAGCACCCGAGATCGCATCAGGGTCCCAGTCGCAGAGGTCTACTACTCATTCTCCTGTATTCCTCACCACCAACAGGGTCTAGACCCCAGGGGTGTATCCTATCTCACATTCGCCCCCATTACCCCTGAAGTACACCAAGACAGCATGATGGAGTCTAAGCGCCAAATTTTTGGTCTCTCCTGATTGAAATAACCAAACCAGCACAAAACAGTAGGATTCTACCCCTTTGGGGTTTTAACCCTATTAAGTGCTAAGCATGTGAGAAATGCAGGCACATTCTCATGAACATGCTGTATTGCTCAAATTTTTTTCTGTTAAAATCGGTGCAAATTTGAAGCCGTGAAAAGAGCAAAAATCATACGGAAGAACGCCAAGAAAATCAAAAAGAATAAAGCCAGATAACATTATGATGAAATGCTGACTCAGCATTCCAACATTATGACACTCACATAAGTTTCATGTCTATACTGTGCAAAATGTTGACACAGTAACAAGTTAAAAACTGAAGCTCACTGAGACAAAACAATGTCAATGTAGAGGCAGAAATGAAGTTCAGTTGAAGAAGAGGAATTGTCTTGTTGATGTATAAGTCATGTCTGTGGACCAACGTTTGATGGTGTTATGCCAGTAAAATTGCAAAGATATTTCAGCTGCAGCCCAACTCTGAAGAGTCACATGACACAATGTAAAAAACAGAGACTTCCTTAAAACCAAGCGTTGTTAAACAGTGATTCATCAGTAACTGTACAAGGTAGCAAAAATGCTGAACACATGTAAAAGAATTTGAGCAGCGTCAATGTAAAAAAAAAAACATTTCATTTCAATGTAAAAAAAAAAAAAATCTGCAGGAAATTATTTTTACTCTAAAATTATAAGTGTAAAACATGTAAAAAAAAAAATACAAGTGCAATACTCAGGAACATGCTGCATTCTTCACTTTTTTCTGCAAGAATCTGTGCAAATTTGAAAAAGTGAAAACTGCCAAAAACTGTACAGAACGTGTAGAAGACAGTGTTGTCAATTTAGCGATTTTTTGTCACTATTTTTAGTGACTTTCTGGACCCCCCCAGGGACAAAATTAGATAAAAGCAAGTAGCGACAAGTCTAGCACCTTTTTTGGTGGTCAGAAGGTCCAAGATCACGGGAGAAAAAGTTTAAAAAAAAGCGCTGTTTTCTCTCTTTCCTCGTTCAGAGAGAGAGAGAGAGAGGCAGAGCGGGCAGATAGAGGGGGGGGGGCGGAGTTGAGAACAGCACGGCTGTCGCTTCCTTCTTGTTTTTACTCACTCACTCACTCACACACACACACGGCAATATGTCAGTCTCCTCTGTGCTCTCCTCTCACCAGATCGCCTCAGTTCAGTCCTCTCTCTGTTTCTTTACATTCCTCTATCCTCTCATGTCGTGCATATCCCTCTTATTCTTTAGAGCATTTCCCTCTCTCTTCTTGTCTTATATCGCACTATCTGATCTGACTGAAAACTGTTGTGCTTTTGTCATTCAGCGACATACCCCATACCATGATAGTGATCAATCATTAAATTCATTTAATGAATAAGCTAAAATCCTTTTACACTGTGTGTGCGTGTGTGCTTGGGGAGGGGGGGGATTTGCTGGAATGAAAAAAATCTGGCAACTTCTAGCTACTTTTGGGCAGGCCCATAGCTACTTTCGATGCTGAGGAGTTTGCAGCGCTGGGAGAAGAAACCAACCGAAAACAACTCCAGCGCTTCCTATACATATAATATATATATATATATATATATATATATATATATATATATGAACTATCATTTAAAACAGGCATCTTACTAGATAAAATTAAACTGGGTAAAGTGATTCCATTATACAAAGCTGCCAATGAACATATATTCAGAAATTATAGACCTGTTTGCCTACTTTCACAGTTCTCAAAGAAGGGAGGAAATTTTTTTTACAGATTACAAAGATTAGATGATTTTATTGACAAACATAATTACTAAATGACAGTCAGTATGGTTTTAGCTGGCTCTTATTAAGCTAGTGGAGAGATAAAAGGATGCATTGATTAAAGAAAATATGCAGTGGGTGTTTTCATTGATTTACAGAAGGCTTTCACAGTGTTTCACGGTTCTTAACACACAACAATCAATAATTTGGCACAGTTTGCGAAACACTCACTTTAAGTACCAATTGCTCAGCCCAATTTGCCACTCCCTTATCTGCATTAGACTCTGACTTTCCCTCTTACACTCTGATGTCAATTACACATCACCTTGTTGTCAAAGCTTTACACACAATGTTCAGTTGTTGCACACACACCCCAAATGAAATCTCAAAGCATCAACCCACATGTATCAAGATGTAACTTGAAAAAAACTGTCGGAACAGGAAAGGTCTTCAAAACACTTCAGTCCTCCCTACCTGTGCCTTCCTGGACCATGGTCATCAATCTCCTAGAGACATCTGGCGCCATCAAGTCTGCCTTTACCCTGCAAATCACCATGAGCAGACATCGGCATCTGATGTGTTTACTTCTCTCAATTTTATTCCTAAACAGCCATTGTCCGAGATCTAATAATGTGTCAGAAGAGAGTTCGTTTCCAAGTCTTACAGTTTTTCACAGTTCATAACACACGTTTCTCAAAACACTAACGGATTCCTTCAAATTGTACACACAAACCCGAAAACCTCACACACAAAATGCTAAACCTGACACTCCCTTTTCAAGATGACTCTTTACCATTAAATCTCTGAACTGTTCACAAAATGGAACTCGTGTTCTCATTTGGTACACATAGCAACATTCTCCAATGACACACACATACCAGTCAATTGATACACTCAGCAGCAGCTCAGCATTTGCTGCACACTACCAAGCATTCACAGCACACTAAAATGCAAAACTGAAAACCCAATTATAGAAATGCAACACACAATGTGAATGGCAATGACTCATCAGAATTAATAAATTTAAATTTTATTTATTGTTCTATTTGGCTGATTTTATATGCATGTTGAGCTCTATTTTCATAGACCAGCTGCAGGCACAGCACACCTGCCCTGCATTACACCTGCGTTGTGCCAACAGGTCGTGTGTGGGGCAATTTGCAATTTTCTTGCATAGTGCAGTAAGGCACAGCCAAGCCTCCGTCCCTCCCACCGGCAAGAGTGGCAGGGGGTAGGGGACTTAGTGTGAGTGGGTTTAACACAGCCGGGTGTTTTCTTCCCCAATCACATGAATGCCTCTCCTTATCATTACAGTTTTCACGGTTCTTTACACACAACAATCAATAATTTGGCACAGTTTGCGAAACACTCACTTTAAGTACCAATTGCTCGGCCCAATTTGCTACATCTAAACACTCCCTTATCTGCATTAGACTCTGACTTTCCTTCTTTCTTCTTTACACTCTGATGTCAGTTACACATCACCTTGATGTCAAAGCTTTACACTCAATGGTCAGTTGTTGCACATAAAACCCAATTAAAATCTCAAAGCATCAGCCCACAACACACAATTTTGCAGATCTCTAAACACCCAGGTCTGGTGAGCAATTTTCAATCAGGAGAACTACAGCATAAAAAGGGTCTTGAGCCTCTGCTTTGTTTGGTGAGCATTGAACAACCAGAGAAGGAGAGGGGATAGATTGGGAGGACCTTTTGACTTTTTTTTACATACATTTTTTTAGAAATGCCTGTGCACTGAAAGACTGTATAAAACAATGATTTGCTGCATACTACTGTGATATTTTATATTTGAAGAAGTGGACCTACACAGACATTTTCGAAAAGGAAAAATGGGTAGCTCCCAGGAGTCATTGCCATTCACATTGTGTGTTGCATTTCTATAATTGGGTTTTCAATTTTGCACTTTGGTGTGCTGTGAATGCTTGTTAGTGTGCAGCAAATGCTGAGCTGTGTGTATCAATTGACTGGTACGTGTGTGTCACTGGAGAATGTGGCTGTGTGTACCAAATGAGAACACGAGTTCCATTTTGTGAACAGTTCAGAGATTATATGGCAAAGAGTCATCTTGAAAAGGGAGTGTCAGGTCTAGCATTTTGTGTGTGAGGTTTTCAGGTTTGTGGTGTACAATTTGAAGGAATCCATTAGTGTTTTGAGAAACGTGTGTTATGAACTGTGAAAAACTGTAAATGCGCTGCGGGTGAGGTGCAATGACAACTTCAATTCATCATAGAAGACAGCAACAGCAGCAGATCCAGGCGGCTAAACTTCTCCCAGGAAGAAAATGATGTGCTGGTCCAGGAGGTCTAAACTCACAGTACCATATTATGGTAATGTAAACAGCCCTCAGGGTGAGGATGCAAAAACAGCCTGGAAGGAAGTTACAAATATTGTCAATCAAATTTTCCCAGATATTCTGAGAATCGCTGCCCAATGTAAAAAAAAAAAAAAAAGGTTCAACGATGTAGGGAGAACGGCCAAAAGAAAGCTGTCAGATCAAAAAAGGCACATGGTGGCCAACACGCAAGTCCCTCCACCAGCCTCACAATGAGCTCATCCTCTCCATGATCAGCATTAGTGGGACTGAAGTTGGGATTACGGGTAAGGCAAAATGTTTTTCTTGTAAAACAGGGGAGGACCACACTCCTCAGTCTCCCTCCTTCCCTATTCAACCTGCAGTCCAAGCGTGAGGAGAAGAGGAAGAAGTTGCGTTGAAATACAATTTATTTTTCTCATGAATGATTTTGTGTATCTGTAATGTGTTTGAGTAAATTGTGGCCAGAAATATGTATAAATCGTAGGCATATAATCATACTAACGGACAGAGCTGTACAGCAAGGTGGTCTCTCCTCTCCATCATGTGCTCTGCTGCTCTCCCTGCTGACACAGCCTGGGCCAAGAATAGACAAGGCTGGAGCTGACAAACTTTCAGCGCACCTTCCCCTTAGTGCTTTGTCACAAAATTGTCACTGTGCCAAGCTGAATCCGTCAACACCTCCCACACCGCACCACAACACCCATCTCGACACAGCTGGTCTACCAAATTGCCAAATTGGTTGTGCATGGGGGTGCACTGGACAAAATTACCACTGTGCAGGGTGCACCAGGCTCTGCCACCCCTATGCTGCACCAGGAAATGAGGGCCCTAAATGCATGAGATTAATCTGGCTTCAATTTACAACCTCAGAATCTGTGCCACCAGTGTCCCCTGTCTCCAAAATGTTTGTGCACCAGCATCAAAGTTGATGTACTGGTGGGCATTTTCTTCTGCCAAGTCTGATTTTATTTATGACAACTTTTGTGTGGGAAATGACTCACACCACTTTCAAGCCAAAATGTGTGGGTCAGCAAGCTTTATAAATGAGGCTCCTGGTCCACAAACCTGAGGTCAGTACAGCAGCATTAGCCAAGTATTGGCCACACACTTCCACCACATGACCCAAAAGTACCACAACTGCCTCATTAAGTTTCTGAAGCCTGCTTCACATCTGAAACGAGTCCCATAGGGCATTGACTCTTTCAGAGGCCAGATGATGGAGATGTGATGTTTTAGTCTCTCTATGTGGAAAAGTTCTCACCTTTAAAAAGTCAGCCGCAGTAGCATGGCAGATTTTTTTCTCTGTTTAAATCATTCAAATCCATCAAAACAGGGATTCAGACGGACCTAGTCAACTACACTGTCCAGTTTGGCGCGAGCCATGGGTCTCTAGACCAGGTCAGCAGGTCCAGTCAGGAGTCTCTTGGGCCACTTTCACATTAGGCCCACTTGTTTCGAACCACACTGTGCGGTTCCCCTCCTCCCCCTCCCCCTGCTGGCATGCAGAGGAGATTCAAGAGGAGTATCCTGGTATGCTTGCATTCACATCTCAACAGAACTGTACCTGAGTCCTCTTCAATCGTGCTGGAGACCACCTCCCAAGTGGGCCAGACAGGGCCCCTAGTGGGTAAGCACCCTTCAAAAAACTGGAGCCTTAAAGCAGGCCACTTCCAGGCCCTCCCTCCTCTGGAAGAAAAAGCATGCTCTGTGGGACCCAGTGTAAATGATTCCAGAAAAACTCCACCAGAACGAACCGTGGCCAGCATATACCCAGGAGAGTACAAGTATGTCAGCTGGTCCCATAACATGGAGATCACGAACTTGTTGATAATCAGGAGTCTGCCTCTGAAGGAAAGTTTTAGTAAAATCTATCACCATTTGTTAATCTGCGCTTGATCTTGAGAACAATCTCAGTTTAAGTGACATCCGTTTCCTAATCCATAGGGTTCAATATGATGTCGGTCCACCCTTTGCAGCTAAAAGATCCTTAACTCTTCTGGGAAGGCTGTCCACAAGGTTTAGAGTGTTTATGGGAATGTTTTACCATTCTACCAGAAGCACCTTTGTGAGATCACTTACTGACATTGGACGAGAACTCCTGGCTCTTAGTCTCTGGACTTTGCTTTGTGCACTGGTGCACAGTTATGCTGGAGGAGAAAGGGGCCAGCTCCAAACTGTTCCCACAAAGTTTGCTGAGCACTGAACAATAGACACCGAAAACCAAACAAGGGGAGGGGTAAGAGTGAGAGGACCTTTTGACTTTTTTAAAAAAAATTTTAACGTACATTTTTGTTAGAAATGCCCGTGCACTGAAACACTGTAAATAAAACAATGATTTGCTGCACAATTGTGTGATATTTTATGTTTGAAGAAGTGGGCCTACACAGACACTTTCTAAAAGGAAAAATTTAATAATTCTGATGAGTCATTGCCATTCACATTGTGTGTTGCATTTCTATAATTGGGTTTTCAGTTTGCATTTTAGTGTGCTGTGAATGCTTGGTAGTGTGCAGCAAATGCTGAGCTGTGTGTATCAATTGACTGGTATGTGTGTGTCATTGGAGAATGTGGCTGTGTGTACCAAATGAGAATACAAGTTCCATTTTGTGAGCAGTTCAGAGATTTGATGGCAGAGTCATCTTGAAAAGGAGTGTCAGGTTTAGCATTTTGGATGTGAGGTTTTCAGGTTTGTGTACAATTTGAAGGAATCCGTTAGTGTTTTGAGAAACGTGTGTAAAGAAAAGTGAAAAAACTGTAATAGTGCTAATTTGCTAATCATGATTTTAGAAGTGTTTTTAAGTATTTTTGGGTGACCCACAGAGAGAGCAGGCTCACCTTTGCCTTTACTCAGCAGTGGTGGGGTTTTGGTAAGACACAAATCCAACAGATGTGCCTGCAATTCACGGGCATACTGTGACCCTGGCAATCTTATAAGTGACAATGATTCAGGTCATACTGCTGTTTCCAGTGAACTGGGTGTAAAGACTGATCTTAGTTTCATAGACCAGGAAAGGCTTTTGCTCAGGTTCAACTCCAGTACCCATGGCAGACTCAGGCTGGTTTTGGGTTCAGCCCTAGATTCATTGTGACAGCAGAGTGTGCTAAAGATTAATGAGGGGCTGAGTGCACCCTTTAATATCGGTAGGAGGGTGAGGCAGGGCTGCTGTCTATGGGTGCATCCAAAGTTCCATCCTCGCCTCCTCCACTTACGTCATTCACTTGCATCTTAGTCCCACCCACCAGAGATGCATGCCAGAGACGCAAGGAAATGAAGAGAGGAGACGAGGAGATTCATTTTAAGAACACTAAAACATCCTCTCCTCCGGAGTGTTGCATGAAGCGTCTTTTAGTGATGACAGCGTCACAGCTGGATATGCCGGTGTTGTGCCAAAGTTGATTTCTGTCAGAAACTGATTTCCGGTCCACGGAGCGCGCGCAGCCGTCATAGTTGAAAAGCTCTCTGGCTCTGCAGCATGCTTCATCAGACTCAACCAGTTTGTCTATGAATACCTAACGATGTTTATTTGTACTTGCCATATATCGCTGTTCAATAGGCTAGTTAGTGATTTTAATCTGGCGTGTATTTGCGCTAATAAAGATATGTGTCACTGACGGAGCTTCTTTTGTCTGCACCAAAATTTCATTAAAACCCTCAAGACAGTAATTGACCCCACAAAGTGATTTGTACATTTTGAAATATGAGAAAAAGGACATGAGAATGTAAAAATCTGCTTATTTTGCTTGCCAAAAACTGATTCATGCCTCTGGTATTGTACATAGATGGATATTTTGTTCCAAAGTAACACAATATAACACAGTAGAGTAATATTTACAAGACTTGACTCCAACCAGTACTTTTTACCACTTAAAAATGAGTAAAACCACATCACAATATAAAAATCAGCTTATTTTGTTTGCCAAAAACTGATTATTGACTCTGGTATTATACACGCCAGATTAAAATCACTAACTAGGTTATGATGAAGCCTGTTGCAGAGCCATAGAAGCTGCGCTTTTTCAACTATGATGGCTGTGTGCGCTCCCGTGGATCGGAAATTAGTTTCTCGCAGAAATCAGTTTCTTGCAGAAAACTACTTTGTCACAACACCGGTCTGAGAGCACGGGAGAAACTGAATTGAGGAAAATAATATAAACTCCAGGGCGCTCGACCGTGGTAAATTCATATTCACTTTTACTTTAATTTAAAGTGAGTATGTACATGAATAAAAAAAAGAAAAATGTCAAGTTTTCCCAGGCACAGAATGATAGGAGTTTTGTGTTGATAAATAATGTTTTTATTCTGCTATAAGCACTTAAACCCCCTCTCTGCGCATTTATATAGAAAAAAATGTAAAGGCCTGAGATAACAATGTACAATTCACTACGTTCTCTCCTTATTTTAGCTAGGTTAGATCAGGAACTACATAAAACATGCTTGTCTTTAATGTGTACTCTGTCCATGTTTGCTGTTTGTAAATGTATGTATGGTCTGGGTAGACTGCAAAAACTGAATTGCCGTTTGGGATAAATAAAGTTGTCTAATCTAATCTCGTCTAAAGTTTGTTTTTCTGAACAGACCTGTCTGCTGTAGCAGCCTCACAGTTACAGACATAAACACAAACAACACAGATAAATCATGACAGAAAATAGATGAAAAACCTGGACTGAACTGCCCCATGATAGTGTTCAATATTTTCTGATATCAATATGTCCAGGTTTGAATTCTTTTCAATGATGAGTCAAACATTTCTTTGCACAGTGAATAAAATAAAAAAATAGATAAGAGACACTAAAATTTAGTAACTGCTCACATTTTGAGGAAACATTAGGCCAACACAACAACTGTGTCACAATCTCAGTCTCAGCTTCAGTCTTAACCTGCAGCCTGCCACATTCCTGCTGCAGCCTAATCAGCTCAACTCACCGCACATGCGCTCCTGCTCACACCTGCATCTCATCTGCTGCAATCAGGCCACCTACATAAACCCCAGCTCCACACACAGTCAGTGTCAGACTGTCTTCGCCTTCATGCAGAGAACTATAGACCTGTCTTCCAAATTGATCACCCATTACCAACTACTTTCACTCCTGATTCTGCCTTTTACGCCTGACCCTCGGCTTGACTGCAAGGTATCAACCAGCTTCTGTTCCTCACTAACCCGTCTGCCTAAGTCCTGGCTGTCGTACCCGCCTTCTGTCTCCGACGCTGAGTATTTGCCTGTGTACTCTGATCTGTGGTGGCCTGCCTGGTATCCTACTCTCCTGCCTGTCCTCAACATTGAGAATCCGCCTGTGTATCCTGATCTGTGGTGGCCTGCCTGGTATCCGACTCTCCTGCCTGTCCTCGATGTTGAGAATCCGTCTGTGAGTCCTGACCAGTGGTGGCAGCCTGGTATCCGGCTTTTCGGTGCATCTCTGGAACCTTGCATAGCAGATGGGGCCTGCCTGATTCAGTTTCTGAAATCCTTCAGATCCCCATCTTGTAGCGCACCGTAGACCAATGGATTCAATCGGCTGAAATTTTAACGACCCAATCAGGGAACAGAGGCGGGAGCTGCGGGAAGAGCGGAAGTGACGAGTAGGCGTGACGTCAGCAGGCGGCTTCCCAATTTGTACTGCGCATGCGCGAAAACTGTGTCACTTCCTCTTGAGCCGGGATGTGTATAAAAAGATGGATATCTTTTTATCGTGAAGGATTCAGTCATAGAAATACGTACGGCTCGGGTAGTAACTCCTGTCATAAGAACTTAGTAAAACTTGGTGAAATCTGCCCTCCTCAGAAGTTTATTTGGAAGAATTGTCTTTGAAAAGGTTCATGTTACATATAAAAGTTATATGAATCATCTATGTGCTACAATTTAGTGTAAGAGGATAGTATGAGGCTGTTAGCGGTTAGCAGCTAAGTTAGCGGCTAACGGCTAACTTTAGCCGCTACGCACATAAGCTACATCATACCGGGGCTTGATGTTGATTGGCCTGTGGTGAGTGTGTCAATCAGAACGGTCACCTAATCCTCTTCTTCTTTGGTTCGAACGGTCATCCAATCGCCAGCTACTGATTGTTTTGAAGGTCCCGCCTCTGAAAGCTAATCAGAAGAGCAGCTACCCAGATGGACCTGTGAAATATTTCCGTGGCGGACATATGAAACTATCCATCTGGCGTGCCAGGTTAGCATCCCTGCTCACCAAGCAAAAATTGAGTTCAGTCCAAGTCTTCCTGAACGCCTCTGGTTGTCAAGTGAGAGAGCGTCAGCAGCTTGACTGAGTGGTCTTCTCATTGGGCTTCTGTTCAAAGCTCGCAGGTTCAATCCCCGCTCTCACCTCTGCTGTTTGCCTTCAAGGACTGTGAAACTCCGTCTGCACATCATGTCCTGTGTGGGCTAGTGGTTGAAGCATTGGACCAACAAGAGTTCGATCCCCGCATTGAACTCTGTTTCTTCTGTGGTTGTAAAATAAAACCTGGTTATTGTGAACCACAAAAGCTACATCACATCTGAGTCCTCCTCAAGTTTGTGTCAGTACAGTCTGACCAGAAGATGGACCCAGCGAGTAGCACACACTCAGCAATGGACAGATTGGGGAGGGTGGAAGGGGTGCTGGCTCATCATGAAGGGCTGATAGCTACATCTGCCAGCCACCTTTAGAGTGCTGTGGACACATGAATACGGACTGTCACCAAACTAGCCTCCCAGCTACAAGCTCGACCTGCTGCAGACCCTGTACCAGCTTCTCAACCTCCTGTTCTGCCTGCCACCCCTGAACCTTGAGTGGGAGCTCCAGAACGTTATGATGGGGATCCTGAGACCTGCGCTTCATACATCACCAACTGCACCCTGGTCTTCACCCTCCAGCCTCGCACGTTTGCCTCAGAAGCCGCAAAGGTGGCTTTCACCATCAACTACCTGATCGGGCGTGCGTGGCTGTGAGGAACTGCAGAATGGGATTGTCAATCTCCAGCCTGTTTGAGTTTCCACACCTTCACTGCAGAACTGCCCAAGGTTTTTGGACAGAACCCAGCCAGAGCCGAGGTAGCAGCAGGATTACTAGAGCTTCAGCAAGGTCAGCGCTCCGTGGCAGACTTTTCCATTCACTTCCCCCCTCCTCTTCTCCCTGTAAACTGCTGACTTCCATCATGATCCTGAGTTCTGATGGTGTGGACTTCAGGAAACAGCCCACCCCGCACAACTACCCTGCACAGGGGGGATGGCAGTGGAGACTGTCACCTCTTATAAATACATGGGCTCCTGCTGGACAACACACTGGACAGGGCTCAGAACTCCAACCTCCTCCACAAGACAGGCCGAACCAGGCTGTACTTCCTGAGGAGACCGCCATGATTTAACATCTGCACAAAGCTTCTGCAGATGTTTCATCAGCCAGTGGAGTCCAGTGTGCTCCTCTATGCTGGGGTCTGCTTGGGGAGCAAAACCAGCCAGAGGAACATTAACCATCTGAACAGTGGCAGCTAGCCAAAAGAGGGCGCTAGGGCGCTGCCCCTCCAGTGGAGAGTGTGATGTTAAATGTATTTACTTTATTTTGAAAAAATGAATATTACCAAAAATTACTAATTCAAGTGTGTAATATAATTATAAGTATAAACATGAATATATACATATTAATTTGATGAGTCGTTAATTTTATTAATGCAAAACAAACGTAAGTCTACTTGTCTCTACCTCCGTGTCTGATGGGCGCTGCATTTTACCATCACGTCGGCGCATCAACAAACAATTTGTTCATGTTCAATGTAAAACAGAGTCGGGAGGATTTGAAAAATAGGTAAAGAGATGTAGGTTTTTTATGTGGAGGAAGGTAATGTGGATAATTAGACACATGTTCACCTTACTCTTTACACATGCACACATGTTCCCCTTACTCATTTCTGTATATAGTTATGGTTAATTTACACATGCACAAATGTTCCCCTTACACATTTCTGTAAAAAAATCATTGTTAATTTACACATGCACGCATGTTCCCCTTACTCATTTCTATAAGAAGTTATTGTTAATTTACACATGGACGCATGTTCCCCTAAGTCATTTCTGTATATAGTTTTTGTTAATTTACAAATGCTCACATGTTCCCCTTACTCGTTTCTGCATAAAGTTATTGTTAATTTACACATGCACACATGTTCCCCTTACTAATTTTCATATAAAGTTATTGTTAATTTACACATTCACACATGTTCCCCTTACTCATTTCTGTATGAAATTACTTTTAATTTACACATGCACTTGTGATCCCCTTACTCATTTCTGTGTATAGTTATGGTTAATTTACACATGCACAAATGTTTCCCTTATTAATTTCTGTATAAAATCCTTGTTAAGTTAAACATGCACACATGTTCCCCTTACTAATTTTTGTATAAAGTTATTGTTAATTTACACATGCACAGATGTTCCCCCTACTCATATCTGTTTAAAGTTATTGTTCATTTACATATAGACACATGTTGCCCTTACTCATTTCTGTATGAAATTACTGTTAATTTACACATGCACACATGTTCCCCTTACTTATTTCTGCATAAAGTTATTTTTCATTTATACATGCACACATGTTCCCCTCACTTATATCTGTATAAAGTTATTTTTCATTAACACATGCACGCATGTTCCCCTTCCTCATTTCTGTTTAAAGTTATTGTTAATTTACACAAAGACGAAAGTTCCCCTTACTAATTTCGGTATATAGTTATTGTTAATTTACACATGCACAAATGTTCCCCTTACTCATTTCTGTATGAAGTTATTGTTCATTTACACATGCACAAATGTTCCCGTTACTCAATTCTGTATGAAATTAAAGTTAATTTACACATGCATAAATGTTCCCCTTACTCATTTCTGTATGAAGTTATTGTTCATTTACACATGCACACATGTTCCCCTTACTCATTTCTGTATGAAATTATAGTTAATTCACACATGCACAAATGTTCCCCTTACTCACTTCTGTATGAAATTATAGTTAATTTACACATGCACACATGTTCCCCTTAATTTCGGTATATAGTTATTGTTAATTTACACATGCACAAATGTTCCCCTTATTCATTTCTGTATAAAATCATTGTTAAGTTACACATGCACACATGTTCCCATTGCTCATTTCTGTATGAAGTTAATGTTAATTTACACATGCACACATGTTCCCCTTACTCATTTCTGTATGAAGTTTTTGTTAATTTACACATGCACACATGTTCCCCTTACTCATTTCTGTATGAAGTTTTTGTTAATTTACACATGCACACATGTTCCCCTTACTCATTTCTGTTTAAAGTTATTGTTAATTTACACAAAGACGAAAGTTCCCCTTACTAATTTCGGTATATAGTTATTGTTAATTTACACATGCACAAATGTTCCCCTTATTCATTTCTGTATAAAATCATTGTTAAGTTACACATGCACACATGTTCCCCTCACTCATTTTCGTGTAAATTTATTGTTAATTTACACATGCACACATGTTCCCCTTACTCATTTCTGTATGAAATTATTATTAATTTACACATGCACACATGTTCCCCTTACTGATTTCTGTATGAAATTATAGTTAATTAACACATGCACACATGTTCCCCTCACTCATTTTCGTGTAAAGTTATTGTTAATTTACACATGCACACATGTTCCCCTTACTCATTTCTGTATGAAGTTTTTGTTAATTTACACATGCACACATGTTCCCCTTACTCATTTCTGTTTGAAGTTATTGTTAATTTACACAAAGACGAATGTTCCCCTTACTAATTTCTGTATATAGTTATTGTTAATTTACACATGCACAAATGTTCCCCTTATTCATTTCCGTATAAAATCATTGTTAAGTTACACATGCACACATGTTCCCCTCACTCATTTTCGTGTAAAGTTTTTGTTAATTTACACATGCACACATGTTCCCCTTACTCATTTCTGTATGAAATTATTGTTAATTTACACATGCACAAATGTTCCCCTTACTAATGGCTGTACAAAGTTATTGTTAATTTACACATGCACACATGTTCCCCTCACTCATTTTTGTGTAAAGTTATTGTTAATTTACACATGCTCACATATTCCCCTTACTCATTTCTGTATAAAGTTATTGTTCATTTACACATGCACACATGTTCCCCTTACTCATTTCTGTATAAAGTTTTTGTTAATTTACACATGCACACATGTTCCCCTTACTCATTTCTGTATGAAGTTAATGTTAATTTACACATGCACACATGTTCCCCTTACTCATTTCTGTATGAAGTTATTGTTAATTTACACATGCACACATGTTCCCCTTACTCATTTCTGTATAAAGTTATTGTTAATTTACACATGCTCACATGTTCCCCTTACTCATTTCTGTATAAAGTTATTGTTAATTTACACATGCACACATGTTCCCCTTACTCATTTCTGTATAAAGTTTTTGTTAATTTACACATGCACACATGTTCCCCTTACTCATTTCTGTACGAAGTTATTGTTAATTTACACATGCACACATGTTCCCCTTACTCGTTTCTGTATGAAGTTAATGTTAATTTACACATGCACACATGTTCCCCTTACTCATTTCTGTATAAATTTATTGTTAATTTACACATGCACACATGTTCCCCTTACTCATTTCTGTATGAAATTATTGTTAATTTACACATGCACAAATGTTCCCCTTACTCATTTCTGTATGAAGTTTTTGTTAATTTACACATGCACACATGTTCCCCTCACTCATTTTCGTGTAAAGTTATTGTTAATTTACACATGCTCACATGTTCCCCTTACTAATTTCTGTATGAAATTATTGTTAATTTACACATGCACAAATGTTCCCCTTACTAATTTTCATATAAAGTTATTGTTAATTTACACATTCACACATGTTCCCCTTACTCATTTCTTTATGAAATTACTTTTAATTTACACATGCACTTGTGATCCCCTTACTCATTTCTTTGTATAGTTATGGTTAATTTACACATGCACAAATGTTTCCCTTATTAATTTCTGTATAAAATCATTGTTAAGTTAAACATGCACACATGTTCCCCTTACTAATTTTTGTATAAAGTTATTGTTAATTTACACATAGACGAATGTTCCCCTTACTCATTTCTGCATAAAGTTATTGTTAATTTACACATGCACACATGTTCCCCTTACTAATTTTCATATAAAGTTATTGTTAATTTACACATTCACACATGTTCCCCTTACTCATTTCTGCATAAAGTTATTTTTCATTTACACATGCACACATGTTCCCCTCACTTATTTCTGTATAAAGTTATTTTTCATTAACACATGCACACATGTTCCCCTTCCTCATTTCTGTTTAAAGTTATTGTTAATTTACACATGCACACATGTTCCCCTTACTGATTTCTGTATGAAATTATAGTTAATTAACACATGCACACATGTTCCCCTTGCTCATTTCTGTATGAAGTTAATGTTAATTTACACATGCACACATGTTCCCCTTACTCATTTCTGTATGAAGTTTTTGTTAATTTACACATGCTCACATGTTCCCCTTACTCATTTCTGTTTAAAGTTATTGTTAATTTACACAAAGACGAAAGTTCCCCTTACTCATTTCGGTATATAGTTATTGTTAATTTACACATGCACAAATGTTCCCCTTATTCATTTCTGTATAAAATCATTGTTAAGTTACACATGCACACATGTTCCCCTCACTCATTTTCGTGTAAATTTATTGTTAATTTACACATGCACACATGTTCCCCTTACTGATTTCTGTATGAAGTTATTTTTCATTTACACATGCTCACATGTTCCCCTTACTCATGTCTGTATGAAATTATTGTTAATTCACACATGCACAAATGTTCCCCTTACTCATTTCTGCATAAAGGTATTGTTAATTTACACATGCACAAATGTTCCCCTTACTCATTTCTTTATGAAATTATTGTTAATATACACATGCACAAATGTTCCCCTTACTAATGGCTGTACAAAGTTTTTGTTAATTTACACATGCACACATGTTCCCCTTACTCATTTCTGTATGAAATTACTGTTAATTTACACATGCACACATGTTCCCCTTATTAATTTCTGTATAAAATCACTGTTAAGTTAAACACATGCACACATGTTCCCTTACTCATTTCTGTATGAAGTTATTGTTAATTAATTTACACATGCACACATGTTCCCCTTACTCATTTCTGTATGAAGTTTTTATTAATTTACACATGCACACATGTTCCCCTTACTCATGTCTGTATGAAATTATTGTTAATTTACACATGCACAAATGTTCCCCTTACTCATTTCTGCATAAAGTTATTGTTATTTTACACATGCACACATGTTCCCCTTACTAATTTTCATATAAAGTTATTGTTAATTTACACATTCACACATGTTCCCCTTACTCATTTCTTTATGAAATTATTGTTAATATACACATGCACAAATGTTCCCCTTACTAATGGCTGTACAAAGTTATTGTTAATTTACACATAAACGAATGTTCCCCTTAGTCATTTCTGTATGAAATTACTGTTAATTTACACATGCACACATGTTCCCCTTATTAATTTCTGTATAAAATCATTGTTAAGTTAAACATGCACACATGTTCCCCTTACTAATTTTTGTATAAAGTTATTGTTAATTTACACATGCACAGATGTTCCCCTTACTCATATCTGTTTAAAGTTATTGTTCATTTACATATAGACACATGTTGCCCTTACTCATTTCTGTATTAAATTATAGTTAATTTACACATGCACAAATGTTCCCCTTACTCATTTCTGTATTAAATTATAGTTAATTTACACATGCACAAATGTTCCCCTTACTCATTTCTGTTTAAAGTTATTGTTGATTTACACATGCACACATGTTCCCCTTACTCATTTCTGGATGAAGTTATTGTTGATTTACACATGCACACATGTTCCCCTTACTCATGTCTGTATGAATTATTGTTAATTTACACATGCACACATGTTCCCCTTACTCATTTCTGTATTAAATTATAGTTAATTTACACATGCACAAATGTTCCCCTTACTCATTTCTGTATAAAGTTTTTGTTAATTTACACATGCACACATGTTCCCCTTACTCATTTCTGTATGAAGTTATTGTTAATTTACACATGCACAAATGTTCCCCTTACTCATTTCTGTATAAAGTTATTGTTGATTTACACATGCACACATGTTCCCCTTACTCATGTCTGTATGAAATTATTGTTAATTTACACATGCACAAATGTTCCCCTTACTCATTTCTGCATAAAGTTATTGTTAATTTACACATGCACACATGTTCCCCTTACTAATTTTCATATAAAGTTATTGTTAATTTACACATTCACACATGTTCCCCTTACTCATTTCTTTATGAAATTATTGTTAATATACACATGCACAAATGTTCCCCTTACTCATTTCTGCATAAAGTTATTGTTAATTTACACATGCACACATGTTCCCCTTAGCTATTTCTGCATAAAGTTATTGTTAATTTACACATGCACACATGTTCCCCTTACTAATTTTCATATAAAGTTATTGTTAATTTACACATGCACACATGTTCCCCTTACTAATTTTCATATAAAGTTATTGTTAATTTACACATGCACACATGTTCCCCTTACTGATTTCTGTTTAAAGTTATTGTTCATTTACATATGCACAAATGTTGCCCTTACTCATGTCTGTATGAATTATTGTTAATTTATTCATGCACAAATGTTCCCCTTACTCATTTCTGTTTAAAGTTATTGTTGATTTACACATGCTCACATGTTCCCCTTACTCATTTCTGTACGAAGTTTTTGTTAATTTAAACATGCTCACATGTTCCCCTTACTCATTTCTGTTTAAAGTTTTTGTTAATTTAAACATGCACACATGTTCCCCTTACTCATTTCTGTTTTAAATTATAGTTAATTTACACATGCACAAATGTTCCCCTTACTCATTTCTGTTTAAAGTTATTGTTGATTTACACATGCACACATGTTCCCCTTACTCATTTCTGTTTAAAGTTATTGTTCATTTACACATGCTCACATGTTCCCCTTACTCATTTCTGTATGAAGTTATTGTTAATTTACACATGCACACATGTTCCCCTTACTCATTTCTGTATATAGTTATGTTAATTTACACATGCACACATGTTCTCTTACTCATTTCTGTATGAAGTTCATTGTTCATTTACACATGCTCACATGTTCGCCTAAGTCATTTCTGTATGAAGTTATTGTTCATTTACACATGCACACATGTTCCCCTTACTCATTTCTGTTTAAAGTTATTGTTCATTTACACATGCTCACATGTTCCCCTTACTCATTTCTGTATGAAGTTATTGTTAATTTACACATGCACACATGTTCCCCTTACTCATTTCTGTATATAGTTATGGTTAATTTACACATGCACACATGTTCCCCTTACTCATTTCTGTATAAAATCATTGTTCATTTACACATGCTCACATGTTCGCCTAAGTCATTTCTGTATGAAGTTATTGTTCATTTACACATGCACACATGTTCCCCTTACTCATTTCTGTTTAAAGTTATTGTTCATTTACACATGCTCACATGTTCCCCTTACTCATTTCTGTATATAGTTATGGTTAATTTACACATGCACACATGTTCCCCTTACTCATTTCTGTATAAAATCATTGTTAATTTACACATGCACACATGTTCCCCTCACTCATTACTGTATAAAGTTATTTTTAATTTACACACGCACACAGGTTCCCCTTACTCATTTCTGTATAGTTATTGTTAATTTACACATGCACACATGTCCCCCTTACTCATTTCTGTATAAAGTTATTTCTAATTTACACATGCACTCATGTTCCCCTTACTCATTTCTGTACAAAGTTTTTGTTAATTTACAAATGCTCACATGTTCCCCTTACTCGTTTCTGTATGAAGTTATTGTTAATTTACATATGCTCACATGTTCCCCTCACTCATTTCTGTAAAAAATCATTGTTAATTTACACATGCACACATGTTCCCCTTACTCATTTCTGTATGAAGTTATTGTTAATTTACACATGCACACATGTTCCCCTTACTCATTTCTGTATGAAGTTATTGTTAATTTACACATGCACACATGTTCCCCTTACTCATTTCTGTATGAAGTTATTTTTCATTTACACATGCTCACATGTTCCCCTTACTCATTTCTGTATGAATTGTTAATTTACACATGCACAAATGTTCCCCTTACTCATTTCTGTATGAAGTTATTGTTAATTTACACATGCACACATGTTCACCTTACTCATTTCTGTATGAAGTTATTGTTCATTTACACATGCACAAATGTTCCCGTTACTCAATTCTGTATGAAATTAAAGTTAATTTACACATGCACATGTTCCCTTACTCATTTCTGTATGAAGTTATTGTTAATTTACACATGCACAAATGTTCCCCTTACTCATTTCTGTAAAGTTATTGTTAATTTACACATGCACATGTTCCCCTTCCTCATTTCTGTATGAAGTTTTTGTTAATTTACACATGCTCACATGTTCCCCTTACTCATTTCTGTATGAAGTTATTGTTCATTTACACATGCACAAATGTTCCCCTTACTCATTTCTGTATGAAGTTTTTGTTAATTTACACATGCACACATGTTCCCCTACTCATTTCTGTATGAAGTTATTGTTAATTTACACATGCACACATGTTCCCCTTACTCATTTCTGTATGAAGTTATTGTTAATTTACACATGCACACATGTTCCCCTTACTCATTTCTGTATGAAGTTATTGTTAATTTACACATGCACACATGTTCCCCTTACTCATTTCTGTATGAAGTTATTGTTAATTTACACATGCTCACATGTTCCCCTTACTCATTTCTGTACGAAGTTATTGTTAATTTACACATGCACACATGTTCCCCTTACTCATTTCTGTACAAAGTTATTGTTAATTTACACATGCTCACATGTTCCCTTACTCATTTCTGTATGAAGTTATTGTTAATTTACACATGCACACATGTTCCCCTTACTCATTTCTGTATGAAGTTATTGTTAATTTACACATGCACACATGTTCCCCTTACTCATTTCTGTATGAAGTTATTGTTAATTTACACATGCACACATGTTCCCCTTACTCATTTCTGTATAAAGTTATTTTCAATTTACACATGCACACATGTTCCCCTTACTCATTACTGTATAAAGTTATTTTTAATTTACACATGCACACATGTTCCCCTTACTCATTTCTGTACAAAGTTATTGTTAATTTACACATGCACACATGTTCCCCTTACTCATTTCTGTTTAAAGTTATTGTTCATTTACACATGCACACGTTTCCCTTACTCATTTCTGTGTGAAGTTATTGTTAATTTACACATGTTCCCCTTATTCATTTCTGTATTTTTGTTAATTTACACATGCACACATGTTCCCCTTACTCATATCTGTATGAAGTTATTGTTAATTTACACATGCACACATGTTCCCCTGAGTCATTTCTGTATATAGTTTTTGTTAATTTACACATGCACAAATGTTCCCCTCACTCATTTCTGTATAAAATCATTGTTAATTTACACATGCACACATGTTCCCCTTACTCATGTCTGTATGAAATTATTGTTAATTTACACATGCACACATGTTCCCCTGAGTCATTTCTGTATATAGTTTTTGTTAATTTACACATGCACACATGTTCCCCTTACTGATTTCTGTATGAAATTACTGTTAATTTACACATGCACACATGTTCCCCTTACTGATTTCTGTATGAAGTTATTTTTCATTTACACATGCTCACATGTTCCCCTTACTCATGTCTGTATGAAATTATTGTGAATTCACACATGCACAAATGTTCCCCTTACTCATTTCTGTATGAAGTTATTGTTAATTTACACATGCTCACATGTTCCCCTTACTCATTTCTGTATGAAATTATTGTTAATTTACACATGCACAAATGTTCCCCTTACTAATGGCTGTACAAAGTTATTGTTAATTTACACATAGACGAATGTTCCCCTTACTCATTTCTGTATGAAATTACTGTTAATTTACACATGCACACATGTTCCCCTTATTAATTTCTGTATAAAATCACTGTTAAGTTAAACATGCACACATGTTCCCCTCACTCATTTTCGTGTAAAGTTATTGTTAATTTACACATGCACACATGTTCCCCTTACTGATTTCTGTATGAAGTTATTTTTCATTTACACATGCTCACATGTTCCCCTTACTCATGTCTGTATGAAATTATTGTTAATTTACACATGCACAAATGTTCCCCTTACTCATTTCTGCATAAAGTTATTGTTATTTTACACATGCACACATGTTCCCCTTACTAATTTTCATATAAAGTTATTGTTAATTTACACATTCACACATGTTCCCCTTACTCATTTCTTTATGAAATTATTGTTAATTTACACATGCACAAATGTTCCCCTTACTAATGGCTGTACAAAGTTATTGTTAATTTACACATAAACGAATGTTCCCCTTACTCATTTCTGTATGAAATTACTGTTAATTTACACATGCACACATGTTCCCCTTATTAATTTTTGTATAAAGTTATTGTTAATTTACACATGCACAGATGTTCCCCTTACTCATATCTGTTTAAAGTTATTGTTCATTTACACATGTACACATGTTCCCCTTACTCATTTCTGTATTAAATTATAGTTAATTTACACATGCACAAATGTTCCCCTTACTCATTTCTGTATTAAATTATAGTTAATTTACACATGCACAAATGTTCCCCTTACTCATTTTTGTTTAAAGTTATTGTTGATTTACACATGCACACATGTTCCCCTTACTCATTTCTGGATGAAGTTATTGTTGATTTACACATGCACACATGTTCCCCTTACTCATGTCTGTATGAATTATTGTTAATTTACACATGCACACATGTTCCCCTTACTCATTTCTATATTAAATTATAGTTAATTTACACATGCACAAATGTTCCCCTTACTCATTTCTGTATAAAGTTTTTGTTAATTTACACATGCACACATGTTCCCCTTACTCATTTCTGTATGAAGTTATTGTTCATTTACACATGCACAAATGTTCCCCTTACTCATTTCTGTATAAAGTTATTGTTAATTTACACATGCTCACATGTTCCCCTTACTCATTTCTGTATGAAATTATTGTTAATTTACACATGCACAAATGTTCCCCTTACTCATATCTGTGCAAAGTTATTGTTAATATACAAAGGCACACATGTTTTCCTTACTCTTTTCTATCTAAAGTTAGGGTTTATTTACACTTGCACAAATATTCCCCTTACTCATTTCTGAATGAAATTATTGTTAATTTACACATGCACACATGTTCCCCTTACTCATTTCTGTGCAAAGTTATTGTTAATTTACACATGCACACATGTTTTCCTTACTCATTTCTGTATAAAGTTATTGTTAATTTACACATGCACACATGTTCCCCTCACTCATTTCTGTATAAAGTTATTGTTAATTTACACATGCACACATGTTCCCCTTCCTCATTTCTGTGTATAAAGTTATTGTTAATTTACACATGCACACATGTTCCCCTTACTGATTTCTGTTTAAAGTTATTGTTCATTTACATATGCACAAATGTTGCCCTTACTCACGTCTGTATGAATTATTGTTAATTTATTCATGCACAAATGTTCCCCTTACTCATTTCTGTTTAAAGTTATTGTTGATTTACACATGCTCACATGTTCCCCTTACTCATTTCTGTACGAAGTTTTTGTTAATTTAAACATGCTCACATGTTCCCCTTACTCATTTCTGTATTAAATTATAGTTAATTTACACATGCACAAATGTTCCCCTTACTCATTTCTGTTTAAAGTTATTGTTGATTTACACATGCACACATGTTCCCCTTACTCATTTCTGTTTAAAGTTATTGTTCATTTACACATGCTCACATGTTCCCCTTACTCATTTCTGTATGAAGTTATTGTTAATTTACACATGCACAAATGTTCCCCTTACTCATTTCTGTATATAGTTATGGTTAATTTACACATGCACACATGTTCCCCTTACTCATTTCTGTATAAAATCATTGTTCATTTACACATGCTCACATGTTCGCCTAAGTCATTTCTGTATGAAGTTATTGTTCATTTACACATGCACACATGTTCCCCTTACTCATTTCTGTTTAAAGTTATTGTTCATTTACACATGCTCACATGTTCCCCTTACTCATTTCTGTATGAAGTTATTGTTAATTTACACATGCACACATGTTCCCCTTACTCATTTCTGTATATAGTTATGGTTAATTTACACATGCACACATGTTCCCCTTACTCATTTCTGTATAAAATCATTGTTCATTTACACATGCTCACATGTTCCTAAGTCATTTCTGTATGAAGTTATTGTTCATTTACACATGCACACATGTTCCCCTTACTCATTTCTGTTTAAAGTTATTGTTCATTTACACATGCTCACATGTTCCCCTTACTCATTTCTGTATATAGTTATGGTTAATTTACACATGCACACATGTTCCCCTTCCTCATTTCTGTATAAAATCATTGTTAATTTACACATGCACACATGTTCCCCTTACTCATTTCTGTATGAAGTTATTGTTAATTTACACATGCTCACATGTTCCCCTTACTCATTTCTGTATGAAGTTATTGTTAATTTACACATGCACACATGTTCCCCTTACTCATTTCTGTATGAAGTTATTGTTAATTTACACATGCACACATGTTCCCCTTATTCATTTCTGTATGAAGGTTTTGTTAATTTACACATGCACACATGTTCCCCTTACTCATTTCTGTATGAAGTTATTGTTAATTTACACATGCACACATGTTCCCCTTACTCATTTCTGTATGAAGTTATTGTTAATTTACACATGCACACATGTTCCCCTTACTCATTTCTGTATGAAGTTTTTGTTAATTTACACATGCACACATGTTCCCCTTACTCATTTCTGTATGAAGTTATTGTTAATTTACACATGCACACATGTTCCCCTTAAATATTTCTGTATTTTTGTTAATTTACACATGCACACATGTTCCCCTTACTCATTTCTGTATGAAGTTATTGTTAATTTACACATGCACACATGTTCCCCTTACTCATTTCTGTATGAAGTTATTGTTAATTTACACATGCACACATGTTCCCCTTACTCATTTCTGTATAAAATCATTGTTAATTTTCACATGCACACATGTTCCCCTTACTCATTTCTGTATGAAATTATTGTTAATTTACACATGCTCACATGTTCCCCTTACTCATTTCTGTATGAAGTTTTTGTTAATTTACACATGCACACATGTTCCCCTTACTCAATTCTGTATGAAGTTAAAGTTAATTTACACATACACATGTTCCCCTTACTCATTTCTGTATGAATTGTTAATTTACACATGCACAAATGTTCCCCTTACTCATTTCTGTATGAAGTTTTTGTTAATTTACACATGCACACATGTTCCCCTTACTCATTTCTGTATGAAGTTATTGTTAATTTACACATGCACACATGTTCCCCTTACTCATTTCTGTATAAAGTTTTGTTAATTTACACATGCACACATGTTCCCCTTACTCATTTCTGTATGAAGTTATTGTTAATTTACACATGCACACATGTTCCCCTTACTCATTTCTGTATGAAGTTATTGTTCATTTACACATGCACAAATGTTCCCCTTACTCATTTCTGTACGAAGTAATTGTTCATTTTCACATGCACACATGTTCCCCTTCCTCATTTCTGTATGAAGTTTTTGTTAATTTACACATGCTCACATGTTCCCCTTACTCATTTCTGTATGAAGTTATTGTTAATTTACACATGCACACATGTTCCCCTTACTCATTTCTGTATGAAGTTTTTGTTAATTTACACATGCACACATGTTCCCCTTACTCATTTCTGTATGAAGTTATTGTTAATTTACACATGCACACATGTTCCCCTTCTGTATGAAGTTATTGTTCATTTACACATGCACAAATGTTCCCCTTACTCATTTCTGTACGAAGTAATTGTTCATTTTCACATGCACACATGTTCCCCTTCCTCATTTCTGTATGAAGTTTTTGTTAATTTACACATGCTCACATGTTCCCCTTACTCATTTCTGTATGAAGTTATTGTTAATTTACACATGCACAAATGTTCCCCTTACTCATTTCTGTATGAAGTTTTTGTTAATTTACACATGCACACATGTTCCCCTTACTCATTTCTGTATGAAGTTTTTGTTAATTTACACATGCTCACATGTTCCCCTTACTCATTTCTGTATGAAGTTATTGTTAATTTACACATGCACACATGTTCCCCTTACTCATTTCTGTATGAAGTTATTGTTAATTTACACATGCACACATGTTCCCCTTACTCATTTCTGTATGAAGTTATTGTTAATTTACACATGCACACATGTTCCCCTTACTCATTTCTGTATGAAGTTATTGTTAATTTACACATGCACACATGTTCCCCTTACTCATTTCTGTATGAAGTTATTGTTAATTTACACATGCACACATGTTCCCCTTACTCATTTCTGTACAAAGTTATTGTTAATTTACACATGCACACATGTTCCCCTTACTCATTTCTGTATAAAGTTATTTTTAATTTACACATGCACACATGTTCCCCTTACTCATTTCTGTACAAAGTTATTGTTAATTTACACATGCACACATGTTCCCCTTACTCATTTCTGTATAAAGTTATTTTCAATTTACACATGCACACATGTTCCCCTTACTCATTTCTGTATAAAGTTATTTTTAATTTACACATGCACACATGTTCCCTACTCATTTCTGTATAGTTATTGTTAATTTACACATGCACACATGTTCCTTATTCATTTCTGTATTTTGTTAATTTACACATGCACACATGTTCCCCTTACTCATATCTGTATGAAGTAATTGTTAATTTACACATGCACACATGTTCCCCTGAGTCATTTCTGTATATAGTTTTTGTTAATTTACACATGCACAAATGTTCCCCTCACTCATTTCTGTATAAAATCATTGTTAATTTACACATGCACACATGTTCCCCTTACTCATGTCTGTATGAAATTATTGTTAATTTACACATGCACACATGTTCCCCTGAGTCATTTCTGTATATAGTTTTTGTTAATTTACACATGCACAAATGTTCCCCTCACTCATTTCTGTATGAAGTTATTGTTAATTTACACATGCACACATGTTCCCCTTACTCATGTCTGTATACATTTTTTGTTAATTTACACATGCACACATGTTCCCCTTACTCATTTCTGTACTAAGTTATTGTTAATTTACACATGCACACATGTTCCCCTTAATCATTTCTGTATGAAGTTATTTTTCATTTAGACATACTCACATGTTCCCCTTACTCATTTCTGTATGAATTAATTGTTAATTTACACATGCTCACATGTTCCCCTTACTCATTTCTGTATGAAGTTTTTGTTAATTTACACATGCACACATGTTCCCCTTACTCATTTCTGTATGAAGTTATTGTTTATTTACACATGCACACATGTTCCCCTTACTCATTTCTGTATGAAGTTATTGTTCATTTACACATGCACAAATGTTCCCCTTACTCATTTCTGTACGAAGTAATTGTTAATTTTCACATGCACACATGTTCCCCTGAGTCATTTCTGTATGAAGTTTTTGTTAATTTACACATGCTCACATGTTCACCTTACTCATTTCTGTATGAGGTTATTGTTCATTTACACATGCACACATGTTCCCCTTACTCATTTCTGTATGAAGTTATTGTTAATTTACACATGCACACATGTTCACCTTACTCATTTCTGTATGAGGTTATTGTTAATTTACACATGCACACATGTTCCCCTTACTCATTTCTGTATGAAGTTGTTGTTAATTTACACATGCACACATGTTCCCCTTACTCATTTCTGTACAAAGTTATTGTTAAGTTACACATGGACACATGTTCCCCTTACTCATTTCTGTATGAAGTTATTGTTAATGTACACATGCACACATGTTCCCGAGTCATTTCTGTATGAAGTTTTTGTTAATTTACACATTCACACATGTTCCCCTTACTCATTTCTGTATGAGGTTATTGTTCATTTACACATGCACACATGTTCCCCTTACTCATTTCTGTATGAAGTTATTGTTAATTTACACATGCACACATGTTCCCCTTACTCATTTCTGTATGAAGTTATTGTTAATTTACACATGCTCACATGTTCCCCTTACTCATTTCTGTATGAGGTTATAGTTCATTTACACATGCACACATGTTCCCCTTACTCATTTCTGTATGAAGTTATTGTTAATTTACACATGCTCACATGTTCCCCTTACTCATTTCTGTATGAGGTTATAGTTCATTTACACATGCACACATGTTCCCCTTACTCATTTCTGTATGAAGTTGTTGTTAATTTACACATGCACACATGTTCCCCTTATTCATTTCTGTATTTTTGTTAATTTACACATGCACACATGTTCCCCTTACTCATTTCTGTATGAAGTTATTGTTAATTTACACATGCACACATGTTCCCCTTACTCATTTCTGTATGAAGTTTTTGTTAATTTACACATGCACACATGTTCCCCTTACTCATTTCTGTATGAAGTTATTGTTAATTTACACATGCACACATGTTCACCTTAAATATTTCTGTATTTTTGTTAATTTACACATGCACACATGTTCCCCTTACTCATTTCTGTATGAAGTTTTTGTTAATTTACACATGCACACATGTTCCCCTTACTCATTTCTGTATGAAGTTATTGTTAATTTACACATGCACACATGTTCCCCTCACTCATTTCTGTATAAAATCATTGTTAATTTACACATGCACACATGTTCCCCTTACTCATGTCTGTATGAAGTTATTGTTAATTTACACATGCACACATGTTCCCCTGACTCATTTCTGTACTAAGTTATTGTTAATTTACACATGCACACATGTTCCCCTTAATCATTTCTGTATGAAGTTATTTTTCATTTACACATACTCACATGTTCCCCTTACTCATTTCTGTATGAATTGTTAATTTACACATGCACAAATGTTCCCCTTACTCATTTCTGTATGAAGTTTTTGTTAATTTACACATGCACACATGTTCCCCTTACTCATTTCTGTATGAAGTTATTGTTCATTTACACATGCACAAATGTTCCCCTTACTCATTTCTGTATGAAGTTTTTGTTAATTTACACATGCACACATGTTCCCCTTACTCATTTCTGTATGAAGTTATTGTTAATTTACACATGCACACATGTTCCCCTTACTCATTTCTGTATGAAGTTATTGTTCATTTACACATGTACACATGTTCCCCTTACTCATTTCTGTACGAAGTAATTGTTAATTTTCACATGCACACATGTTCCCCTTCCTCATTTCTGTATGAAGTTTTTGTTAATTTACACATGCTCACATGTTCCCCTTACTCATTTCTGTATGAAGTTATTGTTAATTTACACATGCACACATGTTCACCTTACTCATTTCTGTATGAGGTTATTGTTAATTTACACATGCTCACATGTTCCCCTTACTCATTTCTGTATGAAGTTGTTGTTAATTTACACATGCACACATGTTCCCCTTACTCATTTCTGTACAAAGTTATTGTTAAGTTACACATGGACACATGTTCCCTTACTCATTTCTGTATGAAGTTATTGTTAATTTACACATGCACACATGTTCCCCTGAGTCATTTCTGTATGAAGTTGTTGTTAATTTACACATGCACACATGTTCCCCTGAGTCATTTCTGTATGAAGTTGTTGTTAATTTACACATTCACACATGTTCCCCTTACTCATTTCTGTACAAAGTTATTGTTAAGTTACACGTGGACACATGTTCCCCTTACTCATTTCTGTTTAAAGTTATTGTTCATTTACACATGCACACATGTTCCCCTTACTCATTTCTGTACAAAGTTATTGTTAAGTTACTCATGCACACATGTTCCCCTTACTCATTTCTGTTTAAAGTTATTGTTCATTTACACATGCTCACATGTTCCCCTTACTCATTTCTGTATGAAGTTATTGTTCATTTACACATGCACACGTTTCCCTTACTCATTTCTGTGTGAAGTTATTGTTAATTTACACATGCACACATGTTCCCCTTATTCATTTCTGTATTTTTGTTAATTTACACATGCACACATGTTCCCCTTACTCATATCTGTATGAAGTTATTGTTAATTTACACATGCACACATGTTCCCCTGAGTCATTTCTGTATATAGTTTTTGTTAATTTACACATGCACAAATGTTCCCCTCACTCATTTCTGTATAAAATCATTGTTAATTTACACATGCACACATGTTCCCCTTACTCATGTCTGTATGAAATTATTGTTAATTTACACATGCACACATGTTCCCCTGAGTCATTTCTGTATATAGTTTTTGTTAATTTACACATGCACAAATGTTCCCCTCACTCATTTCTGTATGAAGTTATTGTTAATTTACACATGCACACATGTTCCCCTTACTCATGTCTGTATACATTTTTTGTTAATTTACACATGCACACATGTTCCCCTTACTCATTTCTGTACTAAGTTATTGTTAATTTACACATGCACACATGTTCCCCTTAATCATTTCTGTATGAAGTTATTTTTCATTTAGACATACTCACATGTTCCCCTTACTCATTTCTGTATGAATTAATTGTTAATTTACACATGCTCACATGTTCCCCTTACTCATTTCTGTATGAAGTTTTTGTTAATTTACACATGCACACATGTTCCCCTTACTCATTTCTGTATGAAGTTATTGTTTATTTACACATGCACACATGTTCCCCTTACTCATTTCTGTATGAAGTTATTGTTCATTTACACATGCACAAATGTTCCCCTTACTCATTTCTGTACGAAGTAATTGTTAATTTTCACATGCACACATGTTCCCCTTCCTCATTTCTGTATGAAGTTTTTGTTAATTTACACATGCTCACATGTTCCCCTTACTCATTTCTGTATGAAGTTATTGTTCATTTACACATGCACACATGTTCCCCTTACTCATTTCTGTATGAAGTTATTGTTAATTTACACATGCACACATGTTCACCTTACTCATTTCTGTATGAAGTTATTGTTCATTTACACATGCACACATGTTCCCCTTACTCATTTCTGTATGAAGTTGTTGTTAATTTACACATGCACACATGTTCCCCTTACTCATTTCTGTACAAAGTTATTGTTAAGTTACACATGCACATGTTCCCTTACTCATTTCTGTATGAAGTTATTGTTAATTTACACATGCACACATGTTCCCCTACCTCATTTCTGTATGAAGTTTTTGTTAATTTACACATGCACACGTTCCCCTTACTCATTTCTGTATGAAGTTATTTTTCATTTACACATGCACACATGTTCCCCTTACTCATTTCTGTATGAAGTTATTGTTAATTTACACATGCACACATGTTCCCCTTACTCATTTCTGTATGAAGTTATTGTTAATTTACACATGCTCACATGTTCCCCTTACTCATTTCTGTATGAGGTTATAGTTCATTTACACATGCACACATGTTCCCCTTACTCATTTCTGTATGAAGTTATTGTTCATTTACACATGCTCACATGTTCCCCTTACTCATTTCTGTATGAGGTTATAGTTCATTTACACATGCACACATGTTCCCCTTACTCATTTCTGTATGAAGTTATTGTTCATTTACACATGCACACGTTTCCCTTACTCATTTCTGTATGAAGTTTTTGTTAATTTACACATGCACACATGTTCCCCTGAGTCATTTCTGTATGAAGTTGTTGTTAATTTACACATGCACACATGTTCCCCTTACTCATTTCTGTACAAAGTTATTGTTAAGTTACACATGGACACATGTTCCCCTTACTCATTTCTGTATGAAGTTATTATTAATTTACACATGCTCACATGTTCCCCTTACTCATTTCTGTATGAAGTTGTTGTTAATTTACACATGCACACATGTTCCCCTGAGTCATTTCTGTATGAAGTTGTTGTTAATTTCCACATTCACACATGTTCCCCTTACTCATTTCTGTACAAAGTTATTGTTAAGTTACACATGCTCACATGTTCCCCTTACTCATTTCTGTATGAAGTTTTTGTTAATTTACACATGCACACGTTCCCCTTACTCATTTCTGTATGAAGTTTTTGTTAATTTACACATGCTCACATGTTCCCCTTACTCATTTCTGTATGAAGTTATTGTTCATTTACACATGTACACATGTTCCCCTTACTCATTTCTGTATAAAGTTATGGTTAATTTATACATGCACACATGTTCCCCTTACTCATTTCTGTATAAAGTTATGGTTAATTTACACATGCACAAATGTTCCCCTTACTCATTTCTGTATATAGTAATTGTTAATTTACATATGCACACATGTTCCCCTTACGTATTTCCGTATAAAGTTATTTTTAATTTACACATGCACACATGTTCACCTCACTCATTTCTGTACAAAGTTATTGTTGATGTACACATGGACACATGTTCCCCTTACACATTTCTGTATGTATTTTTTTTTAATTGACACATGCACACATGTTCCCCTTACGTATTTCCGTATAAAGTTATTTTTAATTTACACATGCACACATGTTCACCTCACTCATTTCTGTACAAAGTTATTATTGATGTACACATGCACATATGTTCCCCTTACTCATTTCTGTATGTATTTTTTTTTAATTGACACATGCACACATGTTCCCCTTACTTAGATGATTTTTAATTTACACATGAACACGTTCAGGTAACTCACTTCTTTGTATGTAGGTTATGTAAGCCTTTCGGCAGTATATGCTTGACTATATTTATATATTTTTGTGTGTCTTCCTGATATGTGTGTGCACCATGCTTTAGTCTGTTATATTTATCTGGAATCAATAACAACTCTTTTAAGAAGCATGTATCCTGTAGTTTGTGTCGAATCGTCGTGGGATGGTTGTTGTTAAAAACTGCCACCACTGCATCTAAATAAAATGATCAGAAAAGCAGGTTCTGTCCAGATTCAGGTCAGTGTGGGATAACTCCATTCATCCTCTTTATCCTGCCTTCCCCCAGAGAAGGAGCACATTCAGCGGCAGACTACTTTCCAAGATTTGCTCCACTGGCAGACTGGAGAAGTTGTTCGTCCCCCGTGATATTAGGCTGCACAATTCTCTGGTAGGGAGGGGAGAGAGAGCAGACCGGGTAACCTGGCTGTCTGAGTGACAAATCAAAGCACTTTTTGGAGCACCAGATCAATTTGAGCAGGACCTCTTTCCTTTAAAGGTCCAGTGTGTATTATTAAATGCTAAATGAATATATTATTCAAAATTATATTTAAAGTAGTTTCTAATCAGCCTTAAATAATGAATGTTTTGTTTTCGTTACCTTAGAAAAAGTCATTTATATCAATCTAGGAGAGGGTCGCCCATTTATAGTGGCCTCCATCTTGCGTCGCCATCTTTTCTACCGCAACCCAGAACGGACAAAAATATGCTTTCGCGTTTTTTTTCGATGCCTGCCGGAAATGCTCAGTTGTGAAACAGACGAAGAAGAAGAGAGTGATTACCAAGCAGCTGTGCTAATACAAACAAACATGAAGGACCACACGTACAATTTAACATCAGTGGAGCATGAAACTTTGTCAAAGAAACGAAAACTGGATGAAGCCAAACGCAATCGGGACAGGCTGAGACATAAAAAACAGGGTCAACATCGGCGCTGCCTTTCCCAGATGGAAGTCCCTGAAGGATAAGTTTGCAGACAGACGCAGAAGTTGTCTGTTTTTTGCTGGACAGGTCAGACTAAGTGTCGAATTGTACTCTTATATGGAGCCGAATTTATCTGTTTACTTTCGGGAGAAGTCGGAGTAAGATGCAGAGAATGTATCTGCTATGAGAGGCTTATTTCACGGCCACAAGCAATTTTCTTTGGACAGAAAACATAGGCTGATAACTAAGCTATATAGCGCTGTTGATGAGACAAAGATAAAGATTTTCACCATACACCTTAATTTTATTGTTTGCTCCTAATTTGTCATTTAGTAACACATGTACACATTGGTAAGGTGTACTTTTTAGGATACTTCGGTCTCAGGAAAACCTCTGTGTTATTTCTCAGACCAAACGGCATCAGAAACCCCCCCTCAATAAAACCTCCGTCAGATAATACGGCCTCAGGCTTCAAAATGAAAGTCATCAGACAAAAGACTGGAAAAATGGACTCAAATAAAAAACAGCCTCAGGTCGTAACAATATCATAATATTATATATTACATTTATCATAATATAAATGTCAAGTCGGCTTGAGATGGCATTCAGCTAAAAATCAGCCACTAGCAAACTTACCATTTTCAAAATAAAAGCATTCTTCATTATCTCCTATTAGTTCTTTAACGCTTTTGTAAATTAGGCTCTTGTTTTGGAGCCGACGGGAAGTTTCTTCGATAGCATAATAGGGCGCTTAACAGAATGTCCGAAATACCAAAATGAAGTTTGTATCCGTGCGTTTTATGGCTCAAATGACCACATTTTGGTATTCTACGTGGTGACGTTCTCGCCTAAAATGCTCTCTGAACTTTCAAATGTGGTGAATCAACAGAGATATTTGATAGCTTGGTAGCTGGAAACGTTCGTTGACGACGCCATGTTGAAAAAACGCTTCTTGTTCTTGGAGGACCACCGTAGCTCAGGGCTTCTCTGAAAGGGAGGGGGGATCGCCGGAGTGCTGCAATCTCAAACCTCACCTTTAGTGTCGCTAAAAACTACACACTGAACCTTTAAGAGACACTGTTTTTATCATAATCTATACTTTATATGCACTTAAACCCTTTTTATTAAATAAATGAAGCGAAGCCTTCAAGCAAGTTGTCAGGCAGACAACTTGAGTTGCGCTGCTATGCACATGCACATGTCACATGTCCCACTCCTCTCATCCATCCTCCAAACACACTCTCCACCTCTTAATTTGATGGAATATTTAAACTGGGTATTTACCCATCTCTCCCTCTGCCCTGATTTGCTGCGTGCTTTCACCCCAACCTCCACCCCAGCATCCACCTGCAGGCTCCAGGGTTGTTCATATGTTTTGCTCATCACTCCTCCATGCCTTCATGTAAACATTTCTGCAAGGAGTGATGAAACTGGAGCCTGGATGCCAAACCTGTAACATGTCTTTGCAGCTACAATAAAAAAAAAATTAACATGAGTTGACTGACTTAAATGTATATTTATTGATAGAAGAAGCTGTAGACCACTGTGACATTACCTTCAGGATCAATGAAGTTACTATTAATATAGTCTATTCTAATCTGATCTGACCTAATCTAATCTAATTTAATCTGATCAAATCCAGTCAAATCTTTTCCGAACAGCCACTTTTAGACTCTGTTTCATCCAGAGGTTTTTAGCAGGGCCGCCCGACCTGGTGTGGAGGAGCATGACCAGCTGCATCCTCAGACACGTGAGTAACCTGGGGCTGGATGCTGCTCTGTTTTTAACTGATCTGACTCTTTTAAATTTAAGTGGGTGTCCCCAGTTTTACCAGGATGTTTTTTAAAACTTTTTAAGCATGAAACTAAAAAAAGGTCTAACTCTCTGCACTGGTTGTTAAAGGAGCCTTTATTCCAGGGCAGCAGACTGGATGTCTGCAGCCAGTTGCCCAGGCTGCTGACCACCCTGAAGAGATCTGGCACTGTCAGCCTGCAGCAGTTGGTGGAGGCGGCAGGGCTGCTCTGTCCGAGTGACCAACAGACTGCTGTAGCTGTAGAAACAGAGGCTGGGTGGGAAGCAGAGCAGGACCACACAGACCCTTTTCCAGAGATCCACCTGAGCAGAGGGGAGGAGACAGGGTGACTGTCAGTAGCCCGGGCAAGCTCAGCCTGCACAGAGCCAACAAGGCCACTCTCTACAGGAGCTGTGTGAAAGGGCTGAACAGGAGAGGACTGAGCGGCAGAGGCCCCTCTGTGTGGAGCAGCAGGCTGGGGGGAAACAGGCCCCAGTGGAAAGTTTCATATAAGCCTCCCCTCAAAAAATGGACAGCTGACTTCCAGTGGTGGACTTCACACGGGGCTATTGCCTCAAACATTTTTGTGTCCATTTTAGATCCCGGTGTTTACTACAAGTGTAGGAGCCTCTCCCTGTGTTCCTCCTCAGCATCATTGACAGAATATGGCTCGAGTTTAAATCTCACAAAGCCACCTCAAACAAAGACTCATTCACACAACTCTGGTGTTACAAAAAAATCCTCTGCTCCATCAGAAAAGACTTTTTGCATTTTACAGACATTATATTTTTGAAATGTATTTGTAAAGTTCTATTGAAATGTAAATGACATGTGTTTTGAAAATTAAAAATCTCTCTCTCTTTCTCTCGCTCTCCCTCTCTCTCACAAGCACATGCAGTTATAAATGTATGAACTGGTCAGATATTAAACTTCAATGACCATCAGCCTTTCTGGGCGGCCCAAACATTTATCTGCTGTCTGAGGAAAAAATTCAGTCTGGGACATTTAAATATGATCAAAACACAATTTATAGTTATGTTGAAATCAGATTTTCACAGAAAAAAATTGTCATATGCAGCATGTTCATGAGAAGTGCGCTTGTATTTTTCACAGCTTTAAAAGTTATACTTTTTACAGTAAAAATTAATTTCTGCATGTATTTTTACATTGAAATCAATGGGACGTTTCCGGAGCTCTGCTGAAAAATCCAGCAACTTTGAAGCTCCACAGCTTGGGCATGCTTCCACCTACAGACTTCATTCGTACTTTAAAAGCTGCACTAACTTCTCAGCTAACTACATATCTTCAGCTTTTTGCTAACGTCTACGGTTTATTAAATATGAATTTTTAAGCAACATCAACTTTTGAGGAAATCCTTCATGTCAGAGCACGTCAGACCGAAGACCCAGACAGCCGAGTGAAGCGCGTTTTTAATTCGCCACTGTGTTAACATTGTAAGCAGTACAGATATGAGAATTTTATTACACATTTCAGCAGGTTGTTTGGACGCTCACGGTGAAATCCTTTTCCTGATATCTATCCCGATTTAGACACAGCAAGCGTTCGTTTACCCGGAAGCGTTATCAGTGCTGAGCTGCTGTGCTCAGGAGAAATAGCCTGCTTTCCACAAGGTGCTATATTTAACCCGAAGGATAAATAAGAAGCGCAACGGGTTGCAGAGCGGGAAACCAGGGTTCAATCCCTGTTAGAGGTACTTTTCTTCTCCAGCTAATACAGATCCTTCTTTATAATGGCGTAATCATGCTTGTCTTTACATTCTCAACCTGACTTTGGACTTATTACACTGACTGATCATATCTTCAGCTTTTTGCTGGCTTCGACAGTTTTTTAAATATGAATTTTTAAGCAACACCAACTTTTGCGGATTTCTCTCAAACCAGATGGTGTCACGTGACCCGTCAGAGTGAGAGACAGACAAAAACTTCAGAATTATCTTGTCATAACTTCGTCAAAACGTCCTATATAGACATGATTTATGCATCAAAACGTAGAATAACTTCTCCTCCTACATGTGAAATCCACTTCAAAGTCTAATCTGACATCACTTTGTCTCAGTGAGCGTCGCGTTAAATACTGTGCTTTCGGTGAAATAGCAGACAGCTCCTGGCGCTACCTGGTTCAGGATCGGCGGTCACTTTCCAATCTCATCTTCCAATCGTGATACTCTCTGTCCAGTGTGAGATTGGAGCGAGGCCAGTTGCTCCAATCTCACATTGGACACAGACCAATCACGTCGCAGGGAGACGTTGGACGTAGCCTATCACGGGGCTACATCCAAAGTGATAGACTGATGTTGCGACTCACTGCGAAGTTAGCTAACGGCACAGGACTCCCAGAGACAACTCGTCGACAAAGTAAGCTTCCTAACAATTAAATGTTTTCAGTTTAGTTCTTACATAGTCATACATGTTATATTTCCACGGCACAAAATGTGCTTTGTAATTGTGTCGGCATGTGTCACATTACAGTTATACGACTACTTCAGTTAGCGGACAGCAACCGTTTTCGCTAGCCATTTCAAATGTAACACCCGCTCTTTTCTTCTTAAACAGTCAGATATTTCATTTTCCTATCTGTCACATAAAGTCATTTTTTATCATTTTACTGTTGTGTGCCACGTTACTGTTAAATGGTAACTTCAGTCAGCACAGATAGCCATCGCTAACGCCTCTAAAATTACTCGGCGTGGATAGCTTTGAGTAACTATCAAGTTAATTATAATTACGGTATTACAGTAACAGGAAAAGTATTCTCATTAATTCAAGAGACACCGTATCAGATAGTTAACCACTTCATTTAGTTTACTCGTTTGAGACGTCCGACTAGTAACTATAGCGGCACTGTAGTGGCGGCCTTAAGTTACGTTACACCAAGCAAGCCCTGAAAAAAAAATCTCAGTCACAGACAAATCTATGTCGGAATAAGATCAGGAGAGTTTTGCTAGAGTTGTGGCACACTTCTGTCATCCAACCTTTGGGTGTGAGGTGGTCATAACTAATTATGACTGACGTGTTAACTCTACATTAGTGTGTGTTTATACGCTGTAGTGTTCAGCGCATTTTCCCATTTCAGTGTATACTTGTCAACCTAAGTTACTGTTCTAGTGTATTTATTAACTAGTTATTCAGCTACTTGCCTAATGACATTCATTTAAAGGTCCAGTGTGTAGTTTTTAGCGACATCTAAAGGTGAGGTTTGAGATTGCAGCACTCCGGCGATCCCCCCTCCCTTTCGGAGAACCCCTGAGCTACGGTGGTCCTCCAAGGACAAGAAGCGTTTTTTCAACATGGCGTCGTCAACGAGTGTTTTCAGCTACCAAGCTATCAAATATCTCTGTTGATTCACCACATTTGAAAGTTCAGAGAGCATTTTAGGCGAGAACGTCACCACGTAGAATACCAAAATGTGGTCATTTGAGCCATAAAACGCACGGATACAAGCTTTATTTTGGTATTTCGGACATTCTGTTAAGCGCCCTATTATGCTATCAAAGAAACTTCCCGTCGGCTCCAAAACAAGAGCCTAATTTACAAAAGCGTTAAAGAACTAAAAGGAGATAATGAAGAATGCTTTTATTTTGAAAATGGTAAGTTTGCTAGTGGCTGATTTTTAGCTGAATGCCGTCTCAAGCCGACTTGGCATTTATATTATGATAAATGTAATATATAATATTATGATATTGTTACGACCTGACGCTGTTTTTTATTTGAGTCCATTTTTCCAGTCTTTTGTCTGATGACTTTCATTTTGAAGCCTGAGGCCGTATTATCTGACGGAGGTTTTATTGAGGGGGGGTTTTCTGATGCCGTTTGGTCTGAGAAATGACACAGAGGTTTTCCTGAGACCGAAGTATCCTAAAAAGTACACCTTACCAATGTGTACATGTGTTACTTAATGACAAATTAGGAGCAAACAATAAAATTAAGGAGTACGTTGAAAATCTTTATATTTGTCTCATCAACAGTGCTATATAGCTTCGTTATCAGCCTATGTTTTCTGTCCACAGAAAATTGCTTGTGGCCGTGAAATAAGCCTCTCATAGCAGATACATTCTCTGCATCTTACTCCGACTTCTCCCGAAAGTAAACAAATAAATTCGGCTCCATATAAGAGTACAATTCGACACTTAGTCTTACCTGTCCAGCAAAAAACAGGCAACTTCTGCGTCTGTCTGCAAACTTATCCTTCAGGGACTTCCATCTGGGAAAGGCAGCGCCGATGTTGACCCTGTTTTTTTTTGTCTCAGCCTGTCCCGATTGTGTTTGGCTTCATCCAGTTTTCGTTTCTTTGACAATGATTCATGCTCCACTGATGGTAAATTGTACGTGTGGTCCTCCATGTTTGTTTGTATTAGCACAGCTGCTTGGTAATCACTCTCTTCTTCTTCGTCTGTTTCACAACTGAGCATTTCCGGCAGGCATCGAAAAAAAACGCGAAAGCATATTTTTGTCCGTTCTGGGTTGCGGTAGAAAAGATGGCGACGCAAGATGGAGGCCTCTATAAACGGGCGACCCTCTCCTAGATTGATATAAATGACTTTTTCTAAGGTAACGAAAACAAAACATTCATTATTTAAGGCTGATTAGAAACTACTTTTAATATAATTTTAAATAATATGTTCAATTTTTACCAAGTCTGTTATTTTATATTTTTTTTCATTTAGCATTTAATAATACACACTGGACCTTTAAAAATACCTCCAATGAATAATGGGATTTATTAGCCCACCCGCAGACTAGGTAAATGACTGTATTTCCATGTTATTACTGTATCTGAATTAAAAAAAAAAAAAGAAAAAGTTATCAGGGGTTTGCTTAACTAACAGAACTATGACACTGTTGTAAGTAATAAGTATGGACGTGTTCAGTACACTATGTTTGTGCCGCAATACGTAGTTGAACCTAAGTTATTGTTTTTATATTTATGTTATCTTTAGATGAGCACTAAACCAAAGAGCCACAAGGGCATGGGAGAAGAAGAGTGGTTGGCGAGGCTGAGGGCTTTTTCTGCTGATTGAAGATTCCCTCCACCTGTGTGATTGCCTCACCTGTGCCTGATTCCCCTGTGTATTTAGTTTCTGTGTTCCCTGAGTCTGTTGTTGGGTCACTGTTCATTTCCCTGTTTCACCATGTGCTCGTGTGCCTCTGTGTCTCCTGTGTTCCAGGGTTTGTAGGTATTCTGTTGTTTTGTTTAGTTCTTTTGGTATTTGATTTGTACTTTGTTTTGTGGTCCCTTTTTGTTAGTAATTAAAGAGCTTTTTTGGTTATCTGCATCTGAGTCCTGCAACCTTGTTTTTGTTGGTTTTTTGTTTTACTAAAAATCTTGACAAATGTACTCTGTTTCTTCAAGCTAAATAACAATTCTGATCATTTCAGATTGAGAAATGCCCCATGCAGGCCCGTGGACAGACTACCCTCTTTGGAGGGTCCACAGTCTGCATTTGTGAGTTCCATGCTACTAAGGTAATCTATTAATTTCTTAGTGTTAATGAATTGCATGCCTGTTAAAATGCTGTTATGCTGTTGCTGTTTACATGTCATAATGTTGTTGCTTTAGCAGCCTGCTGCTACTCAGTCTCAGGCTGCAGCCCCTCAGTCTGTGTCCTGTGCTGCTGGGTCTGCTGCTGGGACATCTGCTGCAGCCCCTCAGTCTGTGTCCTCTGCTGCTGGGACATCTACTGCAGCCCCTCAGTCTGTGTCCTCTGCTGCTGGGACATCTACTGCAGCCCCTCAGTCTGTGTCCTCTGCTGCTGGGTCTGCTGCTGGGACATCTACTGCAGCCCCTCAGTCTGTGTCCTCTGCTGCTGGGTCTGCTGCTGGGACATCTACTGCAGCCCCTCAGTCTGTGGCCCCACGCTTTTTCCTGCGGCCGCCTCTCAGTTTGTCAATGGTGAATACTTTCATAATTTCTATGAATTATTTTCTATGCATTGCATCACAAAATTCATTCTGTTTCTCCTTTCAGTTCACTAAATCATGATTTGGTGGGTCACAGACACTGAAGCCCAATTTAGTGGCTAGGAAGACACCCAGCACTTCTCCTTCTCTTCCCCATCCATCCTCTGTGAGGACACATAGCCCTGCTCCATCCTCTGTGAGGACACATAGCCCTGCTCCTTCTACTCCATCATCCTCTGTGAGGACACATAGCCCTGCCCCATCCTCTGTGAGGACACCCACCCCTACTCCTTCTCCTCCATCCTCTGTGAGGACCCCCAGTACTGCTCCATCCGTGGTGAGTCCTGCTGTCAACACCAGCCTGGCAGGAGCTTCTGTGAGTACAACATCTATTTATTGGTCTGACTCTTTTGTAAGCCATCTATTTAAGCAATAAGCTAACTTGCTGTCCTTCAAACAGGATAAGTCTGGAGGAGGTCAGCCAGCCACTGCTGCAGCTTCATTTTATTTGCTGGGTGAAATGAGCAAGACCATCCCTGTGCAGGACCAGAAGTGGATCTCCAGCACCCTCTTTCACTCTGGCAAACTGCGGCCAGATTTGAAGCTGTGGTACGAGCCCCCTGTCCCGGCCCTCATTTACCACCAGGCACCGACACCTGACCGCTTTTTCACCCATCGGCTGATGGTGTGGATGCCCTACCACCTGTGGAGGGTGAGGGTATTCTGCCCAGCTTGTGGGAAGCAGCTGACAGGTTACTGTGTCCATAAGAGGGCAAGGAAGATCCTGGACATCGACAGGTATTACCTGATGGTGACAGACACTCAGGTGCATTGTGTGTTCTCTCAACTATCTGTCTACCAGTCAGACTGTCCGGGACCAGCTGGACCTGCCGTACCAGAAGATGTTCCGCCTGATTCTGACCCGCAAGTGAGTGACATTATTTGTTTTTAACCAATCTATGTTTATTTTCTAAGATACTGCATGGTTTAGCTCCCCCACCCTTTAAACAATTTATTCAAACAGCTCATTGTGAAATAAGACAAATAAGTTAATCAGTGAGGGGAGACAAAATTAGCTCAAACTGCTGTTCAGTTACAGGAACAAAACAGGGAAAGCTATCCCCATAAATATCAGAGTGTCTAAGTTTTAATCAGTCATGTTGCCATTAAGGTTCTGATAATGACTCCCTGAGTCTCTATTATTGGAGTTATGTGGAATTATTTTTATTTTGTCACATGTGCTTCATATACATGCCCAGGGGTAACAGATGGAAACTAGCACTGTGCTATATCTGGTGCATTACATTCATTGTACACTCTCTGTGTTTTAAATAAACTAATAATGAAATGAAATGTGCTTTCAGGTATGCCTGTGACATCCGTGTGATTTGGCTGCTTCGGGACTGGACTCTCGGCAACAGTCCAGCAAGACTGATAAAGCAGCTGAAGGAGAACCATGGGGAGGAATGGTTGAACCGGCTGGCTCACTATCTTGGGGAGTGTGCTGACTTTGTGGATCGACCCAGCCTTTTCCCAGTGGTCTGCCAGAAACCCCCGGAGCCCATCGACATCCCCACAAGTCGCTGGCTGCTGTCTGTCTACGGCAGAGACATTCTGTCCCGCATTGACCACATTGACCACATTAAGGCCAGCATCACCTGCACATTTGGTTCCATCTTAAAGATGGACTCAACCAAAAAGGTAATAAATGACATGACTGTGTAATAGATTTCTGCATACATAATATATACTCTCATATACACACTAACGTTGTCAGTGAGAACATTACGTCTGCGTTTATTATAAATGTGTGTTGTGAAGAAAATCTATACACACTGCTATAGATAATGTAAAAATAATGCGTCATCCTAAAATCACTGTTGTCAAATTCCAGATCACTAAGAAGCTGGCAGGTCATGGCAGGGGGACAGCTCTCTGGGTGACCTCAATTGGGAATGAGGAGGGGCCAGGACTGGACAAGAAGGTGTCTAGTGTGATGGAGTGGTACCGCCAGGCAGCTGTTCCACCACCAGTGCTGCTCTATGTGGACTCAGGCTGCTGCATCAGTGAGGGGGCCAGCAAGCTGCAGACCAGGTTTGGGCAGTGGCCAAACCTCAACATACGGCTGGACATCTGGCACTTTGTGAGGAGAATGGCTGTTGGGTGCACCACAGATGCACATCCCCTCTACCCCACATTCATGGGCTGCCTGCATGCATCTTTGAGTGGGATGCACGGGACCTCACTCTGCTGCGGCAGGCAAAGAGACAGCAGCTTATGCAGGAGGGTGTGCCAGCCATTACTGATCATCTGGTGGACATGAATATCAGTATGAAGGAGCTGAGCCAGTACTGCCGTCGGAGGACACGCGGTAAGGAAGCCACCACCAACCTCATTGAGCAGCTGCTGCAGAAAGTTGGTGGGGCAAACGGGAGAGACCTCATGGGGGTGCCACTTCTTGACCAGGTGCGGATGGAGCACATCTGGCGTGTGCAGAAACGGCACATCAAGTGCATCCAGGACATCCCAGGTGTGCAGTTATACACAGAGGTAGGCACCACCACCACCAAGGGGGGCATCGTGCTGACGAGGTACCGCTGTGCTAGAGGGTCCACATCCCTGGAGTCTTTCCATCTCCACCTGAACAGATTCATTCCAGGTTTGTGTCTTTCTGATGAATGGTAGTTTAAATAGTTTGCATGTTTTTGTAAATGAGAGTATTATTCAGATTGAAAAGCAAAACCATATTCTGTTTCTTCAGGAACCAGTGCAAATGCACCGAACTTCCAGCTGTACCTCCTGGAAGGCCTGAACAGAGGGAACCAGGATCGGGGCGCTGCGGCGGTCTAATGCAAGCCGTCATCTCTTCTCACCTATGCCGGGGATGTGTCTCACTCTGTCAACATCAACAGCCTGAAAGTGTTTGGTGAGGCACTGGTGCCAACCTTCAGGCCACCTGCCGAATACACTGGTAAAATTCTTTTGGTTTGTGGATTATCAGTGCTTTAACTTAAGTTCAATGAGGCTGTATTTTAGAAGCAAACAATATATTAATAATATGATGGATACCATTCTGACATTAAATTAAACAGCATATATATAGAATGCTTTGAATGCAGAAAATAATGTGCATGTCTGTTCTTTTTCGTAGGAGAGCTGCTTGGTGTTGACTACCTGCTGAGTCAGACTGGTCAGCCAATGAATACAGTCCCAGACTCAGAGGAGACAGAGGACATGCTGGAGGATGTGGATGAAGATTAGGAAGAAGACGAGGGCATCGAGGAAGATGTTGTGGCAAGTCTCCTCAATGACCCCAGCTTCCCTGTCTCCTCCCAACCTACTGCTCTGTCATTGGATGCTGCCTCTTCTCTGCTCTCCCTGGCTGCTGCGTCACCACTGGCTGCCGTGTCGACCCCGGCTGCTGTGTCCTCCAGGCCTTCCACGTCCACCCCGGCTGCTGTGTCCTCCAGGCCTTCCACGTCCACCCCGGCTGCCGCGTCCACCCCGGCTTCCCAGGCTGCCGCGTCTTCCCAGGCTGCCGCGTCTTCCCAGGCTGCCGCGTCCACCCAGCCTGCCGTCACCATGCCGTTGCCAGGTGTTAGCTCAGCTCCTGATTCATCATCTCCTGATGAGTTTGGGTATGTAAATACATAATTATGTGTAAAGAAATTAAATCACACTATCTGATGTCCAACTTCAGAGTTTTGAAATTTTGTTTCTTTCATTTTTGTAGGCTGTTGATGACTCTGGCTTGCCAGGCATTGACATAGTCGACAGCTTGGCAGAGTGTCTGGTGGAGTTGAGGAACCAGCCCTCTCTGGCACTCGCCAACCAGCAGGTCTGTAACATTTATTGTTTTGCTACTTTCCCTCTGTGCCCTGTCATACATGTTCACACTTAAGCATGTTTTTGTCTTCTCATATGTTATGCTCTCTATTTTGTGAAGGTGAGCAACATTGTTGCTCTGTGGCAGAACCTGCTACCATATGACAAGCAGCGGGTGGTGTTTGGTGCCAGACACCAGAGCAGACTGGATACAGGGAGGTTCAGGTCTCCAAAGAAGAGGCAGGAGTTTACCCCAGGGATGGAGAGTCTGAAGAGGCATGCACTCACCACCACTGCCCCTCTTGCCCAGTGGCCAGATTGCTGCCACCTCATCGAAATGATCTTCATCAGGCTGTGTGACATTCACCGCAGTCCCAAGAAGGGGACTGGCACAGTGTCCAGATGGGATCTCATCCTGGATGACTACAGGAAGATCAGGTGGCACATTCTGGCCAATGGCGCAGTAATGCAGCAGACGACCCTGCAGCTGGTGGATGTGAGCTACACCACCCTGGTCCAGTGGCATAATAAAAGGGTGAAGAAGCAGGACAACACAGTGGTGATGCAAGGGCTGTAGTTACCAAGCCGTTTGTCTGTGGCAGCTGACCCTCTCCTCCCTGCTAAAGTGCTTTCTCCATCTGCACCCCTCCAGCCAGGTCCTGCTCACCAGTACAACCTGCCCAGTAGCACTGTGGGCCAGGCACAGATGAAGAGGAAGGTCACGCCTACAGTCCCAACACTAGTGCCTGCCAAAGTGAGGCCCCAGCGGCAGCTCCTCCCTGCTCCACCCTCAGCTTGTCAGCTGGTGATGCAGCCGCATCAGCTTTTTCCTGCTCCACCCTTAGGCCCTCAGCCAGTTATGCTGCAGCAGCAGCGTCTCCCTGCTCCACCCTCTGGACCTCAGCTGGTGACGCTGGGTCCAGTGACATCTCAGGGGCCTGTCCTGATGACTGCTCCACAGGCCCAAGGTGTCACCCCTGCTGCTCCAGTCGCCCGAAAGCTGACCCGCAAAGTGCTGCACAACACGTGCAAAAAATGCGGGCAGTACAGAACAGTGGAGACTGGACAGTCAGTACAAGGGGACTGTGTACTGCCCTGCAGTAGAGACTGTTACAAAGGAACAGTGGTTGGAGGACATTAAAAAAAATAAAAAAATTGTTTACACTCTTTACCGACTTTTTCCAAATATGCAGCTGTGGGCAGATGGCTGGAATTACATGTGAATATGGTGGTAAAAGCTGGATGCTTGTTAGTGTGCAGATAAGTGTTTTAATGACGGGCTTTCACTCCCTCTGCTTAACTTTGTGTGATGTGTTCAAGTGTGAGGCTGTTAATATCAAGACTTTCCATTGTTTATTGTTGTTGTTGCAGCCCTCAGGCAGAGACTTTGGATATGCCGCCTTACAGAAGCATATTTTTCGTGACATCAAGTAATGTCTTATTGTAAATAAAAGTTTGCTTAATTTAAATGTTTTGTGTGCACAATCTTGTTTTTAGGTAGCTAGTCAAATGTATAATCTTTTCAGAAAAATATAAAGAAATTGGGCTTTTTACTTTAAGGGAACAAAATAGTTAATCACATGTAAACATATATACATCTTATAACTTAATATCTTAAATATGATGAGGTTTACATGGGCAACACAGACACTTTTATTCTGTATATTATGAACCTTAATCCTGTCGGAGGTGGGATTCGAACCGGCACTTGGGTGAATGTGTCTTCCTCTGTCTGAAATGTCAAAAAATTAACTTTTTAATCTTTAGCAAAAATACTACAGCATATAAAGACATATAAATGATACAGGAGTTAAAATGGGTCTCATGGAACTTTGTGAAGTTCTCCTTTTCTTTCTTCTCCTTTTCTCCCCTCTTTTTCCTCTTTTTCTTTCTTCCCCCTCTTTTCCTTTCTTCCCCCCCCGTAACAGACTATTGTTCCCCAACTTGTGGGTCATTGGGTAGCGCACTAGTCGGTAAATCGGGAGGTTTGGGTTCGAATCCGGGCGAAGGCCACTATATTTTTCTCCATCTAATACAGACTCTCCACTACAATGGCATAGTCATGCTTTAATTTACACTCATTTCACATACCACATTTAACCATGTTATAAAGCATTCATTCATTTTCTGCTTTCTTTCACAACTGTAAACATTTTTACTGCACTTTTCACTATCTACTACACTTTCTGAGATATGACTGTTTAAGCAGCATCAACTTTTGCACAACATTTTTAATGCACATTTCAAACATCTTCAGCCGTCATTTACTGCTTACAACTATTCATGTCACATTTTCAACTTTCTTTGCAATACTTTTAGCAATTCCATTTCACATTTTCAGCAGTCGCACTCAGCATTTCAACGCATTTCCTGCATTGAAATGCAAATTCTCTAGTTCTATATCAGTTTATTACAGTATATTGCAAAAGGTTAAAGGTCAGTGATTAAAGAATAAATGAACTCACCTCAGAGCCTTCAGTCTGCAGTTTGGACTCTTCAGTCCAGCACACAGAAGCTCCACTCCTGAATCCTGAAGTTTGTTGTGGAACATGTCCAGCTCTCTCAGATGGGAGGGGTTAGACATCAGAGCTGAGGCCACGACTTTAACGTGAGCAACTGATAGTCCACAGCGATGTAATCTGTAAAAATATTTAAATTTCATTTCATGTAGTCATTCAGATAATTTAGTTATAGCTACACACTGTTTTAATTTTCACATTTCACTTCACTGATATAGCTGTAGCTGATGATATAGCTATAAATTCATCACTGTTAACACAAAACTATGGTTTTCATTCTTCTCCAATAAACATGCAGTTTTTACAAATGTTTATTTTTGTGCCAAATTTAGAGATTAAAGTGGACAGAGCAGGACTTCATACAGGAGACATCCCATAGTCCTGGAGCAACACAAAATGCATGTTTATTACAGCTGTGACAGTGTCCTGGTATTCACAATAACTGTCTTTAAACAAAACACACACTCATCCTGAGCTGATATCATGCATATGGAGACACTGTGTCATTAACTGGATTATAACTGGATAATAATAATTATAATAATGGACTGCACAGCAGTGTGGTGAACATGTCCTCTTTCCTCTGAAAGTCTGATGATTGTAAATTAAAACAACATAAACCTGTTCACTCAGCAGAGTGTCTCTGTCTCTCATGGCTTTGGCACAGACTATGTGCTGGAATAAGTCAACAGGAATAGACCTGATCTGTGGTTGGAGTCATTTATATCCATTTCAAAGCTTCAACAGCAGCTGAATGAGTGTTTGAACTTATAACATGTGACTATGGAGAAGTTTTTCACAATGAAAGTTCTCACCCGTAATTATGGTTAATGCTTTTATCTGAAAAACCAAACGTAAGGCAGTGACGTCAGAGTAACTGACAGAATGACTAGAGGGCTCAGAGGATACCTTGTCAGCTGAACACACACCTGGGCAGACATTTTGGATCAATGTTTGATTAAAAAAGAAAAAATATCATTCGATGTTTGACATTCTTCTCTGTGACCTCCCTCTAACAAGTCTGAGACAGAAGACAGAAGACTGCAGCAGCTGCAGCGCTGAACTTGGACTGAAAAAGGGTCGGACTTTTCAAGCTAGCTGTTAAATAAAACTCACATGGACAGAATCTGCTCTTCAGAGAATAAGGTATTTCTGAGATATTCATTACAGCTAAAAACAAGATTGCCCCCCCTCCATCATCACATGATCCAGAGCCTTTGAATCTTTAGGTTTCACTTGTTATGTTGAAATGCTGAGGAAGCATTTCAACATATTGTTATCCAACCTTCTTCTTCTTCTTCTTTTTCTTCTTCGTGTGGGAGGAGTGTGAAAGGAGAGCAGAAGAGCGAGGGAAGTTTGAGCTTTGTTTTTTCTATCTTTTTCTGTCTTTTTTTCTGTGTGTTAAGTCATGTAGTTGTGTTTGTCTTTTGAGTCTTTATGTCTTTATGACTGGCAGGTCGGCGTGGTCATGGTGGTGAGCAGCGGAGGCTTCTCTCAGCTGACATGGGAGCACAGCGTTAAAGTCGCTGCAGGCTCTCCGTGCAGCGTAGAGTAGGTGGCTCTGGTCGTTGGTGAGGTGATCGGGCATGGAGCAGTTAAATGTGCTGCTCGGATGAATGGTGCGGTGGTTTTGTTTGTGGAGAAGGTGGAGCAGGCTCGATTGCTGGTCGAGGATGGCATTTCCGTTAATGGACTGCTCATCCAGTTGCTCCCACTGACTCTGCCAGCAACAAAGATCACGCTCTCAAACGTACCCCCATTCAGCAGTAATGAATTCACTGCATAGGAAAGTGGTTTCCCCGATAAAAAAGGTGCTGTTGGGCTGTAAGTCTCCTCTCCTTAAACATGTTGTCTCCCATTGGAGACAACTGTTTATGATATTGAACAACAGGAATGAGGAGTTCAATATTCAGTTTCGTGCGAGAATGGATAATTTTGATTACTTGCTTTTTGCTACATGGTCCAACATGAAATGTTTTGGTTGTGGTGAGAAAGGACATGCGATCAAAGCATGCCCTCAGCGAGCCAGCATGACTCCACCTGGCGCAGAGGAGCTGCGCTCCGCTGCACAGTCTGAGCGTGCAGGGACTTCGTCCGCCCCGAAAGGCCGGGGCCGGAAGGCAGCATCCTGCTGCGGAGCTGCAGGATGCAGCTGTCAGCAGTCCTGCTGCAGCAGCCTCTGAGCCAGGCAGCGACAAACAGGCAGGAGGTGAGGTGAGTGGGGAGGAGGAGAGTGTCACAGGGGAGACAGGTGAAAGGAGTGGAGCACAGAGAAGTGAGGTGTGTGCAGTGAGGGAGGGTGAGACAGGTGCTGAGTGTGAGTTAAACAAGGTGGGTGAGACAGGTAAGGTGTGTGAGACAGGTACGTTTGGTGAGACAGGTGAGGTGAGAGAAGCAGGTGAGACAGGTAAAGCATGTGAGGCAGGTGAGGTGAGAGAGGCAGGTGAGATAGGTAAGGTGTGTGAGGCAGGTGAGGTTAGAGAGGTGTGTGGTAAATGGAATAGTAAATGGACTTGAGCTTATATAGCGCTTTTCTAGTCTTGGACTACTCAAAGCTGCATTACACCACAGGTCACACCTTCCCATTCACACCCATTCACTCTCACATTCACTCACTGATGGTTCAGAGTTTCTATGTTAGTTATCCATCAGTATCTCTAACACATTCACGCCCTTTCATGCCCAAAGGGAGCAAAGGGAGGAGAGGAAAATGGGGTGAGTAAAGAACAGCTAAGTGAGATTGGTAAGGCAGGGAGCTGCAGTCAGGTAAGTGTTTCAGGTAAGGGTGAGGTCAGTGTAACAGGTGAGGCTACAGAGCCGATGGAGAGTGAGGTCTCTGCTGCCCCTCTACAAAAGAGAGACACCTCATTCGGCTGTACAGAGAGCGGCGAGTCCAGCCTGAGCCCACAGACCCTTTCCCTAACCTAACCTTCTGCCTTGACCTCTCTGACCTCAGCGGCCCCCTCCTCGCCGTCAGCGGAGCTGAAAAGATGACTTTCCACAGTACAAAAAAAAAAAAAACTGCTGTACATGAACTGTCAAAGCAATCCACAAGAAAAACCTGAGTGACAGACCCCCGTGTGTGTGGACAGACAGACTGGCAGGACACACACCTCACTGGAGAGTTTTACACAAGCCTCCACTAAAAAAAGAACTGTTGACCTCCAGTGGAGGATTTCACACGGTGCGGTTGCCACAAACAGAATTTTATCAGTCATAAACCCCACTGTTTTAAATAAGTGTCCCTTTTTGTGGTCGGTCCTACAATGTTTTTCATGTTTTTACTGAGTGTAGGAGACTTAATCATTTTTTTTACCTTTTTAACTGGAGTTTTCAATCTTTTTAATGTTGTATTCCCTAGCCCTGTTTTTATCTGTTGCATTAAGTACAACAAAATGAATACATTTAAGTGCCAAATTTAAAACTTTTTAATTGGTGAAGCTAATATGGCTGCCTACCTCACTCGGAGAGACAGGCTGCAAGGTAGATCAGAGCTTGATTCTGTGGCCTTGTGGAAGTGCAACATTAAAGCCGGACTGAAGCTGGAGTTTCACTTCCACAAGGCCATAGGGAAAGTGGATGTTTTTTTACAGTTGTTGGGCTATGAAAGTATTTTATAAGAAGTACACGATGGAAAACTAAATCTGAAAAATTTTCTGTGCTGAGTAGATGATAAACACTAAGTGCCTGTTTATTCACAATAAAATTAAACAAAGAGTTTTGTTAAAAATCAAAATCAAAAATCTTCTTCTTTTTCTTCTGTACACTATTTGGCACTTTTCAAGGCCTTCAAATTTTCACAGATTTTCAAAGAAAAAATTTAGCAATTCAGCATATCCCACAGAATTGTGCTTGTATTTTTACACATGTTTAACTGTTACAGTTTTTACAGTAAAAAATGTTTTCTGCAGATTTTATCCCATTGAAATGAATGGGACATTTCTACAGCTCTGCTGAAAACTTCTGCAACTTTAAAGCTCCACAGATTGGGAATACTTTCACCTACAGACTACCTTCTCCTCTTACACATGAAATCCGTTTCAAAGTTTAATCTGACATCGTTTTGTCTCAGTGACCTTTGTTGAGACAAGGGTATGTTGCAAAATCCCCCATCTGCACTAATGCAAATCTTCACCCCCGGACAGCTGAGCACTTCACTTTGAAGGCAGTTTTTAACTCGCCACTGTGTCAACATTTTCTGTAGTACAGACGTAAAACTTACATCAATCGCTTCATCATGTTCTTGGGATGCTCAAAGTGCAATCCCTTTTCTGATATCTATCATGGTTTTAGCACAACAAGCATTTGTTTAACCAGAAGTACCAAGCATTATCAGCCTGCTCTTTATACATATAACAGTGACTTTAAAACCTGTGCCAGACCTTCATATATTACAGTGGAGTGAGCTCAGTGGTGACGAATGTAGCGATTAGAAATTTGGCAGCGTTAAATCTGAAAGATTTAGTTGTTAAATTATCAATTATTATCAATTAACAATTCACTATATTGTTCTTGTTGGGGGCACCAGCCTTTTAATTGGGCAAATCTTAATTTAATTAATTAATTACCCATTTAATTAATTAAATAAGGTAAACTAATCAAATCAAGTTTTATCAATCTCAAAATCTTAAGACAGAGTTCTCGCTTTAGGGACACCGAGTTCTGAAGAACACAGTGAATTTAAAAACTATTCACAAATTTATTAAAATGAAAATGGTGACAATGCATAAAATAAACAGTAGATTATAGATGAAATAAGAATAAACAATCAGTTTGAATGGAAATAGTGGTTAAATCCGGAACATTGGTGAGTGGTGAGTGAGTACAGGCCTAAAGGATAACTATAACCAAGACGAAAATCTGTGAGGAATTTCAGAGAAAATTTGGATTGAATCAATCTAATGTCAGAACACCTTTGTAGGTCTAAGAGCGCATCAAAGCTCCTTTTAAGTACAGAGTAACTGCCTACTTGGTCGTGGAGGACTTGTGGTATGCTCCGAGGCTCGGAAGGTCCAGGCTACGGGTGGATAAGGTAGGACCGACGGTCAGAGGGTCAGAGGGTCCCAGAGACAACATGACACCATGGACGAAGAAAAGTGAATTGTAGAGGTACAGAAATATATAACACTGCATGCATGACACCATAGTCTTTCTACACGGATATAGGCGGACAGAAGTTGAATAATTCACGAAGCTGTGTGGTTGGGACCAGCAGAGGGACCTTAGAAAAGTGAAGTGAGGTGTTGTTTATTGCTTTTCTCAGTCTATAACATGTTTTGTGAGCGTGTGACATCGCTATTCTCATGAGAGCCGTGGCTCTCCGGGGATCAGCCCTCCCCCTCCGGATTGAGCTCCGCGGCACTCCGCGGCACTCCGGGGCGCAACGTGGCGTGCCACTTCCAGTGGGTTTTGAGATTCGGAGCAAGACCGCGGCGCTCCGAGGCGCAGCGCGGCGCAGCGCTTTCACGTGCGGTGGAAATTGGGGGTTAGAGGGGCGGATGATGATGTCATATGACGACTCTCGCCTATATTACTTTAACAATTTAGTTTGAACTTTAATGAATGAAATACTCATATCACTCAACTCACCATAAGTATAAGGTCTTAAACGACACATGAACAAAATAATAAGAGGATGATATCGGACAATTCTAACACATTAGTAAAGACACACAGTAATTATGGCACAGTTCTTGTCATACTTGTGACTCACAAACATATTGTTGTGTACAATGATGGATAAAATAATATCAACTGATAGTCGCTGTTAGAATACATAGCAGTACATATTGATTACATTGTCAATAAGTTCTGATATCTGTTGCAGAATAAATGAGCATGTCACCAGTTGTGCTTTACCAACAGAAGTCGCTAGGTGGAGCTGTCGGTCCTTTTTACAACTTTTACAGAGAATAATTATTTTACTCAGGAAAATGGTAGGAAGTCCATTGAAAGGGCATTGGAATGTACACCACACACTGACTTCAAATCAATACACAGTTTATGATTTGGAACCTTAATATCAGTCCTTTTAAGGATCCTTAGCAATCTGAGGTTGTTCCGAATTCTTTGGAATGCAGGAAATTGTCCAGATCCTGGAGGACCAAATGGGGAAGTTTACGATCTACAGCTGCATAGGGACAGGTAGCCATTCACGGAGATAGGGGAGATTAGGATTGTTTACTCATGTTGTTTAAGTGTGACTGGTCCTATAAATCTGAAAAGGTGAAGAATCGTTCAGAGGGGAGTTTCAGTGACTGGCCGGCGTCAGTTGGAGTCTCGACGAATCAGGTACCGCTTGATTCTCCTCGACGTGTTGGAGAGTATCCTAAATCAAAGAGAGTGCTTGGTCCTGGAGAGTGCATATGTGGGGTCATTTGGTGGTCGCGCCGACAACAGGAATCAGGAACAATTTATGATTTGAGCTGTTGGCGTCGCAGGACACAGAGGGGGCATAAAGGCCCAGAGAGACATTTGGGAAAAAGAAAAGAAGAACTCCCCTTTTCTTTTTATTTTATTTAATGTTTCTGACGCTACACGAATTATACTTTTAAACCAAAGATAGCGAGTTCACACTGTCCCTCTCTTTAGAGGCCCTTCATAACTACAGCTGCGTGCTGCTGACCATTAGTCTCGAAGACACACGTCACTCTGTAACGTTTTCACTTAAATACAAATGGGAGATTAATGAAGAGAGCTGACAGTCTCTCTCTCTCCCTCTCTGTCGTCTTCTGTTTTGCCTGTATTTCCGTGGCCACAACAAGGAGAATCCCCCATCTGCACTAATGCAAATCTTCACCCCCGAACAGCTGAGCGCTTCACTTTGAAGCCCGTTTTTAACTCGCTACTGTGTCAACACTTCCAACAGTACAGACATAAAACTTACATCAATCGTATCTATCACCCAGCTTTATTTCCTGGCTCCGTACATGTATAACAGTGTGATTAAACACGATGCTCCTCGACTGTGAAAGGTGGAGGGCTGCGGTAGCGGCTTCGGCTGAAAACTGAGGAACAGACCCGCAGCTGCCGTTCCAAGCCTCTGTGAAACCGAGACATTTAGTGGAGGATTTGGTGAGACACACCGCGGGCTCCAAGCTCTCTACATACGCTAAACCCTTGTGGATAATAAGGGACATTTTTGTCCTTACAGACAATTTTTTGCTCAACTTTTGGCCATGACTTTGGCAGTGTTACTTAGTATTGAATGACTTTTTGTAGGAAAGATTTTTTTCATGGAAAGTCTTAAAATTCAAAGTTTGATTTTTGTCAGAGGTCAAAGGTTACCATAGAACAAATTTACTACCCTTTGAGGTTATCAGATGACATTATTGTCCTCTCCCAAAGCTGCTATAAAAATATAACAGATTATTACTTGTTTTTTTTACTTTTTTTGCTCAAATCATTCAGTCAACTTCAGTTCTAATTAAACATACCAGGGGTGCTGGTTTGGCAGAGTGGTTAGCAATCAGGCACCCCATGTACTTGCTTCTGCCGGTCCAGGTTCGAATCTCACCTGTGACCAGTTTGCAGAGTGTCTTCCCCTACTCTCTCTCCCCCTTTCACAAGCCTATCCACTGTCTCTCCCCTATCAATAAAGGCACAAAATGCCCAAAAAATACATTAAAAAAATACCAAATATGTAATTATTTATTTTATTTTAACCCTTTAAATGCCATCTTGATTACATGATGTACAAATTTTAATGAAAAAAAAAAAACACAAGAACTGAGTTATTATCAATAATACAAATGTTGAAGGCCTGAGGATTTTTTTCAAAGCTCAGGCATAAATATACTTGAGATCAATAACAAAATTGATTTACAGGCATCGTTATGTTTTTTCCAGTGCCCAATTCATAATTTACTACCCTTTGAGGTTATCAGAGGACATTATTAACCCAATATTTTCCATCGACAACTGAGTTTTTTGATGCAAAACAGAAAGACTATGGAGTCTGTCAGTCATTATGATGGACTGAAACAAGAGGGACAATTAAGGGCGTTTTCACATTAGGTCCACTTGTTTCGAACCGTGCCACGGCGCGGTTCGCCATGGGTTCGCCATGGGTTCGCCCCCCTCCCTCCCCCCCCGCTGGCTTGCATTCACACTGGCAATATCAAACTGTGCCCGGACCCACTTGTGTATTTACTCAGTTTGAAACAGCAGGGGGTGATATGCACATAACCCGTTGCCAAATCTGCTATGGAGGAGAACGAAGAAGAGACTACCATGGCAACCATTTCCTACACCGAATAACCAATGTTTACATTTCGCTCTCTTCTACATTTTCCTTCAAATGTGTTTTTTTGTCGTGTTTGAGATGGCATCAGCGACCTTCTGGACCATTGTAAATCATCGTAATCCTCAGCCAGAATAAACAAATCGACAAATTGAGTAAGCAAAAGATTCAACCGCGGGATTAACAGGAAGTAATGCATCAAAAGTAGATCAGTTCGGACCACTTTGTTTCACACCAGTGAAACCGCACCAAATGTAGGGAGATGGAGCGGATCGAGACCACCCCTTCATGAAGGTCTCAGACCAGCTGATTTGGTGCGCACCAAAGTGCGGTGGTTGCATTCACATTGATACTAACGTACCAAACCCTGGGCCAAAACTTCTTTGGTGCGCACTAAATGTGGTTGGTGTGAAAACACCCTAAGTGTGCCATGAGGAAGCACATGTTAAAGTAAACCCTATCTGTTTTGAGCTCTTACTACATCGTGGAGGAAGTCATTTAACCTGTGTAAAAAGCCTTAATAGCCATAATCACCCTGTTTTCTCATCACCCTCTCCATGCATTGACGGTGAGCCCAGAGGATGTCAGTGCGCAGAGAGTGTGACACTGTCAGTGCGTAAAAGGCAAGAGTCCTCACTCAGTCTGTGTGTGTAACTGTAAGACAGCTCTTCACATAAGAGATTGTTGGTAACAAATCTGTGCAAGTGTCTGAATCCTGTCATTTAGATAATGTTTCACTGCAATAAGAAAAGGAAAATTTCAAATGTTGACAGACATATGGCATGATGAAAAAGTGACAATCATGTCAGAATGACAGATGGCAAAAAAAAATTACCACACCTGTGTTTGTTTGTTTCAAACTCAATGGCTTAAAACTTCATTTTTGATTTACAGCCACTTTCCACTACAACTCTCCATGGTGACAGCCGATAGCACAAGCAAAGTCCCCCATTAGAGGGGGCGATCTGCACCACATTTGCTCCTTTCATGAATTGCACATGCAGTGATAGTAGATCACTGGCAACACACTCACTAATAGCAATTGAAATTTTGTGGAGGGTCAAACCTTGCAAGCTGCATTGACCGGTCCGGGTTTGCCTTAAACATGCCCTGAGGCAGAAATACCACATTTGGCCACAAGGTTACCCCGCAGTCATTTGTTGCCAATCTTAGACACTCAGGAGTTATAGACAAAGTGTGGAGTTCTCCAACATGGCTCACTGTGGTGATAAAAAGGAGGAAGAAAGCCTTTGCCACTAACAACTTTGGCTCTGCAGTTGCTAAGGACTCGAATGGAGGTAGACAGAGTTGATCCAGTACAAGGGGCAGGTCCCAAATCGGTACTCTTGAGGCTAGCACAGGACGAAGCCTCATGGCCACCTTTCAGAAAAAAGGTCACCAATCGTCGTTGTGAATTAAACTATGTCAAGAGGAAACAGCAGCTACGTATACCCTCAGAGTAGAGGGGGAACAACCAGAATCTGAGATTGCAAAAAAATGCAGAATGAGTGGCACAGAGCAGCACTCAGCATTCTCATTCCTGTCTGCACACCCAGATGACAATAGGTCACACCTATTCTCATATGTTATGCTGGTGGAAGGAGCCCTGGCATGTAAGACAGTTGTGCAGACATATGTAGGGCACTCAATCAGTAATGGGTTTAGCCCTGCAGTGGCCAGACCCAGAGTGGAAGACGATAAGTGTTGTGGTGCCAAATCTGACCACTCATTTGGGATCAAATCCCTCCCCTTTCAGAGGTGCGATGAGGAACTGTGACAGCATTTGAGCAGCAGTGGAAACCATGACCTTCTTGGTCAAAAAGGGAGCCACAAGTAGCAACTTTTGGCACTCCTGTAAAAGTCTTGTTACCTCTGAGGCAGACAGGTTTACCTGTGCCCTGCAGAAGAGACACCAAATGTCATGCACCACGTCTGGGTGAAGATAATTCTTTTGTGGAGAGGGCTTGTCCTGAGACAAATAATCTGCTACCTGGTTGTGCTCTCTGGGTAGATAAGGTAGATACATTGCCCTCAGGCTGGCAAGGTAGGGGGGCAGCCGAAGTTAGGAGTTTCTGGGCCATCAGAAGCAGACTTATAGATCTGGTGCCCCCTTGATGATTTATCTGGGAAATGGCAGCAGTGTTGTCCAGCCATACAAGGACGTGCTTCCCTCTGAAATATGGCAGAGGAAAGCAAGGCCAACTGCACGGCCCAAAGCTCTAGTGTGTTGACATGGTTCAAGCAGACCCCAATAGACTACTGCCCTTGAACTGCACCCCAGCCTTAGAGGCTGTGACAGTCTCATGACAGCCTCGCAACAAGCTGAAACTAAACCCATAGCCACGCTTTTCTGAATGAAAGTTCTCAGCCTTCATGGGGCCAGAGCAAGGAGGCACCAGCAGCACACCACAAGTTCCTGTGTTTGTGCCATCTGGCATTCAGATGGAAGCTGTTGAGACATCTTTGGAGGGGGTGCAGTGACAGCAGGCCCAAAGGTACAACCATAGCTGCTGCTGTTTATATATTTTTCTAGAAAAAATGATGGTCTGGGTGGGAGTAAGACAGCTTTTTTTTTTTTTTTTTTTTGGGGGTACTTAAGTTTACCCTAAGGCCTAAGTGATCAAGACCAGAGAGCTGTGTTTTTGACTACCTGAGACTGGCACACACCAACCAGTCGTCCAAATAGGGCAGGACCTTTATGCCCCTGGATTACAGGGGAGACAATGCTGCTGCCGTGGACCTGGTGGATACTCGTGGTGAAAAGGAAAGATCAAACAGTAGAATAGTAGAAATGATAGTTCCAGAAGGCAAACCAAAGGAACTGTTTGTTGGGAGGAAATATTGATACATGAAAGTATGGATGTAAACCATGCACCCCTTTCCATTACACGTAGCACCTCTGCCATACTTAGTTTACATGAAATCACCTAAGGGTCTGGTGTTAAAGCAGCCAAGTGACTGAGCTGCTCCAAGAAAAACATCAAACCAGCCCCAAGGCGTCATTATCTAGCCTACCTACCTGTAGGGTCAGTGGGCAAGGTGAAGGCCACTGTTGTTGGCCTGGGACTGAAAACAGTGCTAAGGAGAGGATAGAGCAATCCTAAGCCTGCGTTGATGAGGCATGCTCCTGTTCAGTTCATAGAGCTGTTGCCTGGTCTGTCCAGGTTGGATGGTCCACTCTGGAGTCTATAGAGCAGTGGATCCAAAGAATTCACCTGGCTCCACAGGAATGCTGGGAGCATTTTATTACTTGTCTCTGTGAGGGGAGACTGTGCCAGCCAGGCCTGGTGGCAAGCCTGGATGATTGTGTATATCAGTTGTTGGAAGTAACCAAATTAAATGTCGAATCAGTGTGCTCTTTTGCTAAGACAATGTTGGACTCCGTAGTTTTCTCTGGCCCATTGCCCAATCTGACCAGTGATGACATGTATAGCCGCATGTCATCATTCAACCGCTGGCTGTCAAGGTGGTGTCCAGTAAATGATGTGGGCTTTATTAACAATTGGTCATCCTTCTGGGGAAAACCTGGCCTGACAGGATGAGATGGCATCCATCCTACTTTGGCTGGTGCATCTCTCTTATCAAAAAACATGGCAGAGTCACTCTTATAACCTCTCAGAGATGAGACCATGTTGCAGAGCTGCAGTCCTCCACGCTCCTCTGTGCTTGCTCTAGGACAGTCTCCTCCCATTACTGTTGACAGCTGTGTTCATCACTTAGGTAACTGCTTTGTAATAGTGATGAATATTATTCCATAGAGACTGTGTCAGTCCCCCTACCCAAAGCTCACTTAGATATGAACACAAAAACAAATAAAAGAAGTGTCAACCATAGAAATCTTATTAAAATAAAACCTTCAAATGTAGTGGCTTTAAAACATCAGAGAATCAGATGTGGTCTCTTAAATATTAGATCACTGAGGTCCAAATCTTTACTGATGAACGACCTTATATCAGAAAATCAGATTGATTTATTCTGTCTCACTGAAACATGGCTGTGTGAGGAGGAATATGTCAGTTTAAATTAATCCACTCCTCCCAGTCATTCAAATATTCATATACCACGCGACACAGGCCGTGGTGGTGGTGTAGCAGCTATTTATCATTCCTGTCTCCAAATCAATCATAGGCCAAAGGCTAAATATACTTCTTTTGAAAGCCTTACTCTAAATTTATCTCATACTGATTCAAAAACCAGCTGGACAGTCCTGTTTGTTATCATTTACCGTCCTCCAGGCCCATACTCTGAATTTTTATCCAAATTCTCTGAGTTTATATCAAACTTGGTCCTGATATAAAATAATTATTGTGGGTGATTTTAATATCCATGTCGACAAAGAAAGTGATAGCCTTAGATCAGCTTTTATGTCATTAATAGACTCAGTTGGCTTTACTCAGTCTGTTAGTGAAGCTACCCATCATTTTAATCACACTCTTGATTTGGTTTTAGCATATGGCCTCAATATTAATGAAGTGAAAGTTTTTCCTGAAAATCCATTTTTATTCGACCACTTCTTAGTAACTTTTAGCATTCTCCTGGAAGATTCTGTGTTTTGCTGCAAAACTGTGAGCAGTAGAAATTTGTCCAGTGGTGCCGTGGCACAATTCAAAGAGGCCATTCCTGCTGCCTTAAACTATATAAATTGGCCAACCAATAACTGTGATATTAGCTTTCGCCCCACTCAGCTGGATCAGCTTGTTGATGACTCAGCCAGTCTACTAAGATCCACTCTGGACTCAGTTGCCCCACTGAGACAAAAACGTATTAAACGTCAGAGGACAGCTCCTTGGTTTAACTCAGAAACTTGGACACTTAAACAAACAACCCGTAAATTCGAGAGAATGTGGCTTTCCGATAAAAGGGAAGAGTCACGTATACTTTGGCGAGAGAGTCATAATAACTACGAGAGCCTTAAAACATGCTTGAGCTGCCTACTACTCCTCACTAATTGAAGAAAATAAAAACAACCCCAGATACCTTTTCATGTGCCACAGTCTTTTAAAACAGCGGTAATCAAACCCCTCCTTAAAAAACCTAACCTCGATTCAGGAACATTAGCTAACTACAGGCCTATTTCTAACCTTCCATTTGCCTCAAAGATCCTGGAGAAAGTACTAGCTGATCAGTTGTGCAACTTCCTTGAAGACAATAGCCTGCTTGAGGACTTTCAGTGAAGATTTAGAGCTCAGCACAGCACAGAAATTGCTCTAGTTAAAGTAACCAATGATCTACTTTCAGCTTCAGATGAAGAACTTCTCTCTGTACTTGTTTTGTTAGATTTTAGTGCTGCTTTGATACCATTGATCATGATGTTCTTATACAGAGATTAGAGATGTTACTTGGGATTACAGGGACTGCCTTAAATTGGTTTAAGTCCTGCTTATCTAATAGATATCAGTTTGTACATGTGAACAACAAGTCCTCTGTGTACACTAAAGTAAGATACAGGGTTCCTCAAGGTTCGGTGCTAGGTCCAATTCTCTTCTCTATATATATGCTTCCCCTTGGTGATATCACGAGGAAATACTCTGTTAATTTTCACTGCTAGGCTGATGATAGCTTTATGTATCACTGAAGCCAGGTGAGACAAACCAGTTAGACAAACTAGATGTCTGTTTAAAGGACATCAGAACCTGGATGGCCAGAAATTTTCTTCTTCTTAACTCAGACAAGACAGAGATCATTGTGCTGGGCCCTCGACACCTAAGAGAATCTGTCTCCACCAAGCACAACTGTTAGAAATCTAGGAGTTCTATTTGATCAGAATTTATCCTTTAACTCTCAAATAAAGCAAATTTCAAAAACAGCCTTTTTTCATCTTCGTAACATCGCTAAAATCAGGCCTATCCTGTCCCAGAGCGATGCTGAAAAGCTAGTCCATGCTTTTGTTACCTCTAGACTGGACTATTGTAATTCTCTGCTTTCAGGCTGTCCCAGCAAGTCGCTTAAGACGCTTCAGCTGGTCCAAAATGCTCCAGCACGTGTACTGACTAGAACTAGGAGAAGAGACCACATTACTCCTGTATTAGCTTCTCTGCATTGGCTTCCCATTAAATATAGAATAGAATTCAAGATTCTTCTCCTCACCTATAAAGCTCTCAGTGGACAGGCACCAGTCTATGTTAAAGAACTTGTAGTGCCGTACATCCCTTCTAGAACTTTACACTCCCAAAATGCCGGCCTACCGTCAATCTCTAAAAGTAGTATGGGAGGAAGAGCCTTCAGTTATCAGGCTCCTCTTCTCTGGAACCATTTACGGACCACAGTTCGGGAGTCAACCTCCCTCTCTACCTTTAAGGTTAGACTTAAAACATTCCTCTTTGATAAAGCTTTCAGTTAGGGACCAGCTTAAAGTTTAGAAATTAGTTCATAAATTTGACTCATAGTCGAGATGCAATGGGGGGGGGGGGGGGGGGGGGGGATCTGGCACGTTGGGCTCTCTCTCTCTCCCTCTCCCTCTCTCTCTCTCCCTTTTCTCTCCCTCTCTATCTCTCTCCCTCTCCCTCTCCCTCTCTCTCTCTCTCTCTCTCCATATCTGCTTTTGCCCCTTTTTGTTTGCCCCTGTACTCGTTTCTGGTTCTTGTCTTGTAGGTGGCCTGGGATCCTGGTGGAGACTGCCTGCTGCTGTGGAGTCACGAAGCCTCAAAACTACAATTATAGACATGACACATAGTTGGCCATTTTATTAGGAACACTCCATTCCCATTATCATTGTAGCTGTTAATGTAGACATTAGCATGATCTCCCAATCCATGATCAATATATCCATAGTATCTATTTTTAATTACCACATAGGCATGAGGTCCCTCTGAAAATGGGATGTCACATCTCAAGAGGCCTTTAACACATTTGTACTTAATGGAGACAAATGTGGTTGGGATGCACTTGTGGTCTGGGCACCTATAAGTTCATCACTCCCATAAACTCTTATTTTCTGTAAGAATATCATCGGTCATACTTCTATAAAATGATCACCACAACCATTCAGACATGAGAACCCTCCTGAAAATGAGATAATAAATCAGACGACATGTCTATGGTTCATGGATCTGTCACTAACTTTAGTTCTTACTTTAGTCCACTTGTCTCCTCTTACCTCCCTTCCTTCACCCTCACACCAACACAGCATGGTGTGGATTTGCTGTTCATCATGAGACTGGGATCCACATTCAAGATTTCCTGCTGCTTAACTGAAGGTTTTTTCTTGAGCCATGATGGAGGGATTTATGATTGGCTATATGGATTCATGTTGGGTGTTGGATGGATATATATATATATATATATATATATATATATATATGTATATATACATATATATATATATATGTATTAGGGCTGTCACTGTAGTGCATTAATTAGATTAATTAATTACAACGCAAATTAATGCACTAAAAAAGTTAATCGCGATTAATCACAGCACACAAACATTTTGATATTGTCCAGCTGGAGGACCCGTACATGGCAGTGGCACATGTCACTTCACACATGCGTCTCTAGTTAAACCAAACAAAGCCCAGGTGACAACAGGAATAGCCTATTTGAAACTCTGCTTTATTTTATTTTTGAATTTATTTGTCTATATTTGTACTACATTCTTTAATAATGCATCAGGCCTAACTGTTTTGCTGGATGTCCTCGACCTTTTTCTTATTTTGAATTTGATTTATGAAACACACTTAAAGTGTAATTTGAGTTGCCTGATTGAGTTTAGAATTTTCTGGACAAGTTGCCCTGACTTTGGTTTTATTTAGTCACCAATTAAAATGTAGATTTACAGTCTTCTCTTTTTAGTGTTTTCATTTGATTAATCATCCACTACAATTTTATAATATCCTAGAATTCAAATTCTTTAAGTGGGGAGCAAATATGAGATTAAAATGCAATTAATTAGATTAATTATACTCAACAAAAATATAAATGCAACACTTTTGTTTTTGCTCCCATTTTTCATGAGATGGACTCAAAGATCTAAAATTCATTCCAGATACACAATATTACCATTTCTCTCAAACATTGTTCACAAATCTGTCTAAATGTGTGATAGTGAGCACTTCTGCTTTGCTGAGATAATCCATCCCACCTCACAGGTGTGCCACATCAAGATGCTGATCTGACGTCATGATTGTTGCACAGGTGTACCTTATACTGTCCACAATAAAAAGCCACTCTGAAATGTGCATTTTTGTCTCTAAGCAAAATGCCACAGATGTCGCAAGCATTGAGGGAGCGTGCAATTGGCATGCTGACAGCAGGAATGTCAACCAGATCTGTTGCTCGTGCATTGAATGTTCATTTCTCCACCATAAGCCGTTATGGCCGTTAACCTGACTCCAGATCGTCGCCGTGACAGACTTGAGTGGGCAAATGCTCACATTCGATGGCGTCTGGCACGTTGGAGAGGTGTTCTCTCACGGCCCCATGTTGCAAGGATCTGTACACAATTCTTGGAAGCTGAAAATGTCCCAGTTCTTGCATGGCCAGCATACTCACCGGACATGTCACCCATTGAGATGTTTGAGATGTGCTTGACCGGCGTATACGACAGCATGTACCAGTTCCCACTAATATCCAGCAACTTCGCACAGCCATTGAAGAGGAGTGGACCAACATTCCACAGGCCACAATTGACAATCTGATAAACTCTATGCGAAGAAGATGTGTTGCACTGCATGAGGCAAATGGTGGTCACACCAGATACCGACTGGTTCTGAGTCCCCAGACCCCCAATAAAGCAAAAAAAATGCACATTTCAGGGTGGCCTTTTATTGTGGACAGTCTTAGGTACACCTGTGCACTAATCATGGTGTCCGATGAGCATCTTGATGTGGCACACCTGTGAGGTGGGATGGATTATCTCAGCAAAGCAGAAGTGCTCACTATCACACATTTAGACAGATTTGTGAACAATGTTTGAGAGAAATGGTAATATTGTGTATCTGGAATGAATTTTAGATCTTTGAGTCCATCTCATGAAAAATGGGAGCAAAAACAAAAGTGTTGCATTTATATTTTTGTTGAGTATAATTACAAATCCTGTAATTAATTAGATTCATTTTTTTAATCGCCTGACAGCACTAATATAAAATATATATATATATATATATATATATGTGTGTGTGTGTGTGTGTGTGTGTGTGTGTATCTTTATATGTATATATGTATCAATGCATATATGTGTATTCATAAAATGAAGAGCTTTATGCTCGATTGTGAGGTGCCTTGAGATAACACTTGTTATGAATTGGCGCTATACAATAAAGATTGATTGATTGATTGACTGATTGATTGATTAAATAGCTGGCATGTGCCCCAACCCATACTTAGCACTGCTAAGCTTCATCTTGCATTGCTGGAATGGCTCAACTGTCAGATGTAAGATGTGATAATGCCTTTGAATCCTTCCAGCATGTGTGCAGCTCCTTTAGTTATTCTTCTGAGGGAGGCATAATTTAAGGTTGGAGGTGCAGAGCCACAGCAAAAGAGGCACTGGTTGTCGGCTGAGCTGTTTCAGAGTCCAACTATAGGCATGTCCACAGCCATATGAATAATTAACCCCACAGTGAGTTAAGGAATGGGAACCTGATCTTGAAGAATGGTTGACAGCTGACCAATGTCTGTCGATAGAACTTCTTATTCTGGACACCCAATGGTCTCAGAGGAAGATTTGAATTTGAATTTGAATTTATTAAAGGATAGCCCCTTGAGATGAAGCATCTCATTTTCAAGGGGGTCCCTGAACACACATATACAGAAAAACAAGGCCACACTACAACACATTCATATATAAACATACAACAACAGAACATACAACAGATACAGACATCTTGCTCCTCCTACTCTCACACACAACCTCAACCACCAAACGCCTAAAATGCAGAATAGACAAAAATTATTAACATTGATCAAAAATGTGAACATCAAAAAAAAAAAAGAACGATTGAAGAGGAATAAGTCAGAAACATGAGCAGTTTTAAGTTAAATAATACATTCAAAGGTTTAAGATGGGAGTCTGAGGTGTTTTGATAAACAATGTCAGCATAATCAACAATTGGTAATATGAGTTTTGATATTAGCCTTTTTCTAACATTCAGTGTAAAACAATCAATAGAACGGTAAAGTGATGCAAGACAACCATATGCTTTTTTTACAATATAATCTATATGAGGTTTGAAAGTGAGTTCTGGATCGATCCAAAGTCCAAGGTATTTGAATGATATAACGTTATCAACAGGAGATCCATCAGAATAATAAATGTGGAAGTCCACTGGATGAGATTGGAGGTGACGCGTACTAAAAATCATGCTGCAGGACTTCTTTTTGTTCAATACAAGTTTGTTCTTACTGAACCAGTCTTGAACCCTATCAAAATCAAGCTGTAAAGAGTTGTGTATTTGAGATAAGTCAGAGTTAGAATTGTAAATGACAGTATCATCAGCATATAAGTGGACATGACAGTTAGAGCAGATATTGGGCAAATCATTAATAAAAATAGAAAAAAGAAGTGGACATAAAGTGAGAGTTGATTAAAAATAAGCTTTTCAAAAATTTTTGCAACTGTACAAATAATACAAATGGGTCGATAATTATTTACATCAGAGGAATCTCCACCTTTGAAAAGAGGGGTAACCTTAGCACATTTTCAAATGGTAGGGATTGAGCAGGTAGACAGAGACAGATTAAACAAATTAGAAAGGGGATACATCAAAACATGTGCAGCAAGTTTCATAAACTTGACTTCAAGGCCATCTGGACCAGCACTAGTATTTTCTTTCAACTGACATAAAGCAAGGAAAACTTCATTTGGAGTGATTTTTTTAAAGGAAAAAGAATGGTCAGAAAAAGAGTTATGTGAGGGACTGGTAGTCCAAAAAGAGTCAAAGTGATAAGAGCTCCAGATGAAAGAGAAATGATGATTAAAAGCATTAGCTATAAGAGATGGATCAGAAATAAGTTCATTATTAAATTGTATCTGGTTTACTCATTTTTTCTTATTTCTGTTAAGAGCATTCAATAGATTCCAAAACTGTCTTGAATTATGAAAATGTTGGGACAAACTATCTTTACAGTAATTTTACTTTTCGTTTCTGGTTTTAAGTGTACATTCATTTCTTAGTAATCTATAAGTGTTCCAATCAGAAGGGTCACGAGATGAACGATATTTAGCCCATGCTTTATCTCTCTGATTAAAAAGGGAAATTAATTTTGAGCTGATCCAGGGCAAGCGTCTTCCTTTGACTCTAACAGTCCTCAGTGGAGCATGCTTATCAATAATTTGATTTAATTCAGAATAAAAAAGGCCCAAGCATCTTCAACATAGGGTATTAGTCGAAATCTATCCCAGTTAATAGAAATCAAGTCTTGAGTAAAAATATCTACGTTAATGTTTTTACACTGTCTACATGTAATAAATTTAGGGGGAGAACATGGAACTTTTATTTTCCAAACACAAAATACAACAGAATGATCACTTAAGGAGTCAGACATAACACCAGATTTAACTATTCTGTCAGGATTTGAGACCAATATCCAATCAAGCAGAGAAGAGGATCTATGATCAACTCTTGTAGGTTCATTAATGAGCTGTGTGAGGTGTACACTGTCAAATAAATTTCTATCCTTATGAGAAGAATGATCCGGCCAGTTTCTGTTAAAGTCTCCAAGAATGATTAGTTCATTATGCCTCTCAAGAGAATTAATAGTGGATAAAATACTTAAAGTAGAGTCAACAGGAGCTGAGGGAGGCCTGTAAATATTGCCTACTGTCAACTGTTTGTTTTCATTAAAGATAATGCTGACAAAAAGACATTCAAAGTTAACTGGTTCAACAGAAGGACAGATGTGGTCAGAGGCTAGATTGGCTGCAACATAAGTAGCCACACCACCACCTCGAGAGGACCTATCGGCTCAACTACCTTACCTCTGTCCACCTCATTCTGGAGAGATAGAAAAGGAAGCCCTCATGTGGTTGCAGTAAGTCAACCCTTGCTTAAGTTGCTGGTGTCAACTGGAGGGGGGAGGGGGGAAATATTCTGGTGAATTATCACCACCACCTCCTCAGACAGAGCTTCCCTCCAATGTTAGAGTCCCAAGCCAGAGTGACAGAGGTCATGGCCAACTTCAGGCTCCATTGGAGCTGTAGCCTATAGAACCTACTGCAATGATCACTTTGCATGGTGACTGTTGTTAGCACCAACAGTAGCCAATAACAGCTGGGAGAGCAAAGTGTGAACACTGTCTTCACCAGCAAGTTACGAAGGAAAACACAAAGCAAGTAAGACATCAGTAGCTGACTAAGGACACTTGTTTTGGGGGCAAGGAGCTTTTTCATGTACCACCAGCAAAAGGTACATAAATAACTCAGCTACAGTCATTCTTTATGAACAAAGATGACCTTTAGCGAAAATTAAAATCTATATTGCCATGTACCAAAATTTGATAATGAGGTACACCCGTATGCTACAAAGCAAGCAAATGTGCTGTCATGTAGCTGGTTAATTATTGCGCTGAACACACACCAGCTCGCTCTTAACACTCGATATAGAACAAAAAATCTCCTATGCTGGGAGCGGGGCGCACATGCTGCCTTTGCTGACAATGTTCTAATCAAATCAAACTCGGATGGCTGCATTAGCTTGAACATCTGTGGTTGGTCTCAGACTGCCTCAACAAATGGTCCTTTTTTCGATTAACTTAAGTGGCCAATTTACTCATATCTTTGATCAATAAAAGGCTTGAAATCCAGTGAACTAAAAGTGCTGAAATTAAGAACTTTTATCCTCTGCAATGGCTGGAGCTGAGGTGTCTCTACAAACAATTTGGGACGCCATTGAACGTAACAAAGGGAAACTGAAGTCTCATTTTGATGCAAATTTTGAGTCAATTCATCGCATTTTGGATAAAATACGTTGATCTTTATCCTCACTGGGTGACCAAATGTCAGAGCTTGAACAAAGAGTGGGCTCAAATGAGGACAATATGGGGGATCTGACAAAGCGTGTGCTCACACTTGCCTACCTTAAGGATAAAGTTGATGATGCTAAAAACAGAAGTCGCTCCTTAAATCTTTGTTTCCTAAATGTTCCTGAGAAACATGAGGGTAAGGACATGATAACGTTCCTCAATGAACTTATTCCACAACTTTTGGGCAAAGAGAACTTCTCTGCGGTGCCAATCATCGATAGGGTGCACCTTTCTCCAACATTTAGCTCTAGCTCACGATCTTCTCCTCATCCCATGCTTGTTAAAGCTGGGGTTGGCGATCTGATTCAGATACACTTTTTGAAATACTGGTTAAAATGGTCTTTATGACCCGATGGCAATCAACTCATAATGTGTTCTTAAAACAGAGCGAAAAATATCCGCTATCTACAGCTGGAGTAAAACAGGGAAAACACCAACCAATAATCTTGCCAGGATACCTCTTTTTACACCAATCAAATCCCGTCACCATTCTGCGTGCCTGCTGCACGTGCATTTTCCCGGCGTGCACAGACAGTGCGTGTAAAATGTAGCATGTAGCATGTAGCGTGTAGGGAACAGACTCCGCTGGAGAATGCTTACCTTTCAAGTTTTGTCTTTGAAAATAAGGGAAGTCCGCTGTGAGCAGTCCCACAACACCAACCAAGCTCCAGTATCCCTCACATTTAAGACAGATGTACAAGAAATCTAAAATAAACTCTGTTTTTCTAAGTTTGTTCCGCTGTTGGCTCAAATCTCGCGAGAACTGCCATCCATGCTACCACAGATGGCAGTTCGCGAGACTTCTTCTTCTTCGGTGGTTGGCATCCATCATTTTGGAGCATTACCGCCCCCTTCAGGCTAGAGACGGAGCTCAGTTTGGAGAGGCTGAGGAGTGCTTTTATTATCGTCACACGGGAGATTTACAGGAGAATACTGATACAGGAGGACAGGAGAAAAGAGGATAAAATACGTAAAATACGGTAGTTTCATGGTCAAAACGGGAGATTTGACAGCTATGTGGAGAATGTCAGAGGAAATACCTATACCCCAATCAACATCGGGCTGTGAGCACTAACTAAGTTTACATGTTTGTTTGGTGTTTTCTTCGTGCTGACTGAGACATGACTTGGTGTAGTGTGAAACAAACACATTGTGCTGAGAGTTTGGAGTTGAATCAGTCTTCTGGATATAGTGGCCGCGCACGTGCATGTGAGCGGGGGGGTGGGGCTAGGCGGAGCACTGAGGAGATGCTACTTTCAAATTCATGCTAGTTTTCCAAAATCGCCTACCCCAGCTTTAAGTTTGTTCATTTTCATGATAAAGTGAGGATCCTACATCTCTCACAGGAGAAGGGAGAGCTCACCTTTTTGGAAGCGCATATCCACATCTATCCCGACTTCAGCGCTGCCCCGATTGCCAAACACAGGCAGTTTGACCAGGTCAAAAAGAGGCTCAGTGCTGCAGACATCAGATGCTATCTTCTATATCCCTGTACACTAAGAGTCATGGTGGATGGAAAGCCAAAACTCTTCAGAAGTGCTGAAGAAGCAAAGGATTTCTTTGCTGATTCCCTCAGTCAGTCTCCATGATAGCTTTGGATTAGCTGGGTCCGCTAATGTTGACAGCTAATAATCAAACTTTGACAGTTCAGACTTTCTCTCCTCGATATCCACACACTACTGAATCATCAATGACTCTTTGCTCTTCACTGGTGCCCTTTAATTTTTTATTTCCTCTCTTTTGTTACCTTTGAATCAACTCCTTTTCCAAGTTATTTGAGTGCATCCGTAGAGAAACTCCTTTGTTTGCCATAAATTGCTCCACTCGTGACGTCATTGTGACTGGGTTTCAGTTGATACTGTCGTGATTCTGTCGTGAGCAGACTTCTGCTGTGAACTGTCAACTATTGATTGAAGTCCTTTCCATTTTATTGCATTTGAATGCAGATTTGGCCTTAATATTTTCTGTTTATTGTATTCTAATTTTTCCTTCTATTCTTTAAGGCTATATGATCCTAATTTACATGTTTACTATGAGTAGGCCTTATTATGTTGAAATGCTGAGTCAGCATTTCAACATATTGTTCTCCCTAACCTCCATTTTGTTCTTTTTCTTCTTCTTCTTTTTCTCATTGCTAAGACTTTGCCCCCTTTCACAGGCTTCAAATTTGCACAGATTTTCACAGAAAAAAATTGACATATGCAGCATGTTCATGAGAAGTGCACTTGTATTTTTCACAGGTTTAACAGTTATACTTTTTACAGTAAAAAATAATGTCTGCATGTATTTTTAAATTGAAATCAATGGGACGTTTTTGCAGCTCCGCTGAAAACTTCTGCAACTTTAAAGCTCCACAGCTTGGGCATGCTTCCACCTACAGACTTCATTCATACTTTAAAAGCTGCACTGACCTCTCAGCCATTTTTACATATCTTCAGCTTTTTGCTGGCTTCTACAGTTTTTTAAATATGAATTTTTAAGCAACACCAAGTTTTGAGGAAATCAATGGCCTTAGAGCGACTGTGACGTCATCTCAGAGCGGACAGACACAGAAGAATTCTCGCGGACTCAGCAGAATTATCCTGTTATAACTTCGTCAAAACGTCCTCCACAAACATAATTTCTGGATCAAAATGTCGCTACCCTTCTCGTCTTACATGTGAAATCCGCTTCAAAGTTTAATCTGACATCGTTTTGTCTCAGTGAGCTTCAGCTTTTGCTGTATAACTCAAAATCCTCCGTTTGGACTAATGCAAATATTCACCTCAGGACAGCTGGGGGCTTCACTTTGAAGTCTGTTTTTAACTTGCCACCCTCTGTCAACATTCTTTACTGTATGGACATAAAAATTACACCCATAGCTTCAGCATGTTCTTGGGATGCTCACAGTGCAATCCCTTTTCTGATATCTATCACGGTTTTGGCACAGTGAGCCTTCGTTTACCCGAAAGTACGCAGCTTTTTTCCCTGCTCCATACAGTACAACAGTGTGATGAAACACTCAGCTGCTCCATAGGCTACTCTGTGAAAGGTGGAGCTCAGCTTAGCTTAGCTTAGCGGCTTCGGCTCAGCACTGAAGAACAGACCTGCAGCTGATGTACAAAGCCTCCGTGAAACCGAGACATTCAGCTGAGGTTTTGGTGACACACGACGTGGGCATGGTAACAGCTTCGTGCTCGCTACATGCGCGTAAAGGTCTGTTTACAGCGCGGCCACTTCCAAACATCGTACATTCACTGTCGTTAAGAAAGTAGCAGGAAGTCATCATGTGGAGAGACCGGAAGTTTCAAAATAATACACAATGCATGGACTCTTAACACGTAATGTTCAGAGAAAAAAAATTGCGCAAATCAGAATGTTGAACAGAAGTCTTTTGTTTTTTTCTCAAATTCTTAACTGTGATAGCTTTAAAAGACAAAAATACTTTACATTTTTCACATTAAAATGAACTGGACATTTATGCAGTTCTGCTGAACCTGCTTAATCTTTCAAGCTTTACAGATTTGGCATACTTACGCCTACAAACTCCATTCCTGCTTCAACAAATGCATTTAAATCTCACTCATTTTACAGATGCATAATACATACATACATAAATATGCATCATTTTATACAGACATACACGGATCAACAGAAATATACCCATGATGAAATCTTCCTTTTTATTTATGCACATACTCTAATAAATACATAAATAAATAACATCACACAAACATACATACACAAATGCATATATAGAATAATTAGCATAAGTATTTATCCACACATATGCAAACATATGTCCACAGAAATTTATCAGTACTCCATGTTTTTCTTTACAATGCTCATTTTTTAACATTTTCAACTCTTCTGCTGATGTTTTACATTGACATAAATGGGAGATTTATACAGTCCTGCTAAAACTGCTTTAACTTCTGAGCTCTAAACATTTGGTATAGTTTCACCTGCAAACTGCATTTTTGCTTTAACACATCAATGTCACTCTCAGTCATTTTACAGATGCATACATATATACATATACGTAGGTTCAATGCCTACCTTCACAATTGTTGTCAATGTGTTGTTTTTCAGGGTCATCAGTCTGACTTTTTAATTATTGAAAAGGGTGTCCCGCAAGGCTACACTTTATGTCCACTTCTTTTTTCTATTTTTATTAATGATTTGCCCAATATCTGCTCTAACTGTCATGTCCACTTATATGCTGATGATACTGTCATTTACAATTCTAACTCTGACTTATCTCAAATACACAACTCTTTACAGCTTGATTTTGATAGGGTTCAAGACTGGTTCAGTAAGAACAAACTTGTATTGAACAAAAAGAAGTCCTGCAGCATGATTTTTAGTACGCGTCACCTCCAATCTCATCCAGTGGACTTCCACATTTATTATTCTGATGGATCTCCTGTTGATAACGTTATATCATTCAAATACCTTGGACTTTGGATCGATCCAGAACTCACTTTCAAACCTCATATAGATTATATTGTAAAAAAAGCATATGGTTGTCTTGCATCACTTTACCGTTCTATTGATTGTTTTACACTGAACGTCAGGAAAAGGCTAATATCACAACTCATATTACCAATTGTTGATTATGCTGATATTGTTTATCAAAACACCTCAGACTCCCATCTTAAATCTTTGAATGTATTATTTAACTCTATTTGTAGATTTGTTTTGAGATGTCCTTTTAGAACTCATCACTGTTTTATGTTTGATTCATTGAACTGGCCACAACCCAAATCAAGACGGCAATATCATTGGCTTCACTTCCTTTTTAAATGTGTTTATTTCCATTGCCCTCCATATTTAAAAGAACTTATTATTCCATATAATTCTCCATACACCCTCAGGCATATGAACTACCCATTTTTCTTTGTTCCTAGAATTTTAAAAGAAGTTGGGAAAAAGATATTTTCAGTACAAAACCCCATCAGATTGGAATAATCTCCCTCTTTCTTTGTGTTCGACTACTTCTTTTTATTGTTTCAGAATGTCTCTACATGTCCATCTCAAAACAAACTGCTCATGTTTCTTTTATTTTTCTCATTTTTTTTTTCCTTTATGTTCACGTTTTTGATCTGTGTTTTTAATTTTTGTCTATTCTGCATTTTAGGCGTATGTTGGTTGGGGTTGTGTATGGGAGTAGGGCGAGCAAGATGTCTGTATCTGTTGATTGTCTAGTGTTGTATGTTTTGTATGTTAATATATGAATGTGTTGTAGTGTGGCTTAAGTTGTCTGTATATGTGTGTTCAGGGACCCCCTTGAAAATGACATGCTGCATCTCAAGGGGCTATCCTTTAATAAATTCAAATTCAAATCAGAATCAAACACAGCCCTCAACAGTGAGTGCTTTCAAATGAGAAGTGCTGTCATGTAAGACAGAAAGGGTGCAACTGCGTTGCTATCCTTTGGTTACTGTGAGATAAACTAAGAGTAAGCTCTGGCAAACACACTGTTGCTAATTAAACTAATTGTAGAATTAGCATACAATGCTGGCTGTATGCAAATAAGCACTAGCCTTAGCATCAAGTAGATGGGGTACTCACAGTTCAGGGATGGTGATCCAAAGGGAAAAGCGGAAGAGGCTAAGCTCTTGCAGCCCTTGGAGGGTGACTGAACAGCCACAGCTCTGATCATTGATCACAGGGCTACTAGCCAGGAGCTTCAATGTAACTCGACTACCCAACACCTGCGAGTGAGTAGACGTGAAGGAACAGATCCTCTGATGGCACTGGAATAAGTAGTCCTGGTCAACAGGGGTCACACCTGACATTGCTGGTACGGCTACTCGACATGCGCATGTGCAATGTGTCATCCAGTGCTGTGAAGCACTGCCTCTGGCAGTCAGAAAGGATGAAACAGAACTCTTATTTTCACACATCAAAATAAAAGATCCTTGGAAAGCAAAATGTCTCCACTTAAAGTGACAGAGCATTAAACTACATGAGGACAACAGAGGCTAACAGAAACAAACTGTTGTGATCCTCCACAGAGATCTGTCTGTCTGTGACTTTAGACACACTTTATAAATGAGCTCTCAGGTCTGCTGCTCTGTCCTCAGAAAACATCTCTTCCTCTCTCTGTTGTTTGTGGTGATGGAGACCTTTAATCCTGCTCAAAAAGTCACCAGCTCTCTCTCACCATTACAGTCCACTAAACTCATCAGGAGCATGTCTCCAGTCATCTGTGTCTTTACAAGCAGGCTGATCTTCTCCACTCTGGCATCATGACAACAACAACAGAGCATGCTAGCTGGTGCTAACAAGGTTAGCAATGATATGACATGTGCCGTCCTGTCACTGCTGTTTTCTCCACATGCACTGAGGTCATCGTTACACCCTGACATGATATTTCTCTAACATCAACGTGTTTGTCATGTTTCTGTCAAAGTCTTCAGAGAAGTCCCTCCTGGTCCTCCCAGTTAAAATCCTGAAGCTTTAAATGTTTGTGTGTCGAGTATTTTGACCCCGGTGTTGCTGTAGCTGCTGTGAAGCAGCTCTCATTGTAAATGATGCCAAAGCTGTGGTCAGAGGACCTCTGTGAACCGTTTACTGCTGTCGTCCTTCTGTGATGAATTTTGACTGAATATTCAGTGAGGTGAGTCTAGAAAGGTCAATTAATGCTGAAGGAGGTCAAATATTGTCTCCAAAAACAACGTCTGCTGTGTGTGAGTAATAAAACGTTATGTGAACTCAGAAGTCCTGAACAAGAGCTTGAACACTCTGACCCATCCCTGATCTACATCTTATTCAGACTCAGACTTCACAACATCTGGACTTACCTGGCCTTTCTGCAGTTCCTCACAGCTGGAATCAGTCTCAGTCGTCCCTGGTCTGATGTTTTGTACTTCTTCAGATTAAACTCATCCAGAACCTCCTCTGATATCTGCAGCATGTGGGCCAGAGCTGAGCAGTGGATCTCAGAGAGTTCTGTCTCTGATCTGTTCTTTGACTTCAGAAACTCTTGGATCTCCTGATGGACTGAGAGGTCGTTCACCTCCATCAGACAGTGGAAGATGTTGATGCTTCTGTCAGGAGAGATATTTTTTCTGTTCATCTTCTTCAGGTTGTTGATGACTCTCTGGATCATTTCTGGACTGTTGTCTGTCAGACCCAGCAGATCTCCTAAGAGCCTCTGGTTGGACTGCAGAGTGAGGCCGTGAAGGAAGCGAACAAACAGGTCCAAGTGACCATTTGGACTTCTCAGGGATTTCTCCATGACTCTCCTCAGGAAGACATCCAGGGTTGAGTCAGAGTTCTCAGGACTGTGAAATAGCTCAGAAAACTGTTCAACAAAATCCTCCACCACTCTTCTTTTCTCCTTGTTGGTGAAGCAGTTGAACATGTAGACTGCAGCCAGAAACTCCTGAATGCTCAGATGAACAAAGCAGTTGACTGTTTTCTGGAAGATCACACTCTCTCTTTTGAAGATCTCAGTACAAACTCCAGAGTACACTGAGGCCTCTGTGACATCCAGACCACACAGCTCCAGGTCTTCTTTGTAGAACATGATGTTTCCGTTCTCCAGATGCTCAAAGGCCAGCCTCCCCAGCTTCAGAAGAACTTCTCTGTCAGACTCAGTGAGTTCCTGAGGATGTCCCTCAGCATACTTGTTCTTCTTCCTCTTTGTCTGGACCATCAAGAAGTGTGAGTACATGTCAGTCAGGGTCTTGGGCAGCTCTCCTCTCTGCTCTGTGCTCATCATGTACTCCAGGACTGTGGCGGTGATCCAGCAGAAGACCGGGATCTGACACATGATGTGGAGGCTCCTGGAGGTCTTGATGTGTGAGATGATTCTGCTGCAAAGATCTTCATCAGTGAACCTCCTCCTGAAGTACTCCTCCTTCTGCTCGTCAGTGAAGCCTCGTACTTCTGTTACCCTGTCAACACATGAAGGAGGGATCTGATGGGCTGCTGCAGGTCGAGAGGTGATCCAGATGAGAGCTGAGGGGAGCAGGTCCCCCTTGATGAGGCTTGTTAACAGAACATTTAACGATGACCTCTGTGTGACATCAGACACAACCTCCTCCTTGTTAAAGTCCAGAGAGAGCCTGCATTCATCCAGGCCGTCAAAGATGAACAACAGTTTACAGACAGCCAGAGTCTCTGCTCTGACCTCCTGCAGTGTTGGATGGAAAACATGGAGCAGCTCCAGAAGACTGTAGGACTCATCTCTGATCAGGTTCAGCTCCTGAATGACAGCAGAGCCACCAGACTGAGGTCTTGGTTTTCTGAGCCCTCAGCCCAGTCCAGAGTGAACTTCAGCACTGAGAAGGTTTTTCCAACACCAGCCACGCCGTTTGTCAGAACCACTCTGATGGCTTTCTGTTGATCAGCTGAGGCTTCAAAGATTTCATGGCACCTGATTGGAGTCTCATGGAGGGTCTCCATCTTGGAGGCTGTCTCAAGCTGTCTGACCTCATGTTGGCTGTTGACCTCTTCACTCTGTCCCTCTGTGATGTAGAGCTCAGTGTAGATCCTGTTCAGGAGGGTTCTACTTCCTGTTTCATCACTTCCTTCAGTCACATGTTCACATCTTCTCCTCAGACTGATCTTATGATCATCTAGAACCTTCTGCAGACATTTATCTGACAAACAAGCACAAATATATCAGACTGGTTTAATTAAATGAACTAAATCAAATGTCCCATTTTCCTCATGAATCATTAAGAACACAGAGTAACACAGAGATTCTCCTGAAATAAAGTTGAATTGCTAAGACAGAATAAACTGACAGCAAGAGTCAGGTTAGATTAAAATGTTAGATTTATGTATTAATGACAGGATGATCTCCATTACATGACACTGATGTAGAAAGATGGTGAAGTTCTGTTCCTGCTCACAAACACATCAGTCTTACCTTCTGCAGTGCTGGACTGACCGCTGATAAGACCTGGATCTGTCAGGACGTCCTGGATCAGAGCCCTGTGGAGGAAAGACAATGAGACCATGATGAGGGATTTGGATCAAAACTGTAGACCATCAAGACCTAATTTTAGATTCAGACCCTCATCAGTGGGGGGAGGGTGACATTGTTTGGTATCTGTACATAAAACCATGTGTTCACTCGACACCAGTGGTCTGTCTGAAGCTCTGATAAAACGGAAAATATCATTGAGGACTAACTTGATCCAGACTATTTCTCTTTCAACCACAAACGTGTCCTCGATAATTGTTTGTTCAACTCGGTGGTGATTGAGAAGAAGGAGATTTTGCTGCAACAGGGATAGTAGGGTCACTAGCTTCATCAGCACAAATGCTTCAAGTACGCCGCCATTGTTGTTGTTGTCGTTGCCGCGTGTGGCACATGCGTGTCAATAAAGATATGAAACTATGACATAAGCGTATCTAAAAACTTGCAGAAAGCCAGTGTTGTGCTTTATGATCAGTGGACAACTATTCACTGTTTAACTTAATAATATTGGCTATCAGAAATAATTACTTAAATTAAGTAATGGGATTTAATTTACATTAAACCTCGAGAAACCACCTATAAAGGGGAGATGATAGTCAATTTATTAAGTTTGTCTCATTAAGGTTACTGACTATTGATTTGGAACCATGATTTATAATTAACTTAATAAAAATAACCAAAGTTACCTAATGAATTGTCAGTCAAAGTCGAAGGATTTGGTAGTTCTGCAGAGAAGAGGTTGGCAAGATTCATTCTTATACAACATTAACAGACCAGCAACTGACTTTGTGTTCAAAATCATTTATTGACAAACAAACATGTAAACATACAATACCTAATCTAACAAAATCCTATCTCTAAGTGTGTGTGAGTGTTTCTATATGTGTGTGTGTGTGTAACAAACAAAGGCAAGATGGCTGCCTCTAAGGGTGTCAACGCCGCATGGCTCAAAGGCATTTACGAGCAGGACCACATGGGGAGTGGTGGAGGTTAAAATGGTCTTTGTGTTTGGTTGATGCCTCTACCTGAAACAGGGATGTAACTACGCAGAGGTTAGCTATAGCTTAAAGCTATAAGGAACATATTCAATAAAGCAATGCTGTAATTGTTTAAACTGAATAGTCCTGTGCTTAGCCGTGCTATGCAAAAGTCTGTAAGGCCCAGTTATATTACCAAGTCCATGGGAGGAAAAGGTGTCCATTTGAGTTCTGCTCTGCAAAGTCCAGTACTGCAAGTTGATGGTTTCCTAGTGGATCCTGGGCTGGTCTATCCCTTCAGCTCCTGGCTCTTAAGTCCACTGGTTTCTCCTTTGTCCTTTGAGTTAGCAGCTTGATGCTAACTCTGTGGTGTTGTTTCTGGTTTTGAATCAGGAACTCCTGTTTCTTAAGCAGGCTCTTGCGTTGCTTAAGTGGTGTTACAGTCTGCGTTGAGCAGGACTGTGGAAAAGGTCTTGAGTTGTTTTCTTGAGAAAGAGCTGTGAGAGAGGAGCTTTGTCCCCTTCACTCTGTGGTTCAGAAAAGAGAGCTTCACTCCATGATTGAGGAAGAGAGACTGAGCTGAGAGAAAGGACCTGTGTCCTCTTCAGAAGGGACTGAAAACTCCAAAAACTGCAGAGCAGGGCAGGGTCTTTTGTTCTTATCAGAGGGTTCACACCTACGTGTGAAACCTTGGGGGTGAGACGATCAACCTTACTTTGGTGCAGGCTTCTACAGGGACAAATGGATCCCAACATCCCCCCTTTGGCCTTCGGATTGCGCTTGATGTGTGATCCTGAGGGCAGTAAAGTCCATGTGTCGTCAATAAAGGGAAAGAGTTCATTTTTCAGTTCATTGAATCGGTAACATCTGGACAGTTCAAACTTCCAATCTTGGCTAAGCTAGGACAGTTGATCAGATATACACTAAATTTAAATGAACAATGATGTGTGTAAGAGCTAACCTGTGTTTCTCAACTTTTATCAGGTAAGTGAGAAAAGGAAGGTTAGTGCTGTGAATATGTTAATGTTAACTAGAGAATATGGCAGCTAAGGTAACTAGCATTGCTGGAGTGTAACACTAGTAAAGATTTCTGTCTTTAACTGAGTTTTCTGCTGTTGCTGACCAACTGAAGTTGACTATTACCTACCAGGGTTGTTAGAAAAATCTAGAGCTTCTGTGCTTTAAATTTCTCTGAACTTGTGGCTCCGGGCTGTAACAGTGAAAGTCGCTGTAGGGTGAGAAATATTCAGAGACACTGTCATTGTCTGAAGGACTACGACTGTTATCTGAATTGTTATCAGAGATGAGGTTGTCATCATCTGATGCATTAGCTGGTTGGTCATGTGTCTGGGCCAGAATCTCTGCATATGGCCTTCTACAGCTTCTGTTTACTGAGTGCCTATCTCTACGCAGTTGGTGGACACGGCGGCTACGCTCAGTGTCCCTCTGTGGCCTTTTATCACCCCCCTTTGTTCTGTTCTGAGGGCGATCTTTTGTGACTAGAGGTCTGATTAACACTTCCGTTGAGGTGGCAATAGCAGGTTCAGTTGTTCTGGCTTTGAACTGGACAACAGTTTCCCAAACTGTTTGTGTCCTCTTCTTTATCTCATGCATCGAAGGTTTCTCTAGGTGTGCCCAAATTTTAACCTGAGGACGAATGCAAGGATGAAAGTTGCGCAAGAACAACAACTTGAAAGATGAGTTTTCTTCCAGGCCTGGTGTGTTTCTGCCGTGGAAGTATGCACGCCTCAAATGCCAGTAATAATCTCTGGGATGTTCCTGACGGGAGTGTTTAATTTGGAGGGCTGCAACCATTGCTGAAGCTTCATCGGCGGTAGAAGAGAATTCTTCTATCAATGCCTGACGTTCATGTTGTAGTCATCTCTGACAAAAGGAGGAAGTGATGCGATAAACTTGCGGACAGATTTAGAGCAGGTCTTCCACACAAGTTTAACTTTCTCCTTTTGGGTTGCATGGGGCAAGTCAATTAACTGGTGCTCTAATTGGTCAAAATAATTTTCAACATTATGATCACAGTTGTCTGGATCAAAAATGCTCTATGTCTTTGGCCATAATGTCAAGCTCTTCAAGGCGCAGGCTCTGAGGAGTACTTTCTGGTGAGACATGGTCTGAACAGCTGTCATTACTCTGGCTGCAGAGTGAATGAGAAGCTGGCCAGTGTTTGCCTCTGCTAGTCCTCCCTTTGGAGTGATTAGCATGTGTGAAGCTGTCATGCATCAAAGGCTGAGAAGAGCAGGATGCAGCATCTTCTCCTGAGGACAAACTCAGTGTTTCCTCAACTTCTATTTTAGGAAGATGAGAATATTGGACACAATTGATTTTGTCTCTAAGTGGGGATGTTAACCTATCATTAATGGATGAATGTGAATCGGAATAACCAGAATCACTTGGTGTCAATGGTCTTGGGATTGCAGAAAGTTCTGATCTAAGCCTTAACAATTCCTCCTTGTGTGAGCAAAGATCTTACTCTGCTGAGTGCAGGTCTTCTAAGTAGCATATGGCTTTCTTGTTAGCAGTCATAACTTCCTGGAGTAGACATGCGTTCTGCACTTTAAGGGACTTTACCTCCTCTTCTAAGGCTGTTTTGCTCTGAAGGACAATGTTGGTTTGCCTGTGGAAGTTCAGGAGCAAGCACGTTAACAATGTACGTTTGGATGATGCATCACACCTGTCATTGAGTAGTGAATCTATCTCCCTTTTGCACTCACTGAAGTTCAATTTGCTGGTGAATTCAGAGTAGCCAGGTTTTAGCTTTTGTGCTAAGGTGGAAATAAACTGCTCTACACAGGGGTTCTCCATTATTATGTTAGAATGAGGACAATAGCGGAGCAGGCGGGGGGGCGGAGGGGGCGGCTGCCCCGGGCCCACTGCTGCTAGGGGGCCCACCCTGAAGGGGGGGGGGGCTGAAGAAAATGGTAAGGAAGGAAAGTTGGACTCTATAACACTTGCGTTCATAAGGATAAAGTTGTTTAAAAATAAAAATGAAGAAAAAAAATAGTCCCTTCTCACCTTGTCTGTCTGTCTGCCTGTCATGCGCGGGCGAGTGCGAACGGCGAATTCAGTCCGACTGAAAATCGCCCCAGGCTCACTTACATGGAGAGACTCTTTTTTTCAAATTTTGGACCTCACAATGCATTTCTTGCCCCAACGTGATTTCATCATCCACACTGATGCCTGCTCGGACGAGACGCACAGCGCGCGCATTCGAGAGAGATGATTCAAAGTTAACGTGAGTGATTTATCAGTGGATTATCAGTATTTTCTGAGTAAGTAGTGTACAGGTATTGCGAATAATAGCATTAGAATAACTCTGGAGTGTTTCCTTGTTGTTTTTTTGCCCAATTTTGGCTGTGTTTTGCTGTTAATTTGCTGGTTTTGCTGTATATTCGCCATGTTTTTACCGTGTTTTGCCGTATATTCACTATTACATGCACATGTTAACATAGCTACACACTAAAACTAAGGATGGGTATGAAAGCCGGCGGCCGCAGCGCGGTGGCTCGTGTTTGTCTGTAAGTGCGGCTGTGCCTCCTAAAATCAATCATTATGCTCCCCTGCCCCTCTGACCCTCTGCTCCAGGCACACTCTGCAGCACTCGGCTGCGCGCTGCTCAGCGACGCTCCGTAACTGCACGCTCCTCAGCTGCTGCGTGCTCCTCGGCTGCACGCTCACCTGCAGCGCAGGTGAAAGGAGTTTGTGAAATCAGCAGCGAGTTCTAGAGACAATAGATGCCGAGTATCAGTCATTTGGCTTGTGAGGAGCGAAGCAGAGGACGCAAGAGTTTGGAAGCGCACGAAAAGAGGACGTTTCAAACCAAAAGGGGCTACCGGTACAAAGCCATCTCTCTGGTTTCTCTGCTGAAAAGGGAACTTTTGTGTTGGATTTCTGGCATTGGGCTTTGTGATCTCAATGTGTTTTTTTTTAGAAGATTAAAGTTTGGTTTCTTCTGAGTTAATTAAATGTAAAATATTATTGATTTAAAATATCGTTTTTTAAATTTAAATGCAATTCAAAATATTCAATGTACAAAAATAGTTTCTGTTAAATGGAAGTATTAAAACCTACATTAAATCTGGTTTAATAACTTGATGTCATGGTACTTAAAAATTATTTCATGTTAGTTAAAAATTGTTTATTGTTAAAAGCTTGAAATAAGGTTGATTTAAGTTTAAAATCAGTGCAAAATACTGGCTAAATAAAAAGTAAATGTTTTTTTCAAACAAATGGTTCAAAAATGAACAATATTTAATAATTTGTAAAGCAAATGTTTAATTAAATGTTCTTCTGCTTGTTTAAAAAAATGCTGAAATATTTAACATTGATTTGTTTTGTGTGTAGGTTTTTCACCTGCTTGATTCCTGATGAAAAATAAAAAGCAGATTGAGTGAAAACCTGAAGTCTGGTTCAGTCCTTCCTTTATCAAGTGTGGGAAGCCATGTCGCAGTAAAAACACCTGACAATCAGCCCAATCCTGAAAATGTTTTTTTTTAAATCTTTATTAAAAATGCGTTAGCTGGGCTCAAAGAAGTACTTATTTTCAAAATGGAATTACTCACATTTTTATTAAATAAAAGGGGGGGAAAAAACATAGTTGGCTATGGCACATTTATGATGACTTTAAAGACAGTCTGGGTAACAGTCTATAACAATTGACTGATTAGAGACAGCAGCTTTATTATCACCAATAATCACCTATTATAAGCAGTTTCATAACGCAGCCACATTGGAGCTAAAGCAGTAATAACACACTAATAGTCTGAGAAATAAAGTTACTTTATTTAAAACAAACACTTCCTTAAATTAGACTACATTTTGTATTCACATGATATACAAATATATAGATAAAGGGAAAAAATTTTTTTTTGGAAAAAAGAGAGAGAGAGAGAGAGAGAGAGAAACAAAGAAAGAAAAAAAGTTTCTGATTGATGTGATGTTTTGGCCCACCATTCAGTTGCTAAGAAAAATTTTGGCCCCAGGCCAAACTTACCTGGTCTAATATAATAAACTAACATGGACACTAAATACAGTTGGCCAACAGAATGTTTGAGTGTATGCTAATATGTTTTAATCATCTCAAAAACATGTGTACATGTTTACAACTTTTATAAAGAGAAACCTGTTGAAAATTCATATCAGTTTTCTTTTCTTGTAATTACACACTAAGCACTTATTAGATAATTCTGCCAAATACTTGCCAGACTTGTTTACATTTATTTCTTATGAACATAGGATGAATAAAATTTGTCGAAAGAACATTTCCATGGACATTTAAGACATTTTTTGACAAAGAAAGACCAGGCTGTTATAACTACAGTATTCAAAGAGTTATTTAGGACCACCTAAGTAAGTGTGTACTGTGGAACCAAATGTATAGCATTTTAGACATTAACTTGATTTAGCTTTACGAAAATACTGTACAGTATGTACAGGTTATGTCTAGTGTTGCCATCAACAGGAAAAACAAATCAAACAATGTCAAATAACACTGTAAAGTAGGCTATCTGACTTTTAAATTATTAATTTAGCTATTGAAGGGGTGATCGTAGCCATTACCATATCTGTTGGCCCCCCTGAAAAAATTTTTCAGGAGCTGCCACTGGCTGAAACCTTATTTGAATCATTCTGACCGGGTGCGCCTGCTTGCTGTGGTTGTGTCAGAGGGGCTGATCTGTGGCTTTTTTTTTTTTTTAAGTGATTATGTTTTAATGGGGATGTCTAGGCCACAAGGGCCCATAGAGAAATGCTTCGCCCCCCCTGAGCTGGGACCCCTGCTCCGCCCCTGAATGAGGGGTATAGTAGGATTTACCAGTTGTTGGGTGCAAAGCAACAACAACAACAATGTGGCTACAATGTAGCTTGGGCAAAAAAAAAAAAGTGCACTAACTGAGATGCAAGGCAGTTACAGTTAGGAGTTGGTTCTTTCTAAAAGTTGACTCAGGCTGGAACACTTGACAGTTACAGCAAGGTACTTAACTTTTCACAGGGCTGGTAGCACACTGTGGCTCTATCTGATGCTCTATTTCTCACATAGGCTGAAATGCATGGCAGTAACAACCAGGAACAACTCTCAATGTCACAGGGCCGATGGCACGCTGTGGCTAAATAAAACAACAAAACAGGGAGCAATTAAATTTACTGTTAGTTCTAACAGCTTTCATTGAATATGTGGTATTCACCTACTAATCCAAACTTACAGTTCCTACAGAATAGGTATAACTGGAGTTGAAGACAGAAGCAGAAAACTTTGTGTAACATGTCTGCTAATGTTCCATATTTGTTTGACACTCGTTAAAGTTAATATTGCACAATTATGAAAAATTGCCAACAGTACTCTGCCCACCCAGGGACGCCAATTATGTTGTGCTTTTTGATCAGTGGACAACTATTCACTGTTTTACTTAATAATATTGGCTATCAGAAATAATTGGTTTCCTTGGTTTCTTTTTTTCACAGTATATTTTATTTATTTATTTATGTATTTAATAGGGACAGAATACATTAATAAACATCTATTTAAAAGAAATATTTGTAAATTTGCCGGATTATAGCACCAATGCTAATTTACATCCACAGTCCGTAGGCAGGTAACACAAAAAAACATGATGCCAAAAACACCACACAGAGAAAAGCAGGACATAGACAACAGGTTACAATAAGAGCATATCACGAAACAGTTCATTTCTAAAACCCCAAGAGTTAATGGTTACAGGACTGGTTTCCTTTAAGCCACTGCTTAACATGTGTCAAAGTAAAAGTGTAATGTCTTACACTCCCTTATGGTGAATGGGCAAATGTTCCAGATCTCACTGGCCTTGACAGAGACTTTTGTCCAAAGGTTGTATTTCTGTGGCATCTCACAGTCCCCTCTTGAGGAGGCCCTGGTCATGAGACCACAAAGAGCCCTTATTTTAAAAAAAGTCAGGGATGGGAGGCAGATCAAGTCTATGATACATCGAACAAGCATATTCAAAGAAAGACCTATACGACCTATACATCGAACAAGCATATTGAAAATGAATAAAGTTCTCTAAGCTCATGAAGTTTTACATTTTTAAATGTTGCAAACGCAGAATGACTTTTTTTTTTTTATAGAGGACCTTTAGCGATTGTTTTAAGTGATTCTGTTTTTGATGATTTTGCAATTCTTCCTTCACTGTCAAGTGTCTTCAACACAACACAGCTTCCTACACCTGAAAAAAGGAAGGACTCAACCAGACCTCAGGATTTCACTCGTTCCTTTTTCTTTTTTAGTATTATTTGAATCAATCAACATTAACCATTTTGGCACACAGGGTACTTTGGTATGTATTAATTTTTGGGTGCCTCAAGAGTTAAATAGTGGATGAAACCATAGTAAAACTGTAAAGGATTAAGATAAAACTTAGATAAAAACCTGAAATCTTTTTTGGTTACAAAAATCAAGGTTAGAGAGACTGTTTAGCTACAACAGGACAAATAGCAGTAGTCCCTCCCTTAAATTAAAAGTAAGAAGTAAATTAAGAGACAAAAAGAAGAAATATGACTATGAAATTGAAATGTAAGATGGATAAAAATGAAAACACCCTTCATGTAAACCACTGAGCAGACACACAGAAACCAATCTCGCTAACAAATCGGTTTTTACCTGATTTAAACACACTTTTGGGACCTACTGACGGCTGTGGAAGTTTTTTAACCCTGATTTTAACTGGACTACTGCTTTTAACCACCGGATGCCCCTAAAATCACTACCAAAACTACAAGACTAAGCCGGTGGTGTGCCAAAAGTTGATTTCTGCCAGATACTGATAGGCTATCTGGTCCACGGGAGCGTGTACAGCCGTCATAGCTGAAAAGCGTAGCTTCTGTGACTCTTCGGCAGGCTTCATCGGACTCAAACAACCAGTTTGTTTATGAATATCTAACAATGTTTATTTGTGTTTGCGTTTGATAGCCTCCTGCACGTCTCCTTGCCTTATATCACTGTTTAGGAGGCTAGTTAATGATTTTAATCTGGCGTGTATTTGCGCTCATAAAGATATGTGTCACTGACAGTGCTTCTTTTTTCTGTACCAAAATAACATTAGATCCCTCAACAAAGTAATTGACCCCACACAGTGCTTTGTACGGTTTGAAATATGAGAAAAGTCATATTACAATGTAAAAATCAGCTTATTTTGCTTGCCAAAAACTGATTCATGCCTCTGGTATTGTACATAGATGGATATTTTAACCCAAAATAACTAAATATAACACGGGGCGAAGTATTTACAAAATTTGATTCACACCAGTACTTTTTCCCCCTAAAAAAATCAATAAAAGGATATTACAATGTAAAAATCAGCTTATTTTGCTTGCCAAAAACTGATTCATGCCTCTGGTATTACACATAGATGGATATTTTGCCCCAAAATAATTTAATATAACACAGCAGAGTAATATTTACAAGAATGACTCCAACAACTACTTGTATGTATTGTATGTACAATACCAGAGTCATGAATCAGTTTTTGGCAAGCAAAATAAGCTGATTTTACATTGTATTGTCCCTTTACTAATTTTTTAAGTGGTAAAAAGTACTTGTTGGAGTCAAATCTTGAAAAATAAGCTAATTTTTACATTGTAATATGACTTTTCTCATATTTCAAACTGTACAAATCACAGTGTAGGGTCAATTACTCTGTTGAGGGATCTCATGTATTTTTGGTGCAGAAAAAATAATCTCCGTCAGTGACACATATCTTTATTAGTGCAAATACACACCAGATTAAAATCACTGACTAGCCTATTGAACAGAGATATAAGGCAAGTAGACTTACAGGAGGCTATCAAACGCAAACACAAATAAACATCGTTAGGTATATACCTAACCCATGAATTCATTCTGAGATATCATGGATCACTTATTCTCCATGACATAAAAGCAATCTGTGAAGGCCCCATCTCCAAATGCAGGCTACTAGTGCCAACCTGTGGGTCAAAGCCCAAAGGTTCTTTGAGCCCTGATCTAAATCCTGTTGAACGTCTGTGGAAGGAGCTGAAACATGCAGTCTGGAGAGGACACACAAGTTCTTTTAGTGGTCCTTGTGGATTAGCTTCATCAACGGAAAGGTACCAAGAATTTTGTCCATGTCTGTTTACAGTAAATGTACTTAAACCAGAAAAACCTTGATGAGATTAAAAATCTCCTTTGCAATAGTGTTCTGGCCAGGAAGGCAGCAACACATTTACAATGTTACAGACATACGACAGTTACTGACACAGAAACAAACATAACAACCAATCAAGTCAGAGTCAAGGAGCAGAAAATCATCAGTCAAAGCATCTGAGACTTGCTTCATCTTCTTCCACTACCTTTAATCTGGTCTTAAAAAGATTAAAGAGACCAGCTCCCCAATACCCAGTCTTTCAGATTCCAGTCTGCAGGAGCAGCAAGTCTGAAACTTATTTTGTCAATTTCATGATGAACTTTAGGGATAGACAGAAAGAGTAAATTTTATGACTTAGTCACAGAATGAAGCCTGAAGCTTCCAGAACTTCTCATGTGGATATAGTTACTAAAGTAAGATGAACTTGGGAGACAGTATCCAAATGATTTAAAGCATTGAGAAGATGTGTGCAGATACAAAAACAAAATCACCATAATCAATCAGAGCTGTGAGGGAAGGAGCAAAAAGAAGCTTTTTGCAGCAAAAGAAAAACAAGACTTATTTCTGAAGTAAAAGCCCAGCCACAGCCTTGGCTTCTTCAGGAGTGGCTCAATTTGAAGTTTAAAAGACAGTTCCTTTAGTACTCTTACCGTGGATCAGAGGGTCCTGGCTCATTACTGAAGTCCGGTGGTTTGCCTTTAGACCGGTCACTCTTCATAGAGACAGCACTGGACAGGGGGGACCTTGATCCTGGTCTTGGCTCATTACTGAAGTCCGGTGGTTTGCCTTTAGACCAGTCACTCTTCATAGAGACAGCACTGGACAGGGGGGACCTTGATCCTGGTCTTGGCTCATTACTGAAGTCCGGTGGTTTGCCTTTAGACCAGTCACTCTTCATAGAGACAGCACTGGACAGGGGGGACCTTGATCCTGGTCTTGGCTCATTACTGAAGTCCGGTGGTTTGCCTTTAGACCGGTCACTCTTCATAGAGACAGCACTGGACAGGGGGGACCTTGATCCTGGTCTTGGCTCATTACTGAAGTCCGGTGGTTTGCCTTTTGACCGGTCACTCTTCATAGAGACAGCACTGGACAGGGGGGGCTCTGCTCTGTCCTTCTCTTTGCCCACTTGATTATCCATTTTCAAGAGGACAATATTTGATCGGCATGCACATAAAACAGCCTGTGGACAACAAAGAAGAAAAGAGGATGAGACTCCTGCTTACAGAGTGTTTATAATGGAGCCAAAGTTTATCTCTCAGTCCCTAAGGTTCTCAGTAACAGAGCTGTGTATGTCAATACAATACCAGTAATGTAATTCCATATATTTTATTATTTTGTGTCAAAAAAGAAAACAGAATAATAAATATGCGTCAATAGACTGCATTTTGGACGGCACAGTGGCGCAGTAGGTAGTGCACGTGCCTCACAGCAAGAAGGTTCCAGGTTGGATTCCCAGGTTGGAGAGGGGCCTTTCTGTGGGAAGTTTGCATGTTCTTCCCGTGCATGCGTGGGTTCTCTCTGGGCACTCCGGCTTCCTCTCACAGACCAAAAACATGCTCATTAGGTTAATTGGTGACTTTAAATTGCCCTTAGGTATGAGTGTGAGCATGAACGGTTGTCTGTCTCTCTATGTGGTTTTTCAATCGATTGGTGACTGGTTCAAGGTGTATGAATGAATGAATAAACTGCATTTACTTTATTTTACGACATTCAGCCTAAAAATCGGAGGTCAAGGAAGAGGAAATAAACACCAAAGAAAAAATGTCTCAGGGGTTCCTTTGTTATGTGACATAAAACACGCTTCAACATCAATGCTAGTCTGAAATTTCTCTCATTTTTCTCCAAATGTTGTTGAATAGTAGATTTGATTGTAGAAATAAGGTAACAAAATACAAAACCCAAATCCAGTGAAGTTGGCACGTTGTGTAAATCGTAAATAAAAACAGAATATAATGATTTACAAATCCTTTTCAACTCCTTCTTTCAATTGAATACACAGCAAAGACAAGATACTTAATGATCGAACTGAGAAACTTAATTTTCTTTTGCAAATAATCATCAACTTAGAATTTAAAGTTGTCACAGGGTCATTTTCACCACTGTGTTACATCGCCTTTCCTTTTAACAACACTCAGTAAACGTTTGGGAACTGAGGAGACCAATTTTTGAAGCTTTTCAGGTGGAATTCTTTCTTATTCTTGCTTGATGTACAGCTTAAGTTGTTCAACAGTCCGGGGTCTCCATTGTTGTATTTTACGCTTCATAATCCGCCACACATTTTCAATGGGGGACAGGTCTGGACTACAGGCAGGCCAGTCTAGTACCCGCACTCTTTTACTACGAAGCCACGCTGATGTAACACGTGCAGAATGTGGCTTGGCATTGTCTTGCTGAAATAAGCAGGGGCGTTCATGAGAAAGACGTTGCTTGGATGGCAACATATGTTGCTCCAAAACCTGTATGTACCTTTCAGCATTAATGGTGCCTTCACAGATGTGTAAGTTACCCATGCCTTGGGCACTAATACACCCCCATACCATCACAGATGCTGGCTTTTGAATTTTGCACCTATAACAGTCCGGATGGTTCTTTTCCTCTTTGGTCCGGAGGACACGATGACCACAGTTTCCAAAAACAATTGTAAATGTGGACTGGTCAGACCACAGAACACTTTTCCACTTTGCATCAGTCCATCTTAGATGAGCTCGGGCCCAGAGAAGCCGGCGGTGTTTCTGGGTGTTGTTGATAAATGGCTTTGGCTTTGCATAGTAGAGTTTTAACTTGCACTTACAGATGTAGACGAACTGTAGTTACTGACAGTGGTTTTCTGAAGTGTTCCTGAGCCCATGTGGTGACATCCTTTACACAGTGATGCCGGTTTTTGATGCAGTACCGCCTGAGGGATCGAAGGTCACGGGCATTCAATGTTGGTTTTCTGCCTTTCTGCTTACATGCAGTAGTTTCCCCAGATTCTCTGAACCTTTTGATGATATTACGGACCGTAGATGATGAAATCCCTAAATTTCTTGCAATAGCTGGTTGAGAAATGTTGTTCTTAAACTGTTGAACAATTTGCTCACGCATTTATTCACAAAGTGGTGACCCTCGCCCCATCCTTGTTTGTGAATGACTGAGCATTTCAGGGAAGCTGCTTTTATACCCAATCATGGCACCCACCTGTTCCCAATTAGCCTGTTCACCTGTGGGATGTTCCAAATAAGTGTTTGATGAGCATTCCTCCACTTTCTCAGTCTTTTTTCCACTTGTGCCAGCTTTTTTGAAACATGTTGCAGGCATCAAATTCCATATATATCCATATCCGTATCTTGTCTTTGCTGTGTATTCAATTGAATATAAGTTGAAAAGGATTTGCAAATCATTGTATTCTGTTTTTATTTACAATTTACACAACATGTTAACTTCACTGGTTTTGGGTTTTGTAGATGAAAGAAGATTAGATGTAAACTAGAAAATTTGCATTTCCATGCAGGAAATGTGTTGAAATGCTGAGCGTGACTGCTGAAACTGTGAAATGAAAGTGTTCAAAGTAATGCAAAGAAAGTTGAAATTGTGACATGAATAGTTGTAAGCAGTAAATCATGGCTAAAAATGTGTGAAATGTGCAATAAAAATGTTTGCAGAACATTATAGATACTGGAGCTCAGGTGTGCGTCGTGACCACGCTCTAACTTCAAAGAAATGTGCAAAAGTTGATGCTGCTTCAACAGTCATATCTCAGAAACTGTAGCAGATAGTGAAAAGTACATCAAAACTGTTTGCAGATGTGAAAGAAAGCAGAAAATGAATGACTGTTTTGTAACATGGTTAAATGTGTTGATATTTGTAGATGTACCTAATAAAGTGGCCAGTCAGTGTAACGTCCAAAGTAAGGTTGAGAGTGTAAAGATAAGCATGATTACGCCATTATAAAGAAGGATCTGTATTAGCTGGAGAAGAAAAGTACCTCTACTAGGAATTGAACCCCGTTCTGTGAGGACTTTCTAAGTGATTACAAAAAAGTCTCACTTTTTGATATATGCCTGATCGAAATACGCACTTATTGATGAGTTTTATAGCATCAAAATAGGTTACCTATAAATGCTATTCCTTAGCCTTCCGTTTGGGTCGGACAGGGCTGGACTGGCCTGGATACTCAACTTCAGGAACAAGAAAATTAAAACTAGAGCAAATTTTGTATCATTTTATTATTTATATTACACGTCTTAGAGCACCGGGCTGTAAGTAGCGATAAATAGCCAGCTACAACTATGATAACAAGTTTTCCAAAAGATCAAAAACTACATGAAAAACTACCGCTACGTAACTAGAAAGAGATTCATTACCTCGTCGCTTTGCATCCTGTAAGTTGTTGAAAAGACGAAGTTGTAAATCAGTGCAGAGTTCTGAGGAAGGTCCTTATTGCATCCATTAGCCTCAAAACAAACACACGCTGTGGATGTAAACGTCTGCGGTGCGTTCCAGTTGTAGTCAGAAGTAGGAATTTTGAGCTCTGAGTAGGAAATTGCAACTGGAACGTCCCTCAGAGTCTGAATTTCCTCCAGGGAACGCGGTGAAACCTCGCCACCCCCGAGTTGACAATGGAAGATGGATGCCCCCAGTGTGAACAGTTATTTAGCTCCTGTAATAATCTGTTCATTTACACTTCTGACTGGGGTGTGTTACTCTAGATCAGCTGTATACATAGTATTGTTAGACTTATATTTACAAAAATGCTGCCATAGTGATAATCACATTCTTCATGTGATATTTGTGAACAACAACACAGGGCGTGCTAACAACAGCTAACAACAGCCTGGTAGATCGACATGGGTAGCAGAGTCTTTTATGTTGCCGGTAATAGATTCTCCTCATAGCACCTTTAAGAAATTCATTTAGTTTTATGTTACCTGGAACAAGATTAAAATAATAATAAAAATGTAGCAGCATGCTGAAAACCAGCAAAATACTGAGTTATTGACCCTGTTTACTTTTCATTTTATTTTTTTAATCTAATTTAATTTTAGTTATTCTTTATTTTTATTACTACCCTCCCTTTCTTCTTCTTTTGCCCTTTTTTCCCCTCTCCTTGTCAATACTTCTGACAATTGTCTGTCCGTCTGTTTTGTCTTTTGTGTTGTGAATGAGTAAGACTGAATGAGTTATATGAGTAGGGAATGGGAACTTGTCTCTAACATCCTGTTTTTTAAGGAGACATTATTTTTCACTGTTAAGGTTTATTACAGTCTGGAGACAACCCTTGTTTGATATCTGTAATTCCCTTGTTTGTTTTTTCTCTGCACCCATCCCATAAGTTGGAAAAAATAAAAAAAAATAATTTAAAAAATGTATCAGCACAATACAGGGATATGAAGGGCCCCAATGACTAGGTCTGCCTTGGGCCCACATATAACTAAATCCGCCGCTGCAAACAACATGAGCCGACTGACTGCTGCCCAACGCTCCTCTCTACAGTCTGTGAGCAAGTAACATCATAATAATCATGTAACACCATCAACACATTTATTAACAAGACTTAGTTTCCATAGAAATTCACTCTATCAATTGTTGTTGAAGCTCTATTACAGTCAAAAAATAATAATCTTACTTTCACAATAATCTTGACGAGTTTGCAGTATTTTAGCAAAACCTGAACACTGACTTTTAGATTTTTAAACACTTGATTTTTAGTTCCTGTCTTTGCCTCAAATGTTAAATTACAGTTTTAATCTTTGTGTTTTTGGTAGAAAAAGAACAAAACTTGGATCTATATCATAAATGAAACAGGAAGTCAGCCATTTTGAATTGATTTGATTTTGTTTGATTTCAAAAGGAATGGTCAAGACAAAGTAGAAAGTCAAAAAACTGTTTGAAAAGCCTTGAAACATGGTAGAAATACTCCCAGCTGATGACAGAATAATTGTTGTTATGACTTTGAGTTTAGAGGTTAATATAAGTCATTTGTTCTGCTTTTATTTATGGGCGTTATCGTGAACTACTGATACAGATTTAAAAAATAAAAATAAAATTCAGCCCCAGCAGCACATCAAACCTAAGACTCTGTAATTCTGTTAGCATGTTTCCAGGATCTACAAAAAAAAAACTGTTAGACCATGTCATTAAGATAACAGGGGCACACATAGGCTATTTAGATTTTTCATTAATTCAGAGCTAATTCTAGACTAGAACAAGAACTTTTGAATATTATTAACACAGAGCTGTTCAGGATGAGTCCACTGATGCAGACTGATCTCAGCTACAGTTAGACTTGAACTCTTAAACCTCGTGTCCTAAGAAGCTCTTTGTGGTTGGAATTAAAATAAGATAATTGAGTGTAAAGAGAATATTTCCCTCTCCAGCATCGCCACCTGCTGGTCATTTTAGTTTATCATTAGACATATTTTGTGTTTGTATATCCTGTATTATCTCAGGTCCAAACTGCAGCATTTTTTCATGAAACATGTTTGAGACATTGAAAATTATCCTCCATTTAGGTCACAGCTTGTCAGTAAGGGTTGATAGTGGATCCTGGAGCCGGACCAGACCAGAACTACTGACCAAGAAGACAAATGTTTTAAAGACATTTTCTCCTCTAAGTGGAAGGACTATCGTTGTGAAGAGATTTGTTTTCTAATTTAGAGATTATTTTGTTTGATTAAACCTTTTTGTTTGGAATTGAGAAACATTTTCTGTTGTGATTTCCTTTAGGTCTTTGTGTTTAATAAATCCCCTTTTTTCTGATTTCCTCCCTTCATTAAAAATCCAGAAATCAGATTTTCTCTTGATTTGTCCTCACTCCATCTGTAAGCTGAGGCACTGCTTGAAAATATGAAAACTGAAAATCAACACTGTTTTTATCATGGCAGACCCTGTCAAATTTTGAGTGTTAAAGTTTATTTCAGACTTTTTTTTTCTGTGAAAATAGTGCAGCTTTAGCATTCAAACTACAAAATTAACATTTGATGACAAACAGCATGTACTTTAAGTGTAAGAGGTGAATTCAGTTTAGTTTATGAACATATGTTGAGAACACTGGAGCAAAACTTGTTTTAAAAAGTTTCTGTGTCAATACAAGTTATTTCTTTCAAAGGGATGAATAACGATTTAACTCATGAACTGAGTTTTGTAAAAAAAATAATAAAAAAAATAAAATAAAATAAAAACATCAGAAATTGTATTATAAGTCCATATTGCCCAGCCAGTCCATATAGCATCAAAGATCTAAAAGCTGTTTAGTTTGTTCCAGATGTGGTTTTTCTGAGCCTAAACTCCAACTACACTGACGTTCTGATTTCCTGTCCAGATGTAACAGGATCAAACTGAACGCTGGGCAGTCAAACTCTGAAAACCACAACAATTACCAAAAACATGAGCTGTGAAGACATAAAATGTGTGACTCTGCTGCGAAGCATCTGGATGTGTGTGATAAGCTCCACTAAGCTCTACATGGTCAGACCAATCAGCAAGTGTCTTAAACCTGGATGTTCAGAGTATCACTGAGCTCTCAGTGCAGAGGCTTCATCTTATAAATATGACACAAAGACTTTCAGTACGTCACATCTGCTGCTGTCATTGTTAAAAATCTGTCAGCGTGGTGATTAAAGTGCTGCTGTATGATGAAAGGAGTCCATCCCATAATAATTCAGTCTTCACTGATCCTAAAGAAGGTCAGTCTAACACTGAGCAGTGAAGGTGTGTGTGAGAGAGCTGGGTTAAAGCAACAGTTGGTAACACACATCTGTGTCGGTCAGTCTGGTTGTGCGTATTTGGCAGCAACATGAAAAAATGCTTTCACACATTCAGGGTTCAAAGGTCACTTACATATTAGACGTGTTAATTCATAGATAATGACCATGATGACTGTAATAATAACTGTACTGATATTGACTGCAGGGCCACCAAAATGACCCTGATCATCAAACAACTGCTCAGTTGTCTGTTTTAAAGTAGAGGAGATCATCATTTATATAGAGCTGCAGCTATCGATTCTTTTTGTAATTGATTACTCTATCAAATTTTTGTTGATTAATCGATTAATCTGATAACAGTTACTTGCACTCATTGCTCTTTTTTTTTTTTTTTTTGAATCACTACACATTATTATTATTAGTAACACACAAAACAGAAAAGCCAGGTCACTTAAATTAACAACTTACTTTTCTCATTTTGAACATTCTGAGCATAAATGGGATCTCAAAATCAAAATCCATACTTTATTTTTACTCTGGGCCATATCTTGCTTTTTTCAGTTTTTTTTTTTTTTAAGTTTGGTTATTTTTATTTTATTTGTATTCATGCTTGTCTCTTTCTGCTAAATTATTACCTTTACTACTGTACCATATTGATGATCTTATTTTGCTTACTTTATTTCTAGGACCAAATAATAGCATACTTAGATACTAAGATAATTTAACTAGCTAATGTACATTTCTATAACATATGAAAGCATTCCCTACACCTGCTTCCTCTACTCACTGTCAGTGTTTCCTGTTCCACTCTCTGCAATCAAATTAAATCTAAAGTTATTGGATGAAAAGAATGTGAACAAAATACACGTGATTCTGGGCAAGTAGCCTCCACATTGATTTACGTTCTGAACCAGCCTTTACACAGAGCCATAATCAAAGTAGGTTATTTACTAGTCCATATTTCAGTTATTGATCACATTAGCTGCTTCTGTTGATGTATCATGAGTGTCACCCATAGACTGTAAAAAAACATGGACGTCATGTTGCTGGGCTTTTGTGAAGTCTCCACGAAAACTGCTCCCCCTGGTGACTGGCTGCAGTATAGGTCAAATCTCCGTCTCCCCCATTCATCTGAACGGGCCGTAGTGAAACTTCAAAAAATTAATACACCTCGTAGAAATATTTCTCCCATCCGTATGCTGTGGTGATATTAAAGTATTATTGGGCTGCGTTTTTTCCAAGTCCTCTTTTTTCTGAAAAGTTTCCTTTTCATCAGTTATTAGAGTTTAAAAATAACCGCGGTTTACGGCAGTTTCACAATGATTGTGTACGGCGTATGCTGCAGGGTTTTGCGAACGTTTACGACAGCTGCGTCCAGATATGGTCCAGATTCTCTACTGGCTGCACAATGGCGGCGCCCTGACGAGGGATATTATGGCTTCAAATCCATTACATGGTGGAAGGCAGAGCCACGCTATACAGTTCTTATAATACATCCACGACTAGAACGCACCACAGACCGGATGTTTACTGTTGACGAGCGGCAGCAGTGACGACGTGCTATCATGCTAAGCTATGTGCTAAGCTAACTCAGTAACACTCAGCATTTCCTACATGGAAATGCAAATTCTCTAGTATTATTCTGCAATGATATTTGTGAAGTGTGTTCTGGAGGGCATTTTGTAGTTTGGATTGAAATCCTTGATCATGTTCTTAAATCCTGTGTCCTCCATCCTCCACCATGTCTGTCATGAGCATATTTAAAATGCTGTAATAGTAATAGTTGAAGCCCTGAGGACATGCTATCATACTAAGCTACGTGCTAAGCTCACTCTGTTTGACATCAGACTCACTGCACTGTGTTTTCTTTTCGTCCCTTCTTGTAGTGACCACACACTTGGGACACTCTCTGCCATTTCTTCTGTGGACTCTCTCCTTTCTGTCCATCTCTTTTCTCTTCCTTCATGATTTTACAAGCCGCGCAGCAGCGGAGGTAGCAGGCGCGTTGTGTAACAGAAATGACCGTCCGTGTCAAACACCGTGCACTGTATAGTAGTCCAGATATATATTTTATATGGCTAATTATATATTAAAAGAGGCTTCAAGGCACACAATTTGCCTCGAAAATATTTTGTTATCGAATAATCGAAATTATTCGAGGAATCGTTTCAGCTCAACACATATTTAATCATTATGTTGGTAGATCTCATCACTTTGATGGCAATGGCTTTATTTTCAATCATAAAAATCCTATAAAATGTTTGAATTCATTTTTTTTTTAATATGACATGTAGTATAAATAACCTAAGGTCATTTCTGTGTACTGTGATTTTAAAGATGCTATGTGTTGTATGTGTTATTCTTTCTTGATTTTATATTTTATATTTTACATTTTTTATTTTGTTTTTCCCTTTTTTACTTTGTCTATTACTGCTGGACTGAAGTATATTATGTTTCGTTTGCTGTATCATAAAATAACATCATTGACTAAGATAGGTTGAGAAAAAACACTCATAAACAACACTTGAAATAGACACATAGCAGTGTTACACAAAAATGGACATGAAACCATTCAGGAAATAATCTCAGTCTAATAAATTATGTTTCATATCATGGGAGTCACTCAGCCTGTGTTATGTACTAAGCCGCAGGCCGGATGCAATGGGGCGGGGTTAACCCTCCTATGATGTCTGGGTGACCTGGCTGTCATCACTCGGTCACCAAAGTTTAAAAGTTTTAACCCTTCAGGCGACATCACCTGTGGCCGCTGGGAGTGTGTTTGTGTGATGACACCCCTGACAGACTGTATTTATGATGGTTCACAGAGTAACAATCCATGTTCCCAGGTCTGTCACAAAAAGAAATGTTGCTGGATGACAATTGTCCCAAAAATTATTGTCGATAAACAATATTATTAGTGGGGCTGATAAGTGTAATAATTGTTCACTTGTGGAAACAAGCACCAAAATTGGCATACATACTCCTTGGGGATTGTTCTTTCGATAAAACCCGTTAGCCACCTAAAAATTCATGATGGCAGCCATTTTTCAAGATGGCCGCCATTGAACTATACAGTGATATTCCATTTTGCAATTAAATCGCACAGATGCCCTATTTGAACGATATTGATGTCTAATCATACATTTTTCACTATGTAGAATCTGAATTTGGACCCATGGACTTGCTTTCTGGCTTCCTTGTACCAGATCAGTGGTGTCTAATAAGCCCAGCATCAGTTAGCCGGTGTTGATTACATGTCGTAATAGCGCTAAAATCTGCTCTCCTCAAAAGTTTACTCCATAGGGACTGTCTATGATGAGGTTAATGTCACATTTACATGTTAAATGATACATCTGTTCGGTATAATTTAGGCTTGTCATGAGAACTGATACTTCGGTACTAAGATTCAGAAAATGTGACGGTACTAACTTTTCTAGACTACCTAAAGTACCGTTGGTACCGAGGCGCCAGATCTGGCCACTTCTTTAGCATTGTTTTTTTTGGCTGTAAATGAGCAATTATCTGGCAACCCTCACACAGTGCTGATCACATGCGAAGAACAATGACACACGACATGTCGGAGGGACACGCACCCGGCTCGTCAACAACTCGAAACATTTAAAAGACAAGCATCCAGACTTGTACAGAGAATTCAAGGTGAGTGTATTTGAATTCATGTGTTATCATTGTTGCTCATATCTAATTACGTTACAATGATGAGATGAGCCCAGCCCATAGTAAATGAACTGCATGGCAAAATAACAGCGTTATGTCCAGCCTCGCTGCTACCTCTGCTGCTGCGCTGCTTGTAAAATCATGAAGGAAGAGAAAAGAGAGGGACAGAAAGAGAGAGTCCACAGAAGAAATGGCAGAGAGTGTCCCAAGTGTGTGGTCACTACAAGAAGGGACGAAAAGAAAACACAGTGCAGTGTGTCTGATGTCAAACAGAGTTAGCGTAGCATGTAGCTTAGCATGATAGCACGTTGTCAATGCTAAAAGCATCCGGTCTTTGCAACAGGATGACACTGACGATACATCAGCAGGAGCAGCTAATGTGGTCAATAACAGATACAGACTAGTAAATAACCTACTTTGATTATGGCTCCGTGTAAAGGCTGGTTCAGAACGTAAATCTATGCAGAAGCTACTTGCCCAGAATCATGAGTATTTTGTTCACGTACTTTTCACATCCAATAACTTTACATTGAATTTGACAGTGAGTAGAGGATGCAGGTGTAGGGAATGCTTTTATATGTTATAGAAATGTACATTAGCTAGTTAAATGATCTTAGTATCTAATTATGATATTATTTGGTCCTAGAAATAAAGTAAGCAAAATAAGATCATCAATATGGTACAGCAGTAAAGACAGTAGGCACTGTCATATAAAAAGGTTTTAAAAAAGTTTCACCACCATGTCTGTAAATTGCTGCTCCCTCTCTCTCTCTCTCTCTCTGTGTTAGTATTGCCTCTGCTGTTCTCATAAGTCATTAAGCTATACCCAAATCTCAATCTTCTTTTCACAGTATAAGCCAGAGGAGGACAGTGACATGGACAGGCTGGGTAAAGCCAGCATCAATATACACAGCCAACAAGAACGGACGCTTTCAATTTAAGCATAATATTGTTTGTTGTTCACTTTGTTCAAATAAAGGAGTGCATGTTGAACTACAGGGGATTTTTTTAAATTTTTACCATGGTATCGAGTGGTATCGAGTATCCAAGAATTTAAGTGGTATTGGTATCGACTACTAAATTTCTTGTATCGTGACAAGCCTAGTATAATTCAATGTGAAATGATAGTCCTAAGGTAGTTAAGCTAACGGCTCATAAGGGCAATAATACGCAGCCGCGGCAGACCAATCCAGACGGCTTACGTAGTGCAGGGAGCGCGCGGAGACGTGCACTGCGGAAGTACGCTATAGCACTGTTTAGGCTCGAAAAATGTACTAAATGACCTCGTTTCGAATTAATTATGGACGTTACCCGCTCAGGACACTTGGATTACAGCGGACGAGCAGTATGGAGGAAAATAGGCACATTTTTGTGGACTTTTATGGACTTTTTTCTTCGGGCTCCGTCGTCCCCTGTTAGATGGACCTTTGTTGACAGCGAAAATCCCCCCGGACCCCCGGCTGCATTTGAGACATCAAAAAAGTGCTCCAGAGTGTTGCTCAGCATGAGGGTGAGTAGAAAATGAGGCCAAATTGTTGTTTGGGTGTAGTGTTCCTTTAATGGCTGTTGACCGTTAGCTGTAGCGGCTAACTGTTGTTAGCCGCTACATATGCTATGTCATAGCAGTGCTGCTTGATATGGATTGGTCTGTGATGAACTGAACGATAGTCCAGTCACAAGCTGCTGTTGTTTTTGAAGGTTCTGTCCCTGAAAACATTTTCTCAGGGCTCCTCCCCAGATGGATTAATGATGGATTAATGAAATATTTCCAATATGGAACTGTCCATCTGGCATGTCAGGTTAAGGTCCATCCCCATGGAGTTCAAAGACATTTGAAGAGAATGTAATGCTTGATGTCCTTCCTACAATACAATCATACTTTACTAAGTACAAGTGAACAAACGTTGTGTTTGATGTTTACCGGCCATCTAGTCTGAAAGCTGAAAGTAGATCAAAGTGAGGACACAGGGTGTGATGCAGGGTGACAGGTTTTGAGCAAAATTCCCTCAAAATGGCAAAACTTCCTGAGAGAAAATGACAACAAAGCAGAGCTGTTCAACTTTCTGACTGATATGATAGCATGGGTGCCCACACCAAATGTGGTCGTTGTGACCAAAGATGAAGATGCTTTCAGCAACTGCACTAAATCAGTCTGGCTGGGTGGCACCATGCAGTCATGTAGATGCTGACACGCAGATCTTTGTGCGTGCCAGGTATGCAACAGAAGCAGGCAGCAACGTCATCATGGTCAAAGCCAATGACAAAGAGTCATTCAGGTTTCATAGTCATTCTGTGAACAGTGTTCTGCAGACACTTCAGGAGCTTGGTCTGCAGCAGTTGTGTGTTTCCTTTGGACAAAGACAGAACCTGAAGTGGGCTCCTGTACATGACATGTGTTACACTCTTGTAGAAAAGAGCAAAGGGATGCTTTTCTTCAATGCCTTCTCTGACTGTAATGTCATTTTGGCGTTTCGTGGCAAAGGGAAGAAGTCTGTTTAGCAAACCCGGGATGATTGTGATGATGCTTGTGATGTCTTCATCAAACTCAGCCAGTATCCACCAATAGTGGATGATGAAGACCTAAAGACCTTGGAGAAGTTCACTGTCATGACGTATGAGAGATCCAGCACAGCTGAAGGTGTCGATGATGCCAGGTTGGACATGTTTGCCCGTCAGCAGAGGCCGTATGAAGCCATTCCTCCAACCCAATCAGCGCTGAAGCAGCATGTGAAGCGTGCTGCCTATTAGGCAGGCTGCAGACTGGAGTCAGTCAACAGAACCTCAACCAGGAACACAGACTCCTGCCAACTGGCGCTGGACTAAGAAGGAGATCTGTGGCAGATCATTTGGAGAGAGATCTCACCCATTTCAGAGATTTGTAGGCAGCTGACCAAGTGTGGATGCAAGTCGGAATGCTGCAGTCGATGCAGATGCTACTGCTTTGGTCTGACCTACACAGCACTGCAGCTGCAGATGCAGGGTTGTCAAACATTTTAGTTTAAGCCTACTTAACCAGGCAGCAAGTCAATGACTGAAAAACAAGTACAGTCTTCCTGCCTACATGTGAAAAAATAAAAGGAAAAAACATAATGCAATTAAAACTGAAAAGGCAAAAAAAAAAAAAAGAAAAAAGGAAAAGACAAGAAAACAACCTGCCTCGATGGGATCATCACCCTATCGTGGTGTGGCAGTTTGACTGTTTTCATGACCCCTAGACCTGTGTCGGCAGAAGTCTTGCACTCTTGGCAGGGTTTCCCAAGCTGAACAGGCCAAAGGGTAGACACTAGACAGGATGTTAGTGGACCTCTGCGTGGTCACATGGATCTTCAGCCACCTCACTGACAGGCCACAGTATGTCAGGCTGAAGGTCACCACATCTGACACCGAACAGCAGCACCGGAGTACCCCAGGGCATGGTGTTGGCCTCTCTTCGCTCACCCTGTACACCATGGACTTCTGCTGCAACTCTGAACTGTGTCACATCCAGAAGTTTGCTTATGACACAGCCATTATTGGATGACATAGAGGAGGAGTGCAGGAGCCTTGGAAATTGCTGTCTGGTGCCACACAAACCATCTAAAGCTCATCACGCGAAGATAAAAGAGTTGGTCCAGACATCCCGAAGTCCAGACAAAAATAACAACCAGTTCTGATCAAAGGAGCTGAGGTGGAGGCTGTGGACTCCTATAAGTCCCTCAGCCTGGGGCTGGACAGTAAACTCGACTGGAGGATCCAAAACAACCACCTGTACAGGAAGGGACAACCAAGAAGGACACATACAGGCTGGAGAAACTGATCAGGCAGGCTGGCTCTGTGGTACTGTGGTAAGCATGAAGCTGGACTCTCTGGTGACGGTGGCAGAGAAAAGGACACTGGACAAACTACTGGACATTTTGGATGATGCCAGTCACCTTCTGCATTGTGTCATCAGCAACAAGAGGATCCTGTTCAGCCCAAGACTGATGCTTCTAAGTGTAGGACCAACAGACTGAGAAACTGCTTTGTCCATCAAGCCATCAGACTGTATAACTCTTCACTGAGTGGAGGAAGAGTAACAGGAAGAGAGAGGATGGGAAGGAGCAGTAGCCAGCCTGCAGCAGTATATTTTTGGTTGATTTTTGTTTTTGTTAAATTCATATTTTTATTTATTTATATTTATGTGAATTTCTTAATAGTTTTATTTAGATCAATTTCTCCTTATTTATCTTTGTATCTGAAACAGTCAACTGCTACTGATTCTTTATTTCCCTGAAGGAGTTTTTCCCAAAGGGATTAATAAAGTACTGTCTAATCTAACCTAGAAAATGAGTGATCCCACAGCGCTATTACGACAAGTAAACTACAGCTTAACTGATGCTGGGCTTATTAGACACCACTGATATTTGGTACAGGGAAGCCTGTGAGTAAGTCCATGTGTCCAAATTCAGATTCTACATAGGGAAAAATATATGATTAGACACCAATATCATTCAAATAGGATGTCTTTGCGATTTTATTGCAAAATGCAATATCACTGTAGTTCAATGGTGGCCATCTTGAAAAATGGCCACCATCATGAAATTTTAGATGACTAACGGGTTTTATCAAAAGAGCAATCCCCAAGGAGTATGTGTGCCAATTTTGGTGCTTGTTTCCACAAGTGAACGATTACTCTGTATTTTGCAGTTATCTCCCCCACTATATTGTCAATGTTATTTTGAAACCTCCTTTTTTCATGAATGTAATTATATGTCATAATAAAGTGAGTACACCAAATCAAAAGCACTGCACTCTAATTTCATAAGAGTATTTAATTGTAATTAAAAGGTCAAGAGCTTTTAGATAACAAAAACCAAACAATATAATAAAAAAGAGGGAAAAAACAATGAAAATAAAATCGACTTTCTTTTGGGAAAACCTACATGTAAAAATATCTTTATAATAATCAAAAACAACCAAAAAATAGACCCTGTCTCTGTAAAGAAAAAAAAACTCCAATAAAAACACACACAACAATTAAAACAATAAATAGAATGTAGTTTATACAGTTCCTGAATTGTTTGTGACATGTACGTTCTCCCAGTCAGTTCTTATTGTCTGTCAAACATTCGTAACATTGTTGTTTTTTAACCGTAATGAAGGGCTGCATTTCTTTTGCAATGTAGCGAACAACACTGTCTGAGAGCGGCACCATTTTGCTCTGTTTTATTTATTTTTACTTTGCTGACCAAATGCCTCAGTAAGCGCTAACTGTCAGGACGAAGGCTCTGCTGCACCTCCCCTTCTTCGTCGTCACTACTTTAATACAAATACGACATATCAGCCTGTCAGTGTTCATGAGCTCACACCTTGTTGATTCTGTTTTAAATGAAAATGTTCCCATACTTGTACTGTGGCTTTTGGCTTTGGAACCATCGCTTTCATGCCATCATTCATATCTGTGTTTATTTCCTCGTTACTTCTGACGATGTTGCTTTAGGTCACTCTGATTGTACGTGTGAGCGGCACCACCTCCCCCTCAAAGACTGAATGAAAGACAGATGCATCACTAACCCTAACCCCACTCATTCCCCTATAGAACCAAAGTGCCCAGGCGTAGAGAAAGACAGATGGAGTGAGCCATCTTCTCATCCAGCCTCTTTGGTAGAACGAGAGGAGTGAAACAAACATGCACGCACATGTCAGTTTATCGAGGCCGGCAAACTTACCAAGGATGTTTTTATTTATCGTTGGGTTATGATTTATTGATTATTGTGACAGGCCTACATGTCCCTGTGGAAACATTAGTCAGTGAGGACTCAGATCAGAATGCAGTCATCTGCAAAAAGTGTTTATGAGTCGTGTTAAACCTCTCTCCATCCTGACAGAAGTTTGAACTGAGGCTGTCGTACCTTAACTGGGCTGAAATAATGTCAGTGTGTAACTTCAGTAAAATGAAGCAGCACCTTCTGCTTCCATGTTTAAATGACCACGGACCCTCGACTGAGGATCGATCAGTCTTTAACAGTTCGTTTCTCTTTTGTCTGATTTACCGTTGAGAAAAATGATGTTCACTCATAATCTGCTCATTTCTGTAATCAGTGTCTTTTTGCTGATTTGATGTCTCATTGGTGTTGAACATTTTAAAGGTTTTGTCTGCTCATGAATTAAATAAGTGACTGATTAGGTCAAATAAGCCCCTGCTGTTGATTTTAAGAAAGTCATGTTTTGGTCTATTTAATATTACTAAAATAACAATATGAAGTATGGCTAACAAGGTATTTAACTCTCGGGTCCCCGTGTGTTTTTCTGGGACAAAGGGGAGAAATCTAGAACGAACTGACAATAACTTCCACTCTATTTAAAGCTCTGATTTAGAAACACTTTTTGTAATACTGGTTAAAATGGTCTTTATGACCCGATGGCAATCAACTCATAATGTGTTCTTAAAACAGAGTGAAAAATATCCGCTATCCACAGCAGGAGTAAAACAGGAAAAACACCAACCAATAACCATGTCGTGTCACGAATTTTTAAACCAATTAAATCCCGTCGCCATTCTGCCCGCCAGCTGCACGTACATTTTTCAGGTATGCACAGACTCGGTGCGTGTAGCCGAGCTGAGAGGGAGAGAGTCCGCTGGAGAATGCTGACCTGTCAAGTTTGGTCTTTGAAAATAAGGAAAGTCCATTGTGAGCCGTCTCACAACCCTAATCAAGCTACAGTATCCCTCACATTTTAAGACAGGTGTACAAGAAATCTAAAATAAACTCTTTTTCTTGGTTTGTTCTGTTGGCTCTGATCTCATGACAGCTGCCACCCAGGCTACTGCAGGTGGACGTTCTCGCGAGACTTTTTGTTTTTCTTTGGTTTTACGGCGGTTGGCATCCATCATTTTGGAGCATTACCGCCCCATTCAGGCTAGAGATAGAGTTCAGTTTGGAGAGGCAAAGGACTCAGAAATAGATGTATACCAAAAACAGAGTTTAACTAATTTTAGGCTTTTAAAGAGCTTCTTAAGACTCTTTTGGATGATATTTTAAATCTACACAAAGTCAGAAGAAGTAAGGAAAATCACGGTCACATATTCAATAACTAACCACAGTCAGTGAGACAGAACAGCCCATAAACAATCAAGAACAAATTTTATTTATATTATGGAGTGAGCAAGTGAGTGCCATGGTTATTATACTTTATAAAATTTAATTGGGTTTTACTTTAATTTTGTTTTTCAGTTGTTTTTTCTGTTTAATGTAATTTTAGTTAATTTTACAAGTACATAAATCAAAAAAGGGGGAAAAATGTGAGCATTAAATTTAGATACATAATTTAAAACCTGACAAACTAAAATTTAGGACCTAGATTAACAAAAAATGGACAGATTTAAGCTTTTTATGGCCTAAAATTGAGATTATCAAATTTAAGATTCTGTAAAATCTTTGCATGGCCTAGGATATTGTCATAAAAACAATGAATGCATTAATTTAATACAATATGGAGATGGTTAGGAGTCAGCAGACTGAATTTTATGATGAATGATAGAATAATTGGAGGCTGTCTGTCATTATGATGGAGTGGAAAAAGAGGGATTGTTGAGTGTGCCATCAGGGCTGAGACTGATGAAGACATCTGAGTAAAAAATGAAATAATTATTTATCTGTAATGTTTACACAGCAGCTAAAGTTTTGGTTTTCAAAACCAGAACAGGACTGAAGGATGTGTTTTAATGCAGTACCCCGGGGTGAAGTGTAGAAATTATAAAACCAACAAACAAATTCTAAGGTCCTCCCTCACATGATGAACCCAAAGTCACTGTCACCGCTCCTGATGCTGCTCCACCTGACTTCCTAAAGTCTGTTCATGGTGATTTCCTTTAGTCTTTATATTCAGTTTCCCACAAACAGAGCCAGGCCATCAGCAGAGACAGAGGCAGCTGTCCCTGCAGACAGATGAAGAGACGGTCACCGGAAATGACGTCAGGACACCTGAGCTCCTGCTGTCTCTCTGAAAACAGTTTTTCTGACAGAGATTAAAAGAGGGTCTGGTTTGTCACTGCGGTGTTTCATCCATGAGTTATTGACCCCTAAAGTCTGGATCTGTGAATATCTTTCTAACTTTACCAAAGTCTCTGTGAGCCGCTCCCTGAGAGTCAAAGTGAAAGTAAAGTTGAGAGTGACGCAGATCTCCTCTGTCTGCGCCATTTTCCACAGACTAACAAACTGTGCTGAGAGACAGAAGTGAAGAAGAGAGAAAGACTCACCTGCAGTCTGTCAGCCTCCATCTGCTCTCTCCTGTCCGCGTCCACAGAGCTCACACAGAGCCGGGCCGAGAGGCTCAACAGTCTCCGTCAGTCATGGAGCTTCTTCTTCTTCTTTTGTGATTTTCTTGGCGGTTGGCAAGCAACGAGTTGGTGCATTACCGCCACCACCTGATGTGGAGTGTGGATCCTGATATTTACCCAATCTTAATAAAAAAAAAAAAAAAAAAAAAAACCAAACTAGATCCTTCTCAGCGCATTTATTTCTTTTAGAAATTGGAATAATAATTGATATTCCTTTCTTTCTGAACTTTGTCTCAAAATGTCAATACTAAGCAGACTTTTAATTCTTTTAAGTTTCCTGACCAGTTTCCTTCTTTCTGCCTCATATTTCTCGCACTCAAATAAAATATGTTCCATTGTTTCTAATTTTTGGCAACTGCATCGACCTGTTGGATGTTTCCCTATCTTAAATAATGTGCTGTTCAACCCTGTGTGCCCAAATCTCATTCTTGATATTATCCTTTCTTCATTTCTGTTCCTCCCAGCTTTCCTCATTTCACCAACCTTTTTTTGTATTCTGTAATACCACCTTCCTTTCCTCTCTTCCTCCCACTGCTTTTGCCATCTTTCCTTTATTCTCTGTTTGATAATATCCCTCACTTCTGTTTTGCTGAGTTTAACTACTAAATCAGTGTTACTATACTTTGTTGCCTCTTTAGCTTTTTTGTCTGCTAATTCATTTCCGATTACTCCACTGTGCGCTGGTACCCATAGAAAAACAACCGCCAGACCCATCATCTGAATTCTGAAAAGTGCTTGCTGAATTTCAATTAGAATATCTTTTCTCCTTCGAATAACTGAACTGTAATGTAGATAATGAAGAACTAGAAACTGAGCAAATTATTCTTGTAAGTGATTTGATGTCCTCTACGCATTGTAAGTCTAACAATATTGACAACATTTCCCTGTGTATACCGAAACCCCTCATTGACCCTTTTTGCTACTTTGATGTTAAATTCTGGGATGACAAATGCTACTCCTATTCTACTTGTTGAACTTCTTGATGCGTCTGTGTAAATCTGCACATAACTGTGATAACTGTCTATATATTGTTGCGTTTCTATTGTGTTTCCCTAATAGTGTCAAATCAACATTAGCTTCTGGTAGTATCCATGGAGGAATTGCTGATAGTGGAACTATTGGGCTCACCTTTAGCTGGTCCAATTGGAATTCTCTTGCTTTCTCTGTTGCTACCCATCCAAAGCTTTTCACTTTCTTCTTTTCCTTTTCCCAGCAAGGCTCTAATACATACTGTGTGGGATGATCTTCTTTGTGCCCCTGTAGATTAACCCAATAGTTTAGAGATAGTTGCATTCTTCTAAGTGTGAGTGGCATCTCCCCCATCTCTACCTGCAATGCTGCAGTTGGTGTTGTTTTGAATGCTCCTGTGCAGAGTCTCAGTGCCTGATATTGAATTCTGTCTAATTTTTGGAGAGATGTGTTTGCAGCTGATCCATACACTATACTTCCGTAGTCCAAGGCTGACCGTATCAAACCACAATATAAAGACTTGAGGGACATTCTATCTGCCCCCCACTCACTACCAACCAGACACCTCATAATATTTAAAACTTTTTTACACTTGTTTATTACTTTCTGAATATGTACAGACCATGTCAATCTTTCATCAAACCAAAGGCCCAAAAATTTAAATTGTTTAACTCTTTCCAATTTTTGTTTATACAGTTCCAGTTTGACTTCATTTCCAATTCTTTTCCTTGTAAAAAACATTGTCTTTGTCTTATCGACTGAGAACTTAAAGCCCCATTTATGTGACCACTCTTCAATTTTCTTAATAGCTCCTTGTAGTTTGTTTACTATGAATTCAACATTTCTCCCCCTCTTCCAAATTGCTCCATCATCTGCAAAAAGTGAGAATCCAATCCCACTTTCTAATCCCATGAATACATCATTAATCATAACAGAAAATATCAACGGGCTGACTATACTACCTTGAGGTGTTCCATTTTCAATACCAAATTTACTTGAATACTTCTTGCCTATCCTTACTTGAATAATTCTTTCCTTAAGAAAATCCTTCATCCATCTGTAGATACGACCTTTTATACCCAAATTACTAAATTTAATTAATAATCCCTCTCCCCACATCATATCGTAAGTTTTTCGATATCAAAAAACACTGCCACTACACTTTCTTTATTAATCTGAGCTTTCCGTATTTCATGCTCTAGACATAATGCTGGATCCATAGTATTTCTACCTCTTCTAAAACCACTTTGATATTTTGACATAAATCCTCTCTTCTCTACAAAATATGTCAATCTTTCATTCACCATTCTCTCCATTACTTTACATAAATTTGATGTTAGGGCAATTGGCCTATAACTTCCTGGGTTTGAACCATCTTTCCCTGCTTTTGGTATTGGTATAACCACTGCCTCTTTCCAACTTTTTGGTATTGTCCCTTCATCCCATACTTTATTATAAAACTCTAGTAGCTTGTTTTTTGACATTTCACTAAGATTGTTCATCATTATATAACAAATTTGATCCATACCCGGTGCTGACATCTTCCCTTTCCTTAAAGCTCTGTTAAGTTCTGTCTTTGTAAATGGAATATTCAGTAAGTCATCAGTCTCTTCTTCTTCTTGTAGGGCTGTTTTATTTTCTGTTATAGTAGATTGCCTTCCTCTTTTTCCCTCTTCACTGATATTCTCTGAGCTATGAATTTTCACAAACGTTCTTGCTAACATCTCTGCTTTCTCCTCATCCTTCACTGCTGTTGTGTCTCCATCTTTTAAGACTGGATACCCATACTCTCTTTTACTCCCATTCATCCTTTTTATCATTTTCCACACTTTACCAATTTCTGTTTCCCTTCCTACTGAGCTACAAAATTCCCTCCAATATTCCCTCTTTGCAGATTTTATAGTTCTCCTTACCTTTGCTTGTGTCCTATTATATTCAATAAGATTCTGGAAACTCTGATTCTTTTTTAACATTCTGAAAGCTTTATTTTATTTCGAATTAATTACTTTATCACACTCACTTGTCCACCATGGCACGATCTTCCTTTTATTCTTACCTCCTTTCTTTTTAATGGACTGTTCTGCTGCTTCTAAAATAACACGACAAAAATACAAGTTAATATCATCCACACTTCCATTCATGTTTACTTTTTGTATTCCCTGCTCACTCAAATATTTAAATTTCTCCCAGTTTGCCTTACTGAAAGACCATTTCTGTACTGCATTTACCTCTTCTTCTATATCTAGGCCTACTTCTATCATAATAGGATAGTGGTCACTACCTACAGTTGTTTTTCTTTGTACTTCCCATGAACACACCCCTGCTAATGAGTTTGATACTAATGTCAGATCTATGGCAGATTCTGACCCGGTTCTAACATTAAATCTTGTACCTCCTCCATCATTTAGGCAAACTAGGTTTTTTTCTTCCATGAGTTCTTCTATTACTAATCCATTTTCATCATTACAACTACCCCACAATGTACTATGACTGTTAAAATCTCCACAACAGATAACTTTTCCCTCTAGGTACCCAGAAAGCTCCTCCAATACTTCCAATGTTAATCTGTTGCATGGATTGTAATAATTCACTATTTTAAAGTTCCCTTCTTTCGTCCAAATTTCTACAGCTAAAAATTCCAGCTCCTTCCCTTTCCCCAAAACTCTATACTGAATCCCTTGTTTTACAAAAATGATACACCCTCCCCCATTCCCCTGCGCTCTATCTCTCCTGATGCTACAATACCCTTGAATAACAAAATTTATGGTTGGTTTAAGCCATGTTTCCTGTATGCATATGATTTCTGGTTTCCTTTCTAGATGGTTAATGTAACCTTTAAATTCTTGCCCATTTGAAATTAAACTTCTTGCGTTCCATTGTAGGATAATCAGATTATCTTATCCCCTGACCCTCCTGGTTTCCCTTCTGTTTCCAGTCTTTTATTTATTTGTTCCCATGATACCTCTTTTTGATGCCCAAAAACTTCTCTGCCCCTTTAGCAATTATTTTGATTTTCTCTGTTTTGTGTTTTACTTGGTCTGAGCAGTTGATAACATACGCTATAAAAGCATAAGTTTATCAACCGTCAGAGCATTTGTTTTTCTGTCTGTCCTCCTTGAGTCCAGCCCATTCCCTCAGCTTCATTCCTTCCCTTTTGTTGTTGTACTTTCTTGACTGCTTCGGCGTAACTGATGTTATTCATGGTTTTAACTTTCAGGATTTCAACAGCCTTCTTCCTCACTTCACAGCCAGCGTATGTTACTCGGTGTTGCCCTCCACAGTTACAGCATTTTTCCTGTCCCTCATCTCTGCACTCCTCAATTCGGTGATCTCCTCCACACTTAGAGCACCTCTGCTTCCCTTTGCAAACCGCTGCAATGTGCCCATACCGCTGGCATTTGAAGCATCTCAGTGGAGGTGGGCTGTATGGCCTCACTGGGAAACTCATACACCCCACCTTCACTCTCTCTGGGAGAACCTGCTCTTCAAACTCAAGAAGGACAGACAAACTATCCATTCTCTCCCCATTATGTGTTCGCTGCAATCTTTTAATCCCGCTCACCTTCCCCCCATCAATCATTCGTCTCAGTTTTTCTAAGTCTTCATCAACTGGTATGCCAGCTATCACTCCTCGTGTAACCCTCTTTTCACCCAGGATTACTGTCTCCCTCACCTTTTTCTTGCAAACGCTCTCAATCTGCATGGCCTTGTTTTTCTGTTCCTCTGATCTGCATATTATCATCAGGTTTCCATCCCGCAGTGTTTTCACCACTTCCACCTCCCCAATTTTCTTTCTCAGCTCCCTCGACAGCATTATCGGGCTCAGATTGATCTGTTCGTCTTCCCTGTTAAATCTAACAATGACTTTGAATTCTCCAATCAAAACCCTTTTTCTCATTACTCTGCTACTGCCTTCATCTGAGCTATTTTCCTCAAACACTCTCTTTGTATTTTGGCTTCCATGCCCTCCCAACATCTCTCTCCCACTTTTCTCTCTTTCCCGAGCTCTCCTAGACGCCACTGGTGTCCAGCTACTAAACACCATATCATCCTCCTCATCCACTCCCTGAGTAGCCATCATAATCCATTCACACACCAGGTTATGCCCACCGCCAAATCCACAATCCACCAGAAATGTCAAAAATACCGTTTGTAAACACTTTTTCAGCGTTCGTTTTTACCGCCTCGAGCCGACGTCCGACCGGATCCGGAAACTCCGCGTCCAGCAGCAGCCAGTCATGGAGCTGCTTGGTGCAGCGCTTACAAAGTGTTCCCGTGGCCGCGGGAGCGCGCATGCGTACTCAGTTTCCACTAAATCACGCGTCGTTTTGAACTTTTCTGCTCTCAAGTCTCACGCAGCTTATGACACACTTACTTTAACCTTTTTGCTTTCCCACACGGAGTCAGACATATCAGCCAATCAGAAAATAGCTCTGCTGTATCCAGGTAAGATACGATCTATCTGACAGCAGAGGATGCAGCTGCACTCACGACAGGAGTGCAGTGAGTTATCTCATTTGATTTTGTAGTGAACTGATTAATGAAAGAACTCAGTAACAAAGGAAAACAGCGAGAGCTTATTCTCATTCCTCCTCCACACCGACCATTAAACAGTGAAGCAAAGTGTAATCACACTGACAAACAAACTGAGGTTAACAAAACAGTAAAACTAAATCATTAATGTTGAGTTAGTTCAGTTAACAGTTCTAATTTTGAACATGAGAAATGTTTTGATTAAGTTAAAATCAAAGCTAAACCTATTTAGTTTGTTAGAGCATGGTCAAATGTTGGCAGTAAATAATACTAAACATTAAATAATAATTCAATAATTTGTATTATAATGTTGCATCATTAGTTGATACAAACATGTAACAATAAGACCCATAAGGTAATTGTGGGGGTCATTAAAGCACCTTACCTGAATTAAACCAATTTTAATTTTCAAACTCAGATGGTTAGTGCTCTAATAGGTCCTCCCTGCAGCTGCAGACTTGGACCCTTTGACTTCAGGACTTTCTTTAACGTTCCTCAGAGGTGTTGGTCCATGTGGACACGATGACCTCACAGCTGCTGCAGATTGTTAGTCTGCACATCCCTGTAACTATGATAAAGTTAGTGTTTCTTTTTCAGAACTTTCAGGGCAGAACTTTCCCCTCTTCAGTGTTTCAGTGGGTTAAAGAAGGACCGTGTGGCCCGGGACTCCTGAAACTCAAAGAAAAAAGGAGCTCAGACAAGAACTGGACGTGTGAGTTATCATCAGAGATGAGGAAAATCTGATTTTACACTGCTGACAAATCCTTCAAAATGTCATAAAACACATCCATGACTGTTTGACTTTTCCTTTTCACAAACAAACAAACAGAGGCCCAGCCTGGTGGTTGGAGTAATAAATGAGGATGATGAGGATGATAATCAGCTCTCAGGGCTGCCTCAGCCTCATCTCTCACCAGACGTCCTGGTTTATCAATCAAACAGCTCACTAATGAAGGAGGAGCTCATCGCTCTCCCTCCATCAAACAAACATGAGGCGTCCAAAGGCTGCTCACATTTTAGAGGAGTCACAGTCTCTCTGTAACTAAAGAGCATTTGAGCTCAGAGGAGAGAAGAGATTTATAAAGATTCATCTTCATTTTTCTCAGTCCAGCTCTAAAAATGTTTTTAACATCTTAAATTTGATTTTTTAAAGTGTGCAGTAGTCCATCCATCGTCCTTTTCTTCCTCTTATCAGGACGGAGCAGTCAGTCAGTGGGTTAAATCTTATTTTTAACTCTTGGAGATGAAAATTGTCTGTCAGCTCTCTTTTTATTCTGGCTTTTATGAAGTGTGTTACAATGATGAATTTTTGGTTCATACTTTTGTCTGTATTTACTTATATTTTGTTGATTTACAGTTTCAGGTGCCTTCATTTTATTTTGGTCACCATTGTTTTGAGTTTTTATATTTCATTCTTTAACTTAAATTATTTTATTGACTCATATTTTATGGCTCAGTGTGCGTTCGTTACCAAGTTCACTTTTACTTCATTCCTGTTTGATTTTCGTTCACTAACAAGTAAAAGGAAGATAAATAATTTCAGGACAATTCAAGCTCTTCCAGGATGTTTGACTTTTTTCTTCATTTTCAAATGTTTTCCATGACTGGGGAATCGGTCAATCGTATTCCAGGATTCCCAGGTTTTCCAGGGCATGAGAGAACCCTGAGTGACCATCGACACAGCAGGCTCCATCAGGTACAGACATCTCACTGACACTGGGGGATTGTGGGTAGGCTATAGAGACAGACAGAAGTCAGAGACTGTGGGTTCATCATGTTTTCTGTTCTTAAGAAGAGGCTGATTAAATATGAGCTTGAGCCTTGAGGGAGCAGCTGCATGGTTTCACACCCTGGTGGCCTGGTCTTGGTCTACATGGACATTATGACCAATAATCAGACACACACAGGCAGCACAGCCTGTATGAGGGCGGAGCTGATGGAGCAGAGCTCATCTACTACACCTGTAACAGACAGTTTTTCCTTTGACAGCCATTACAGGGGCAGCTTTTAAAAGAATGGACTCATATGACAGGGTTACCACTCTTTTCTAGAAATCACTTTCCAGGAGTTTTCCAGAAAACCCCTCCCCCCTTTGCTCTGCAGTGTCCTTTTCTACAGCTGTGCCCCACATTTAGGACATTTACCCAGAATGCTTTGCTTATGCCTCTTCCACCCCACAGGTCTGATTTACAAGACGTGCAGCTGTAATAATGAAATAATTTGGTACATACTTAAACATTATGACTAATTTATCAAAGAATAGTTTAACAACAGATTCCAGTGTCACATGACCAACTTCATACCTCAGCTTTTTTAGATCTTTTATATTCTGTAGATTATACAAACTACACACACACATACACGGGCTATGCACAACTTTTCAACCCATCTGAGTTCACTAACATGTTAGAGAGAAGCAGAGGGAGGATAAAGCAGTTTCCAGGACAATTCAAGCTTTTCCAGGACTTTTACTTTTATCTAAATTTCATGTTTTCCAAATTATGGGGCCTGTTTTTTCAATTTGTTAAGAAGATGGATCTTCCACTCACCCCTGACTGATGTGACTCAAACAGCTCAGAGAGGCAGATGGGTTATTTGGGTGATGAGGGTGATATGCTGCTATTCTGATTTGGGATGTCTGTCGCTACATTTATGATGGTGACGCATTAATAGACTGATGTGTTTCCCTTCAATTCTTTTTTATCTTCCTTTTTTTCCCCTTTTATTATTATTATTATTATTATTATTATTATTATTATTATTATTATTATTATTATCATCATTATCATTATCATTTTAATTTAAACTGTGGGGGGACGTGTTGTGGCTCAGACATGTTCAGTGGAAAATCTGCTGACATCAGCCGTTTGAGTCTGACTGAACTTTCTGCTCCAGTCTGAAGGAGCAGAGAAATGTGTTGTGGTTTTCCTCTGAACTCAGGATCTTGAACGGTCCTTTTCCTCCGAACAGGTCCTGCTGAGGTTTCTGTGGGGAGGGGCTCCATGTTTGACCTTTGACCCCAGTTACCATAGAAACAGACAAATACAGCCTCAGGGCTTCTTCTGTTTCTGACTCTGTACTAATGAATGTTAATCACATGTTGACTGTGATCGATATTTGAATCTGTTTTCATAACTCTATATGCAGTGGATAGAATACAGGCCTCATAAAGACCTGAGGAGAGAAGAGTTTGAACAGCATTTAAAACTCTAGATAACCTCACAGTAATCATCCTGGGACTGAAACTCTGAGGGAAGAACCAAAGAGTCCAGACAGAGCAGACGGAGACATTAAGGTCAGAACAGGAAGTAGCAGGACTTGTGCAGAAGAGTGAGGAAGAGCACGAGGCAGATCAGGAACAGAACAGGGAGGAGAAACAGAAACCATCAGAATGAAGAAATGACACCATTCAAACCAGGAGAGTTCAGAGGGAGTTTTTAAAAAAGGAGGAGGGAACTTTGGAGAAAAGGGGCGGAGCTTCAACACTTAGAGATTATAAGACAGAGCAGCAGACCAGAGCTGAGTGTGAGCAGCTGAGCTCACATGTTTGTTCCTGTTTTCACTTTAATGAATCTTTAATAAACTTTGTTGACTGGACTCTGCTGCCTCTGAGCCTTTTTACAAAGACACATAATTAAGGGATATGTAAATATATATATATATATATATATATAGACATATGTATATATATATATATATATATATATATATATATATATATATATATATATATATATATATATATATATATATATATATATATATATATATATATATATATATATATATATATATATATATACATATATATATATATATATATATATATATATATATATATATATATGTATATATATATATGCAAAAAATATAGTTTTTTTGCAACTTTTAGTGAAATGTTAAATTTTGTCCTTATCAAGTGAAGTGATGATGTATGAGATCCCTTCAATGTGATGAGACATGTCCATCAAGACTTTAGAAGACTGCATTATTGTACAATATCCAAAACCAGTGAAGTTGGCACGTTGTGTAAATCTTTAAAAAAAAAACAGAATACAATGATTTGCAAATCCCTTTCAACTTATATTCAATTGAATACACAGCAAAGACAAGATACTTAATGTTCAAACTGAGAAACTTTTTTTTTTTTTGCAAATAATCATCAATTTAGAATTTAATGGCAGCAACACATTGCAAAAAAGTTGTCACAGGGGCATTTTTACCACTGTGTTACATCGCCTTTCCTTTTAACAACACTCAGTAAACGTTTGGGAACTGAGGAGACCAATTTTTGAAGCTTTTCAGGTGGAATTCTTTCCCATTCTTGCTTGATGTACAGCTTAAGTTGTTCAACAGTCCGGGGTCTCCGTTGTTGTATTTTACACTTCATAATGCGCCACACATTTTCAATGGGGGACAGGTCTGGACTACAGGCAGGCCAGTCTAGTACCCGCACTCTTTTACTACGAAGCCACGCTGTTGTAACACGTGCAGAATGTGGCTTGGCATTGTCTTGCTGAAATAAGCAGGGACGTCCATGAAAAAGACGTTGCTTGGATGGCAACATATGTTGCTCCAAACCTGTATGTACCTTTCAGCATTAATGGTGCCTTCACAGATGTGTAAGTTACCCATGCCTTGGGCACTAATACACCCCCATACCATCACAGATGCTGGCTTTTGAACTTTGCACCTATAACAGTCCGGATGGTTCTTTTCCTCTTTGGTCCAGAGGACACGACGACCACAGTTTCCAAAAACAATTGTAAATGTGGACTGGTCAGACCACAGAACACTTTTCCACTTTGCATCAGTCCATCTTAGATGAGCTCGGGCCCAGAGAAGCCGGCGGTGTTTCTGGGTGTTGTTGATAAATGGCTTTGGCTTTGCATAGTAGAGTTTTAACTTGCACTTACAGATGTAGATGAACTGTAGTTACTGACAGTGGTTTTCTGAAGTGTTCCTGAGCCCATGTGGTGATATCCTTTACACAGTGATGCCAGTTTTTGATGCAGTACCGCCTGAGGGATCGAAGGTCACGGGCATTCAATGTTGGTTTTGGGCCTTGCCGCTTACATGCAGTAATTTCTCCAGATTCTCTGAACCTTTTGATGATATTACGGACTGTAGATGATGAAATCCCTAAATTCCTTGCAATAGTTTGTTGAGAAATGTTGTTCTTAAACTGTTGGACATTTTGCTCACACATTTGTTCACAAAGTGGTGACCCTCGCCCCATCCTTGTTTGTGAATGACTGAGCATTTCAGGGAAGCTGCTTTTATACCCAATCATGGCACCCACCTGTTCCCAATTAGCCTGTTCACCTGTGGGATGCTCCAAATAAGTGTTTGATGAGCATTCCTCAACTTTCTCAGTCTTTTTTTCCACTTGTGCCAGCTTTTTTGAAACATGTTGCAGGAATCAAATTCCAAATGAGCTAATATTTGCAAAAAAAAAACACAGTCTACCAGTTCGAACGTTAAGTATCTTGTCTTTGCCGTGTATTCAATTGAATAAAAGTTGAAAGGGAATTGGAAATCATTGTATTCTGTTTTCATTTACAATTTACACAACATGCCAAATTCAATGGTTTTGGGTATTGTTCTTAAATATGTCTATGCGTATCTCTGTTATGTCTTTTTCTTTTCTCTCAAAGCAGTAATGGCAAGGCAATTGCATTGTTCTACTTAATGTTCAAATTGTTCAATAAGACATATGTCACAAAAAATAACTGTACATGAAGAGGTTTAATTTATTAAAAATATCTTTTTTTACTAATGATTGTGAGAAATGCGAGTAAAAGCTATCTATCGATGAGTATATGTGGAACTAATATATGGGATCACACTCTGATCCTCCCCTGAGGTGGGATTAATTTAATGCTGTTTTTTAGGATAAAACTGATCCGGATTTAGGACTGAAGTTTTGAAATACCCAACACAGGTTCAAATCTGGATTAAAGGCAGGGTTGGATTTCCAAATCTGGATTTAAATTATCAAGATTAAATGCTGTTTGAAATACCCAATTTTGGATCAGATCTGGGTTTAATCCAATCCAAGATTATGTTTGAAATACTGGGCCCTGATGTCTGATCCTCCCCAAGTTAAAAACATCCTTTCTTCATTTGTCATTTTTCAGGCTCTAAAATAAATCTAAAAAACTGTCACCATTAAGCAGCATTAATCCAGAGAGCAAACACAGACCCCAGCTGTTTCTTCTTCAGTATCTTGGTGTCCACATTTTCTCCTGTATTGCTTAAATGTCACATGTTAACTTCAGAGTGCTGTGAGACTCAGTCAGTAAAGATTTAGAAAGGTGGTCCAACCAGAAGTTCTCCTTCTGCTGCTGCATGTCCATCATAAAACATGAATGTCTAACCAAAGATACCACACCTCCTGATTACTGAGGAAAGAAAAAGGCTGATTTCTAAATGAATCTGGAGCAGATGAAAATACTCCTCTCTGACACAATAAGCCCAAATATAAAAGTCAATACAATAAAAATATTAATCACAAAATCATGTTTCATCATATTCCTGTCTTTAATGGTTTCTTTCCTGTGGATCATAAAATAGCACTTTTTCTACAGTTTGACCAGTGACAGTGAAAAACTCCAGTTTGTCCTTCTGACCAATGATGGGACGTCCTGAACTGTTTGGTTCACTGGGGGGACTGCCGGCCCCTTTGGCTGCTGCTTTAACCCACTGACTGACCGCTCCGTCCGTCTGTCTGTCCTGATAAGAGGAAGAAAAGGACGATGGATGGACTACTGCACACTTTAAAAAATCAAATTCAAGATGTTAAAAACATTTTTAGAGCTGGACTGAGAAAAATGAAGATGAATCTTTATAAATCTCTTCTCTCCTCTGAGCTCAAATGCTCTTTAGTTACAGAGAGACTGTGATTCCTCTAAAATGTGAGCAGCCTTTGGACGCCTCATGTTTGTTTGATGGAGGGAGAGCGATGAGCTCCCCCTTCATTAGTGAGCTGTTTGATTGATAAACCAGGACATCTGGTGGGAGATGAGGATGAGGCAGCCCTGAGAGCTGATTATCATCCTCATTTATTACTCCAACCACCAGGCTGGGCCTCTGTTTGTTTGTTTGTGAAAAGGAAAAGTCAAACAGTCGTGGATGGACTCTGAGGACATTTTAGGGCTTCAGGAGTTTCTTGAAGGATTTGTTAACAGAGCATGAACAGGGATGTTGAAAATAATCATTGATCCAAACATCCTGATGCAGACAGAGATGATTCTGCAGCCATGCTCAGACGTCCTTGTTGTGTGATGTGGTCAGACTTCAGTCATGAGCTCACTTTGGGCCCCTCAGGACCACCTGATCCTGGTTTAGACCCCACAGCCTACCTGAGTCTGTTCGCTGACCATGTCCATCCCTTTATGACCACAGTGGACCATCTTCTGATGGACACTTCAGCAGCTCCATGACTCAAAGCTCAGATCATCTCACACTGGTTCATTCAACATGACGATGAGTTCACTGTACTCCACAGTCACCAGATCTCACTGCAATAGAGCCCCTTTGGGATGTGGTGGAGCAGAAGATTCTCATCATGGATGTTGAGCAGACAAACCTTCAGCAGCTGTGTGAAGCTGTCATGGAGATATGGAGCAACATCTCTGAGGATGTTTGAGCTCCTTGTTGGATGAAGGAGCTCTGGAGGTGAAGGAGGTCCAACCTGGTACCAGCAAAGTGTCCCTAATGAAGTGGCCAGTGAGTGTCTGGAGATGTTCTGGTGAATTATCAATGATCCCACACACCACAGGTCTGAAAATAAGCCCTGCATGAGTTTAGACCAAGAGCAGGAGAAGAAGAGAACATGAGGTCCATCTGATGGGATTAGTCTGATTATCAGATTCATTCATGTGCTGGAGGACGTGGAGCCTCCAAAATGAAGAAGAGGAGAAGATGACAAACAACACAGACACTGATGAAGATCAGCTCACTCTGATCACAGTGGAGTGAATGTTGTGGAGCAGAAAGAGAGCAGTTTGTCTTTGTCCTGCTGTTGGATGGCCCACTCCTCTCATTAACACCCAGACAATAAACCAACATGAACATGAGACACAGAAACATCAGCTCAAATATAGAAGGCAGCTGCTTCACAGCTTTCTGTCAGACAACTGAGCAGATCAGTGTTTGTGCTCACAGATGAAGAATCTGTTCAGCTCCATCAGTCTGAGAGGAAACAAGAGAAACAGCGACACCTGCTGGCAGAAAGCAGAGAGAACAGGAACTCTTCATCCTGAACAGGAACCTGGAGAAGAAAGCAACTCCAAAAGTTAGCCCAGCTTTGGTTCTTCATCACACAGCAAGAGGAGAAAACACAGATATCAAAGTGTGACAAACATGAAGAATAATGAGTTCAAATCCAGTTTTCTTCTCCTGAGCCTGAAGCAGTGATAACCCAGGTCTGTCACTGCAACACCAGAAAACCAAGTCAGGACTTCAGAAAGTCTGGAGGAAAAGTGGAGTCAAACATCAGCCTGTTTCTCTGAGAAAACATCATTTTGACTTTCTGATGCACCAAGAATATGAAATGAGTTTAAAAGGACAACGTGTGTCCACATGAGTAAATCAGTGAAGATCATCAGGCACAGAAACACAAGTGACAGGAACATGAGATCAGTTTGATTGATAGAATCATGTTTCTGTGCTGAGGTAACACCATGGAGACATTTTGTTCTCTCAGATGGACCAAACATGGAACACTGATCAAATAAGACATTTCCTCCTCATGAGAGTGTGACGGCCTGTCTGTGAGTCCCTGTCACTCAGCTCTTCTCCCTCACCTGCTGCTCCCTCCTCCCTCTGTGGGGGCGTGTCTGCTGTGGCTCTCTCCTCATCTCACCTGCAGCACATCTACTCCTCAGCTCTCCTCCTTCAGCTCCTCTCTGGCTCCTCTCAGGCTCCAGTTGACTCCTGCTCGTCAGTATGGTGGACAGCTGGAGTCCTCTAGTCTTTGTCTCTGGTGTTTTTTGGATCTTGTTTTTGTGTCCTGCTCCAGTTCTCCCCACTGACCCGTGTTTCTGCTCTGCAGTCACACCGTCCAGGTTTCAGCTTCTGTTGGACACGTAGACCAATGGTAAATGACTAATGCTCCAAATCTGTCAATGAAAATCTAATCTGTCCTGACTTCATCGATCTCTGTAAAATGTTTTAATCCGTTAAAATGCATCAGAAAGTTAATGATCAATTAAATTTCAGTCAGTTTGTCTGCAGCATTAGAGATTTAGAGAACTCCAAAATCAGGTGTTTGAGATCTGTTTTGACAAATGGCAGATATAAAATAATCATAAAAATCACAATAAACTCTGATCAGTAAGGTCCAACAGAACATTGTAAAGAACAATCTCAGGCTCCCTCTGTGCTGATTTTTAGACAGTTTGATTGGAGCATTATTGATGCAGAGAAACGGGCCTCAAATCCCTGATTATTGAGTGCTCTGAATCAACAATGCTGCAGTCAAACTGTCTGAAATTCACTTGAAAATTAATTTTCTGATGCAGTTTAAAAAATTAACAGGGATCGATGAAGACAGAGAAGATTAGATTTTCATTCTCAGATTTGGAGCATTAGTCATTTGCCAAGAGAACCTGAATTTCCACGCTGCCACTGAATGCATCATCGACATGGCCCGTAACATTTGGCCTACGTGCTCAACAGAATTTAAACCTGGATGGTGTGACTGCCTCTCACGCAGCTACTCTCACTGCTGCCATCTCTGGACTGGACCTCTCCCCC
>JAZDUH010000291.1:132500-220000 GCA_036419115.1 Scarus forsteni
GTTCAGCTGGATCCATGAGGAAACACAGGAGGAAGAGTTCTGCTGGAGTTCAGCTGGATCCATGAGGAAACACAGGAGGAAGAGTTCTGCTGGAGTTCAGCTGGATCCATGAGGAAACACAGGAGGAAGAGTTCTGCTGGAGTTCAGCTGGATCCATGAGGAAACACAGGAGGAAGAGTTCTGCTGGAGTTCAGCTGGATCCATGAGGAAACACAGGAGGAAGAGTTCTGCTGGAGTTCAGCTGGATCCATGAGGAAACAGGAGGAAGAGCTCCGCTGGAGTTCAGCTGGATCCATGAGGAAACAGGAGGAAGAGTTCTGCTGGAGTTCAGCTGGATCCATGAGGAAACAGGAGGAAGAGTTCTGCTGGAGTTCAGCTGGATCCATGAGGAAACACAGGAGGAAGAGTTCTGCTGGAGTTCAGCTGGATCCATGAGGAAACAGGAGGAAGAGTTCTGCTGGAGTCCAGCTGGATCCATGAGGAAACAGGAGGAAGAGTTCTGCTGGTGGCACCAGGGGGCTTGATGAGTCCAAGAATTCAACCAAAGCACAAACTTTGACACTCTCCAAAGAAGTGATTTTTCAGGAGGTGGATCAGAAAAGGAAAATGGGAAGACCTCCTCCATGATGTTCAGGACTTTAAGGATCCCGGCTGAGGAGAACATCACTGTTGGGGAGCTGTTCACAGCCTCAGAGTTTGTGATTTTACGCTTCTACCTAAGCACAACATGCTTTGTTGACTCATGTGACACAGAAGAGAACAGGAAAAGGGACGATTCTGATGGGCTCCAAGAAAATCCAGACTGAAGGAGCCACAGAGAGAAGAGTCTGGAAGAGCTGAAGACTCAGATGTTGTTGGTCTCCCCTCTGAGTCGGAGCATTCAGAGGGGATCATTGGTGGCCTTGGAGGTGAATCCTCTGCAGGCCAGTTAGACCACACTGTTCCACTTTTCTTTTCCCCTCAAGATGTTTTCAGTGGTGCCTTCACTCCAAGCTCTCCTGTCTGAGCAGATGATGTGGACCATGCCGTCCATTCAAGGTCCCACTGCGAGCAGCTGTCAGAGCTCCAGCTGAACGCCGCTGTTCCAGTCTTCACAGCAACAGGTGAAGTCTTCAGTGCTGCCCCGTCCACGTCCACTCCTGTCTTTGGACACTGTGTTGACTGTGCTGAGGCTCATCATGACCCCCCCTCAGAGGCTCTGCTGGATGATGCTGTCCCAGTCTTCACTCCAGTGGAGGAGGTCATCAACAGGGCCCCGCTACATCCACCTGTGTGTCAGGGGACCACCATCAACACGCTGACCACCACTCAAGTTCTGCTGCAGGCTGCAACATCATGTGAGTGTCAGACTGCACAGAGAAAATCTGTGAGAGCAAATGATTGGTCAGCTCAGAGATGAGCTGGTTTCAAAGTAGACTGAAGCCTTTAACGACCAGCTCAACTGTTTGGCAGAGCTCATCATTAAATTCAGAGAAGTTTAATGTTTAAAAATAGAACAAATCAAATCATTGTTTCGTTCCAGAGACACTTCAGGGAACAGAGAAAACGAAAAACAAAACCAAACAGACAGATATTTTCATGGTGTGGGATTGAAAGGGTTAAAACCCAACAGTAAATTATGTGATGACATAAAAAAGCATAAAAATAAAAAAAAATAGAAAAGGCAGAAATGTCTGTAAAAAATGCAAAAAATACTTTAAATAGATGGTATTGAGTTTGGAAACAAAAAATGTTTTTAAAGAACAAAAACGCTTAATATATGTTTCATCATATCAGTTAATGGTTTAAAGTTTTTAGTTATATAGTCAAAGTAATTATAATGGTAATAATAATAGAAGCTGTAAGATTTTTAAACCTTTAAATCCCACAAATGAAATGTCACTTCTTTTGGTTTGTTTGCAGTTTTTTCTGTATCATAAAACATGGACAGAAACAATGACATCAATGTTTATTAAACACATTAAATATTCCTGAATCTGATGAGCTCTACCAAACAGCTGAGCTGGGAGTTAAAGGGTTAAAGTTGAGTTTTTGGATCCTGCAGCAGAGGGGCAGACATGAGGGGGCCGTCCCAGTCACCAAAATGCAGGAGGAAGAGTGGAAAGCTGTGGAAGAATATTGGCCCAGGGATTTGTGGATGAGGGAAAGTTTGCGCTGCGCCTTGCCCCAGCATTTAGCACAGCACTGATATTTGGAGAGCAGCTGAGCCGACTGATTCTCTGTTTGAATCTTTGCTGCTGAGTCTGAGTGCGTGTGACAGAGAGCTCAGAGCTGCTGCCTCAGAGGGAGACCTTGATACTGATGCCCAGGAGGAGCTTTTATATCTGCTGGATGGTCTGGGAGTCAAAGCTGCTCCATCACAAGCCAACCTAAAGCAGTCCTCCTTCAAGCAGACAAATACCACAGCAGCCAGAGTTTGCTCTTGATAACATGTCAGCAGGTGCAGCACAACTCCTGAAGACCACCAGAACCACAACAGCACAACAGATCACAGATCATGGATTCAGAGAAAAAACAAGCTGCAGGTGAGTCCTGAAGCTCCCTGAAACAAGTCCAGAGACTCCAGCTGAGAGAGCAGCCCTTGGATTTTTACAGCAGGACGTACGAGGACTGGATGAAGTCTCAGAAGGTTGATGAGCTTTGTGACAGGTTCTGATATCATCAGTGTGACAGAAACAGAAGTCAGATTTACAGCTTTGGAGGGGCTGCAGCAACAAGCACCTGTGAATCAGTGTTGGAGTTCCCCTGGACATAGAAGTCCTCCACAGATGGACAATGAGCTGATGAGGAACTCTTACACTGTGGAGATCATGGAGAGAGAAATGAGGTGGAACTGGTGTCACAGCAGGCAGGATCCAGATCCACATTCTGAATGGAACTGAGCTGAACTCTTTAATATTTAAACCTCAGGGAGAAGAAGATCTGAAGAAATGTTTGTGTCAGAAATGAAGCCTCAAAATGATTCAAACTTTTTATACCAGTCTCTTCTAGAAGTTTTACACAGGGTTTCCACACATCCTTTAAAATCTGGGAAATGATTTATTAATTTTCCAGTCATGGAAAACATTTGGAAAATGAGGGAAAAACTAAAGTATCCTGGAAAAGCTTGAAATGTCCTGGAAAATTATTTATCTTCCTTTTAACTTGTTGGTGAATAAAATCCAACAGGAAATGTAGTAAAAAGGTATTTGGTAACTAATGCAAACTCAGTTATAAAATATGAGCTGATAAAATTATTCAAGTTAAGAAGTAAATTAAACAAACCATGGTGAAGGAAAGAAACAATAAAAAAATGGCAAAAGTAATTTTGGCCACCTCAACGGTTAATCAACAAAATCTATTCCTAAAATGCAGAGTAAATAAAGATGAAGAAACAAATTTATTATAGTGAGACACTACATAACATCCAGACTAAAAAGATAGCTAGAAGATAATGTTCATGTTCAGTCTCTTCTAGAAGTTGTACACAGGGTTTCCACACATCCTTTAAAACCTGGAAATGATTTACTAATTTTCCAGTCATGAAAAACATTTGGAAAATGAGGGCAAAAATAAAATGTCCTGAAAGATTATTTCTCTCTTCTCTACCTTGTTAGTGAACAAAAATCAAACAGGAAATGTGGTAAAAATGTTTTTAAGTTAGTAACTAAAGCACACTTAGCTATAAAATATCAGTTGATAAAATAATGCAACTAAAGAAATAAAATTTAACAACAATGGTAACGAAAGAAATCATGAAAGATTGACAAATTTATTTTTGGCTACTTAAACAGTTAATTAAAAATATACATTCAGATAAAAAGCAGAGTTAATAAAGATGAAAAACATTCACATAAACCATTTGTAAGACACTACATAACATCTAGACTGAAAAATACTAGCAGCCCATTTTCATGCCAGAGTTATAAATAATTACATTTTAACTTTAATATGATACAGAGGAGCTAATTTGAGATATTGGTCATCAACCTTTAATCTTGTTTTTTTAGAAGGCTGGATTAACCTGAGAATGGTCCACAACAATATTGTGACTTCAGTTGGTTTGTGACTCTGGAATCTGTGAGTGTCGTTGATCTATTCTGGGATAAATTTGTCAGAATTTATAAGAATGTCAGCGAATGTGCGTTTCTATTACAGTTTTTCGCAAAATAAAAGCGATATTCCTAAAATTTCGACAAAGTATATTAATATGCTATGCTAGCTTTGCGCTTTGAACGTGTTTCCACTGAAGGTTGTTCTCAGCAGTAGCATCGGAACTCTCGTCAAATATCATCCCGCGAGATTTCACTGCAGGAAGATGGATGTGAACCCTTTCTCCTTTATTTCCATTTCTATCTCCTTAAAACACTCTGTGCTCCTCTGTTGTTTGCTGATTATTATGGCACGTGTGTTTTTCTCGAGAATAATGGCAAGAAAAAGCCTCGGTCTCCCCCTCTGTCCAAACTTCCCACACCATGTTTACTGCGAGAGAAGTGATCATGTATAATTGCGGAAAAAGTGTTTCCATAGCGCTTTTGCGATACTTCTCTTTATCGACACGTCTGAAATACCTCCTCTTGAGAGCGTAAAAACCTTTTAGCGATATTTGAGGGTTTTTTCGACATTTAGGTATTTCCATTACCAGTTTTTTGTTGCAATATTCAGGTTTTGCGTGATTCGAGGGGTAATGGAAACGCAGCTATAGATTTGTTAAGTTGAAGATTAAACATGACACAATCTGTGTAAATGTAAAAAATGTACAGCACCGCTGTAGAAAAATCCTGGAAAATGATTTCTAGAATAGTGTGACTCCTGTTACAGTTCATAGTGATTTAAGTGTGCATGAAAAGCCATGATGTAACCTCAGGAGAGTCTTTTTTTTATTTCCCTGCAGTTGAAATAGTTAAAACAGAATGTGATGTGAAGCTCTTCAGTCAGTGACGTGCTTGACACAGAAAAATCCTGTCAGTTAAAAATGTGGTTATTTTTCATATCAGCAGGTTTGTATCTGAACAATGTTAACATACTGTGTGGCTCAAATGCTGCAGAGTTTTCTGGAAATGTTCAATCAGGTAATGTTCCAGTAAAGCCAGAGGCCAGCTGTCAGTTGTAGTGGTGTGTTTGACAACATCCTTCAGGGAGAAAGTTCTAGACTTTAGGAAAGAGCAGTTCTGTCCCCTTCACTCATGGCTGTCTGCTCGTGCTCTTCTAAGTGTGTCTTGGATGTGCCACAGCCCCTCAGACAATGATGTGTTCATGTTCAGATGAACCAGAGGGGTTTTTATTTCAAAGTGAAGCTTTCAGAGACATGTGGCTCCTCACATCACAAAACTGGAAAACTTTACAGTCCCAGGAATGTGTTCAGTGCTTTGAATTCTCCTCACAGTTATTATGAGTTAGATTCACATTAGAAGGAAGAGAAAAGTTTTAGACTAATAATTAAAAAGGTTGATCTGGTTTGAGGCTAATATTATGTTGGTCGACTTCCCCAATAAACATTTTGATAAATTAAATGTTAAATTACTTTGTTCACTTTAAAGTCAGGCCCTACTGGTGGTTGTTGTAAAATGAGTTATGATGTCCTGACTTTATATTTCTTTAATGTAGTGACTTCAGTACCATTAATTAAATGTGTTCTTTACTTCATCTTGTGTGACTTTTTATATTAGGCACCAGTTATTAATAACTATTAAGTGAAAAAAACCCCACAAACTACAGAATGTTGTTATTTTAAAGCAACATTAGGAAAGATTCTCGCTTGACCGGAAAGAGAACTCAACTACCCATGAGCGCTAGCGCGTGCATACCACCGTAAAGGTACAGATCTGCCGGTCGCGTGCATTTGTTTTGTAGGCAAATCACAGAAACCAGGACTTCTCTCAAAAGTATTCTTCTATCTCCAGCAGCTGTTTGCAGGATGGATAGTGACGAGGTAATGTATTTATTTTTGACTAAATGACAATGTTAAAAATCGCTAAGTTCAACTTGGTTTTATTACCGTAAAGTCGCCCCCGTCCTGTTGAAGCGATAAAGTGAATAAAAGTAAAGACAACCACGAGCTGGTGATATCACACACTTGAAATAGGTCTAAAGAAAACTACATACTGGTACGTTCTCAAGAATACTGTAAACGGATGGTAAACAATCAACAAGTACTTACAAGTCCAGCAATAACAGTGCCAAGTCGGCATCGGTCTGACATCCCTCCTCGTCTTTTATTTCACGCCAGCGAGTGTGAAATAAACCGAACCGATGTGTATTCTGGTCCGAGCATTCAGCTTGTTTGTCCTCTCACTTTCTTTGTTTTGTATCCTCAAAATAAACTTTTCTTTTTCTTGCGTTCTTTGCTGCCTCCGCCATGACTACAGCTCTGTGTTTGGCTTTCCCCGAGACTTCCGTGTTTCAAACAAATCGGGAATCGGGGGAAGTGACTGATGCCGTAAAGCAGTCCAAACTTGTAGTTTTTTAGTGTGGCAGGGTTCCCACCATCCACCTCGAAGTTACATAGCACCAGTGAAAGCAATACAGACCACTTCAGAACACGACAGAGGTTTCATTCAACTCATTGTAAAGTGGTGGACCATCACAATGAATATCTAAGGACTATATTATGTTTGAAAAATCACATAGTGTTGGTTTAAGTAATTTATTGCATTCAATAAAATGTCACATCAGTGATATTAGTGTGCACTCATCATTTTCTGTCTCATGTAATTGTTCAGATTTTTAAGTGACTGTTAAACCAGCTTGATGGGGAATTATTATTGGATTGATTTAGACTGGTGAACATAGATCTAGTCAGATAGATTTCTCTCCTGTATTGATTCAGACTGAAGCAGATAGATGTAATCAGATAGATTTCTCTCCTGTACTGGTATGGAATAAAGCAGATAGATCTAGTCAGATAGATCTCTCTCCCGTATTGATTCAGACTGAAGCAGATAGATGTAATCAGATAGATCTCTCTCCTGTACTGGTATGGAATAAAGCAGATAGATCTAGTCAGATAGATCTCTCTCCTGTATTAATTCAGACTGAAGCAGATATATCTAGTCAGGTAGATGAGTTATTCCAAACCTATATTTCCCAAAGGTCTCTCTGCAATGCTCTGAGCTGCTGCCCTGTGATTGGCTCTAACTGTCAGCCCCTCCAGGGCTAATAAAGGAGGTCCATGCTGAAGGCCAGAAGCTGCAGTTCCTCAAGTGTCCACTTGAGGCTGCTGCAGGAGCTCTGGAGGTCACATGACTGTGTGCAGCAAACAGACGTTTTTACGGCCTAAATAAACGTCTTTACAGCCTGGACCCTGCAGACTAGGACAATCACAGAACAGACATGTAGAGCTCTGTGAACACAAAGTGACTTTGAGTCTCAAAAACAAGGATTTGTCTTCATTTAGCTGTGACAGTGTTGAACATGTGACCTCAGCAGATCAGGCTTCAGTCGACGTGTGTGTGTGTGTGTGTGTGTGTGTGTGTGTGCGTGTGTGTGCGTGTGTGTCCTCAGTGAACGAGCAGTGACCTTTGACCTGCTCCATGTCTTCAGGGTTTGATAAACTCAGAGCTGTTTGACAGCAGGGCTCCTAAACAGTCTCTAAAATCCCATTTGAGGCTCTTTCAGAGCTTTTTGAGGCCCCAGCAGAGAAGAGTTAGGGCCGCTCCTGCTCAGTCCAGCTGAGCTGAGTTCAGCTCTTTGTTCTATCAGGGGCCTCCATGCTGATCTGTTCAGCTCACATTGTTCTTTAATGAAGACACAACAAGTCAGGAGACTGAATTTCAGATCAATAAAAGGACCCCAGGACACATTTAGACCCCCAGCAGGAAGAAGAAGAAGAGGTGAGGGGGGACACACCTGCATTTGGACAGAGACTTTTGAAATGCTCCCTGAACAAACATCATGTTGCTGCTGCAGTTTGTTTCGGCTGTTTTCTGAAGAGCCTTTAAAAAAGACTCACACAGGTCTGAGACAGGGGGGCTCCGTCAACGGGACATCCCATGATGAAGATCTCAGGAGGAAGAAGAAGAGCGGCTGAGACTTTAGAAGGCCTCAGATTTCAAAAAGCAAATGTGAGACTCTGTCAGACTGTTTGAGGATCTGCAGGGACCTGAACAGAGTCTGTGTGGACACGTCTGCAGAAGGACACAGCAGCAGGACGTCCCAGTCTCTGAGTTACTGACTGTTGATGAGCTCACACATTGTTAGACCTCCATGTGGCAGAGTCCTCTGAGGGTTTCTGCTCCAACACAGAACCATCTGCTGCTTGTTGGTCCTCTGGCTGTGGCGCTCAGTCTCCAGGAACATGGACCAGTTAAAGATCATCATCATCATCGTCACACAAAGCAGGAGTGAAAGAGTCTCAACTCCAGCACCTGTTGGTAAAAGACAGAGTCAGTGTTTAGAGCAGAGAGCTGTGAGTTGTGGTCAGAGCAGAAGAATGAATCAGGGGGGCCCTCCAATAACTGAGGTCTGTCAGTCTGAGAGCAGACAAAGTTCTGAGGACTCTCTTCAGTTCAGGCTGAAGCTGCAGCTTTGTTGGATCTTCATCTGTTTGCTGAGTTTTCACTCTGCTCTGTGTCCAGCACACCAAAGCCTGTCACATGTTGTTCTGTAGTGGTCCAGCTCTAGGGATGGACCCATGATGAATTTTGGGGCCACAGGTCAGTCAAAGAAATAATCTGCTCTTCATATACGACACAAATATCACACTACATCAGAATTCTCTTTAAACATTTATTTACTTTACTTCTATTTCAGATTTATTTATTTAAAATAAAGTAGTTATAACTTTGACCTAGATGTTCACTTGAACACATCCAGTTTCTGAATCTGACTGTTCATTTCTACTCCGTATATTCCTCCAATTAAAACACTTCTTACATGAAAAAAAAGAAAAAAAAATATTCTCTGAAAATGTACTGTTTATTGTCCCCGGAACATTGAAGAGAGATTTTCCCCCCTGTCTGTGTCTAATGACGGCAGATGAAGCTGAAGCTCCTGATGTGTCTTTGTTTCTGGTCCCTGAAGGTCTCACAGCTCTGGACTCAAGGTTCAGGTCTGTGTTATAAGTGTTGGAGAAACACACGCTGTTGAAGAGCCTGAAGGATTCATGAAACAGGACTTTTTAAACTGCAGCAGACTATGACACCGTCTCATCGTCCCAGCCCTATCCACCACCAGCTGGAGCTGCAGCTACCGTAATATAAGAAGCAAAGGCTCAGCAGGTCACAGCAGGTGGACTAAAGAGCAGCAGTTTCACACAAACTGAACATTGTAGGTTTTGTTAAACACCACAGCAATCATCAGGCAGAAAGAGAGAAATTCATTTTCCCTCTGAGAGACTCAAAAAACAGAGAACAGCTGAGAAACCAGAGAGATTTATATTCTGGGATTTATGGTAAATTCAACTCTCTACTTACTTCAGAGTCTTCAGTCTGTAGTTTGGATTCTCCTGAAGATCTCGCAGCAGCTTCACTTCTGAAGACTGAAGTTTGTTGTTGCTCAGGTCCAGCTCTCTCAGATGGGAGGGGTTGGACTTCAGAGCTGAGGCTAAAGAAGAACAGCTGATCTCTGACAAACTGCAGCGCTCCAGTCTGAATAAAGAAGAGAGAATGAAGAGAAAAACTCTTTAGGATCCAATCAGATGTGTCCACATCACACAGTCTGCTCAGCAGAGCCAATCAGCTGCTGCTCTGCCTCCTGTACTTCACTTTGTCTCAGCTGCTTTCACACACGTCTTGATCCATTCCTCCTGTTTCTCTAAACTGTAAACAGCAGAGCTCAAATTTTTCTGTCAGGATCAAACATTCACATCTAAACACTTCAGTCTGAGCTCACAGTCAAAGTCTGCTGTCACATGGTCCACACTGCAGTCCACATGAACTTCATTAGAATTCAGGATCAGAAAATGTTCAACAAGAAAAACTTGATCCCACCTGGACAGGTGAGAGAAGTCAACAAGACAAACACAGAGAGACTCCTACACACTGGCCACCAGGAGACTGATTTTCACACCTCAGTGGAGATTTAATTAATTTATTGATTCATTTCTTCATTCAATCACTCAGATTTTTATTTGGAACATTACTCAATTTACAAACATATCAACATACATTAATATGTAAGCAGGCATCAGTTTAGAGAGAAGAGATGAGAAATAAGAACTACAATTAAAAAATAATTCATCAAAACTGTAAAAACAATCATTAATACTGTGATGGTCTAAAAGAGTTCTTGAGTTGTTTTTTCTGTTTCCATGAACTGCTTCAACAACAGTTTGGTGTGAGAGCCTGAGACAAAGAGATGCTCTGTTGTATCAACGTCTTCTTCACTAAAAGTGCATTCATTGTTTTAAAGACAAATCTTAATCTTAGAGATTCACTGGATGGATAAATATGAATCATTATTCTGTGATGGATTTCTTTTGTTTCAGACTAAAGTGGATATTTGAAAAATCTAGTTCTCAGTGTTGTTGCTGTGGTTTGATCAAAAATGTTTCAGATATTATTCCTACAGAGTTCAGACGGGTATCTTTAGTGTTGATGATTTAATTCCATCATTCTGCATTCAAAATCAAATTTCAGGCTCTTTTAGCTTTGGAGATAAAAAGATCATCAAGTTTGTTTAGACGGGCTGAGATGTTCAGGTCCTCCTCTTCTCTGAGGGTGTTTTTATTCCATAGTGTGTTTAGCTCTTCTACCAAATCTCTCTCTGTTTTCTGATCATCACAGCTTTCTCCTCACTACATGTTCTTGAGTATCTTCTGAGTTTGGACTTTAAAAATTCACATTTGTTCTCATATGACTGACTTTCTGGGTTGGTGAGAGAGTCCTGGATCATGGTCCTGATGCTCTGAGAGTAAGTCTCATTGTTTAACAGACCACAGTTGAATTTCCAGAATCCTCTGTCATGTCTTTCATTATTGTCTGGTTTCAGCTCCAGGTGCATGAAGCTGTGATGTGTTCAGGGTCAAATATCCAAAGATATATCGGAGACATTTTGTCATGGATTATGTGAAAGTAGCCAACAGTCACTTCTAGACCTGCAGCTTCTATCTGCTTTAAACCAGGAGGATTTCAGCATTTCAGGATCTGAACTCTCCATGTGTCCTCTAAATTTACTGTTACAAAAGTCCATTATTATGTTGTTAAAATAATGTTTGTCAAATCTTGATGGCCGTCTGTCCTTCCATTGGTCTGGGGTCACATTAAAATCCCCCACAATGATATTATCAGAGGGATAAAGGCTTTTCATCTCCATAACTGGAGCACTAACTGCTGACATCAGATCTTTATTTTGGGCCTGATTATTGTCACCATAAAGATTGGAAAGAATCAAAAGGAAAAAGAATGAGAAGAAGAAATGATTTCAGTTTCATGTATAGATGTCTATATTTGAAAAGAACACATCAGTCATCACCTCCGCCAAGGAGGTTATGTTTTTGGGAGAGTTTGTCTGTTCGTCCGTCTGTGAACAAAATAACTCAAAAAGTGATGCACGGATTTGGATGACATTTTCAGGAAATGTTCAGCATGGGAGAAGGAAGAAGTGATTCGATTTTGGTGTTGATCTGGATCAGCGTCTGGCCGCCATGGCGAAAAATGTGATTTCAGTGGATAACTACTGAACAAAAATAGATATCATTAAAAATACAGATACTAATGGTATGTTTTCATGGTCAAGGAATCTAAATATTGACATGAAATAAAGGTAGGACTAATATTTATGTCAAAAATGACAAAATGGCTGAGGACTGTGGTGCTGGCGGAGGTCTGTGCTCTCCGAGTGCTTTCTAGTTTATTCCTGAATCAGATGTTGTTTGTCTTGTTTCCTGTTTCTAAAACAAATGAAGCTTAGTGAAAGTTCAGTCAGGAAGACCTGTATGCTCATTCAGTCTCTCCTTTCATGCCTCACTCTGCCTACCTGCTCAGGTGATTCAAATCTCAGCTGATGAGGGGCGTGCTCTCACTCAAGCACTGAGCCACACAGATCCTGCCACACACAATGTTCTAGCCAATCATCATGGTGCAGCCTTCTTTTAAACCATATCTTTGCTTCTCCACATTCAGTACGTTGGTGTCATACCGGTGATCTCGGCAATCTTACTGCAGACTTGAACATGCTTCACGTCATTAAGCGTGCCTGATTAATTCTCAAAGATAACTTCCTGCAGTTCTTTCATTTCTGCTTCAAACTCTCCAAAATCTCGGCTCACATTCATCAGTTCCATCCGATGTCACTGAAGTGTCTGGTGAATCATCAAAGAGCGTTCTGAGCTGGATAAAGTGCATTTCCGCTCCTGATCAGAGCTCCAAATGTGAGCGCATGGCAGCTGCCGTCTTCCACCTCACAGTGGTCGTTCACGCTTAACACGGAAACCTCTTGCTGCCTCACCTCGGCTCAGGTGTAATCAATCCCTGCTTGATAACTGCTCGCTCAGGTAAAAACGAGTCCTCTTGATTTTCACAGACTAACAGTCGCATAGTCTTGCAAAGTTGAGGAAAGCCTCATACAGCTCATTACTTATTCCAGCAGCCGCTGGATCGTTCATATGCCGTTTGATTAATCTCTGTGATCTATGGGTTCTGTTTGTCTCCACCCTGCTCGAGCTTCTTTGAGCTGCAGGTTCACCGTAAGGACTCATTCGAGGATCACCGCGGGGTTTTCGGCACTCTCACAGGTGTTGTTCCGCTCAGAAAGCACTCCTGCCGCCTCACTCAGGCCGACCTGCTGCCTCCACACCATCTAAAGTCAGTATCCACTCAAAGCTTGAGAAACGTCTCCGAGCTGCTCAAACTTCTCATGTGTTTCTTTCAATCAGCCTGTCATAGGGCTGGGCAGCATGTCCCAATTTAGTTGGGCCAGAGGCATGTTTTACAATCTAAATTGAAACACTGTGCACTTACGCAGCATTCACTAGCCTGATGAGACTTCATATTAACTGGAGTCTTTTCTAGTGGGATCAATTAAAGGGAGTCACTCATATGCATGCATTTCCTCATAATGTGTCCTAATTTCCCCCTGTTTTATTAATAGCATTTCCCCTGTATTTTCATGTGTCCTTAAGCAGATCATCAAACTATTTAGTTGTTCTTCAAGTTTCAATCAGTTTTTCCTGCTTCATCTTTATTCTTCAATTGCAGCAGCATGCTATTTTGCTCTTCTTGAGTTAGTTTCATCAATTAGCATTCTCATGCTTTAAATACTAATGCCATTTACCTGCTTCATCTTTATTCTTCAATTGCAGCAGCAAGCTATTTTGCTCTTCATGAATTTAAGTTGTTTTACCTGTTTCATCATTAAGCATCTCATTATTTAATACTCATGCAATTTACCTGCTTCATCTTTATTCCTCAATTGCAGCAACATGCAAGCTATTTTGCTCTTCTTGAATTTAAGTTTTTACCTGTTTCATCATTAAGCATGCCATGCGTTAATACTCATGCAATTTACCTGCTTCATCTTTATTTCTTCCCCTGCATTAGCACGCAAGCTATTATTCATTCTTTGCATCAGCATGCAAGCATTTTATTTGATTTTTCTCTTGCTTCAGTGTTGAAAGTTCATGTTCAGTTGGAAGAAGGCACAAGTCCAGATTAGATTGGTTAGCCAAACATTTATCGACAATATGTGAGCCTATACAAAAAATAATAAATACTCAGCTGCTGAGGACTCAGTTCTGTACCTCACCAGGGATGTACAGACAAAGAGCATTGAACGATAGCATACACAAGATCTTATATGCATCAGGATTTGGACAGTACCAATTTATCACGTGTAAGATCATGTCTGGTTTCATATGCTGTCTGTCAAGAAAGATAAACATAATGGCTAGATAAAGGTCAGACTTCAGGCAGAAATTCAACGAAAGTTCTCGCAGTTCCTCAAAACCACAAGACCAACTACAGGATGTAAAAAATTTGGGAAACTGGCCCCCCAGTCCTTAACTGAAACCACAGTCCTGTCTAACTGAGATTGCACCATTACGATTTATGACACATTTGACCTGTTGAACATACTTGAACTGATTTGCCCGAACATAATACGTTTGAATAATTGTTAGCATAAGAGGACATCTTTGGTTATATGCTATCCCTAACTTGTATATAATTATAACTTCAGCATGCAAGCTTTATTTTCTTTGGTTTTCCCTTGCATCAGCATGCAAGCTACTTCATTTGATTTTATTTGGTTTTCCCTTGCATCAGCATGCAAGCTACTTCATTTGATTTTATTTGGTTTTCCCTTGCATCAGCATGCCAGGTATTTTCTAAAGTTTCAAGCAATTTACCTGTTTCATCACCTGCTATCTCCTCTTATCTTCCTGTTGAACATGTTTGAACTGATTTGCCCTAACATAATGTTTGAATAATTGTTAGCATAAGAGGACATCTTTGGATAAATGTTAGCATTAACTTGTATATAATTGTAACTTCAGCATGCAAGCTTTTATTTTATTTGGTTTTCCCTTGCATTAGCATGCAAGGTATTTTCTAAAGCTTCTAGCAATTTACCCGTTTCATCACCTGCTTATCTCTATTCTCCCTAGCTCAGCATGTAAGTAATGCATCTCTCTGGTGGTGGTTTGTTAGCTTTCCAGCTTACGTTTATGTGGTTATGCATTCACTCTTTTCTGCTGTTCCTCTCTACTTCTATGCATCTCATGTTCGTTACATAACGAACATCCCTTGTTCGTTATCTTATCCATTTTCATTTGAATGTTTTCCTGTTTTCTTTGGCATTCCCTGTTTGTCTTCCCCTACATATCTAACCATGTGCCTTCCACTGAACTGGCATCTTCAGATTCTTTGCAGCTCACTTGGCTGATTTTCCATTCCCTGCATATTTCTTTTCTTGCTATTGCTATACCCTCTGCAGCATGCACACCTGTTCACTAGTCTATCATCCTAGCAGCATCTCAGGCTGATTCCCATTCTCTGAATCTGTCTTACCCTGTGCATTTGTTTCTGTTTGTCCCAGCATCATGTCTGCATCCTTGCATCATCAGCTTGGCTGATATCCCTCTTATCCCTGCTCCATCAGCCTACTACCCTGCAGCAACACAGGCTGATTTTCCTATTCCTAGCTTGTCTTTACCCTGCGTACTGCTGTTCTCTGCAATTCTAACCCCTGCATCACGTTGTACCCCATGTCTCAGATACCTACCTTGCAGCATCCCTGGCTGATTTCTTTTTCTGCACCTTCTTTGCCCTGCATATTTGCTTTATCCTCTATATTCATATCAAGTTTGCAGCTTCCTTGCTACCTAGTATTTCACTTCTGCAGCTCTACCGCTTATTATTACCGCTCTCAGAATATGTTTTCTCTGTGTATGCTTTTATTCACAGCTCATCTTCTTTTTAAAAATCACTTCATACTTTGCCTTTAATATTGCATTCTTCTCTTCGCAAAAGTTATATTCATATTGCATCTTATCTGTTTTATTGACTATGCACTGTATTATGTCTTCATAAGTCCTGTCTCTGCTCTCCTCCATTTTAGTGCTGATCAACTGGTATGGTATACCTTTTATTTTGGGGGGAAGTCTTTATACTTCAGCATCAAATTCATATCCCGCTTCCTAAGACGATCCACGTCCTTTGGGGTCTAAGCGCAAAGACTTCATTAGTGCAAAGATTATCTGTTTCATTAAATTTGTTAAATTTGCACGTTTGCCTTTCTCTTTTAGTTGTCTTTCTTGATTTAAATGAAGCTAAGCGAAAGTTCAGTTAAGAAACTCTCTCCCTGCGCATGCCCCTTTGTCAGCGTGTCTTCTGCTATCCTCTCGCCTCGCCTCTTATTTTCTTCTCTCAGTCACAGTCAGCCTCTTATTCCCTCTCAGCAATCTGTCCTAGCTGTCAAGTTTAAAATGTTCTCCCTCTCTGCAGTCTTTCAGCTGTAATTCAGCATATTGGCATTACCTATCATCATACAGTTTGCATGATGTCTACCTAATTGCAGTCTTTGCTTCTCCCCTGTTATTTAGCTCCACCAAAGGTATTTGTATACCTTATTTGGTGGAAGTCTTCTATTACAGGAGCATCTAATTCATCCTCCTGCTTCCTAAGTTCTACTCCTGTTGGGCTGCTGGCTGGCGGGGCACGCTGTTCAGCTGCACCACCGATGCCCATTCAGAGCAAGTTTAAGACTAACGGGCAGTAAATGGCTAGGTCATTCATTAGGGTAGTCAGCTTGGACCTTCATGGCCACAGCGAGTTAGTTATGTGGACTTCTCGACAGGTCATCGGACCCAGTCATGGTAAGTCACATGATTAAGGGTCAGTTAGGGAGAGCGCTACTCTTTCAGAGATTATGATTACCAAATTATTGAAGCATTATCCTGCACTCATCTAATCACTACTATGCTTTGGCAAACTGTTTATCATTACCATCATTATGCTATGCTAACACCTGCATTTGCCAAAAGTTGATTACTTTAAGCTTTCTGTGCAATTTCTCAATGCATGCATTCATTCAACACCGTGTGTTCTTTCATAGGCTTTCAGCTAAACTCAAGCTGGTAAATGCTGCACGTGCTGCTTTCAGTGCTAAGGCTGGTCTAATAACCTATCTGGGAACTGAGTTAATTGTCAGCTTCAGGGCCGAGCAGTTTGAATATCAATGGTCAAATTCTTGGCTCAGGACCTTGTTCCAGTTTGGGTCCTTCCGAATTTTTACAAGACATTCTAGTTATCAGGTCTCAAAACTGACCTCCAATTCCTGCCCTATAAAAAATCTGGTTCTGTGCAATTGATTTTGTTTGTGTCATGACAGATAACTGGTGATCATGCATCAATTCATCGTATCATTCGTCTGGGGTCTGCCCTCTGCATATCATTTGTCACGACAAACAGACTAACAAGTTATCATGTCAGACTCCATGTAAGGGTATCAAGACCAGATTTCTGGGGTTTCATGGCTGAGGGTCAGTCATACAGGTTCAGGTATCAGGTCAGTTCTAGAACTGTCTCTTACCTGCAATCACCGAACTGAACAGGTTTCACATGAAGTCACTTTATTATGCATTGCCAAGTTCTTCAGACAAGATGTGTTGGGTTTAAAGAAATCATCTCTGCATCACTATAGAATAAATATTTAACATTGTTTGAGTTTAATGCAGTTGTATTCATAGAATCTTCTCGTGCCAAGGTAAGGCCATCATTTCTTGGAAGTCTGCATCATCTGCAAAGGTAAGGCTTCATCTTGTCTGTTCATCTACGTCTCATTATTTTTGGGGGGTATCCTATCTATCATTCACCCTCAGTACCCCTGAAGTACACCAAGACAGCACGACGGAGTCTAAGCGCCAAAAGAGATTCTAACCAGAGACTATGCACATTTTCATTCATATCAACTTGTACAATAAATACCACCTGTATGCTCATTCAGTCTCTCCTTTCATGCCTCACTCTGCCTACCTGCTCAGGTGATTCAAATCTCAGCTGATGAGGGGCGTGCTCTCACTCAAGCACTGAGCCACACAGATCCTGCCACACACAATGCTCTGGCCAATCATCATGGTGCAGCCTTCTTTTAAACCATATCTTTGCTTCTCCACATTCAGTACGTTGGTGTCATACCGGTGATCTCGGCAACCCTCCTCCACCCCAGGCACCTCCAGTCATATCACCAGTGCCCAGGTCCAACTCCTCAGAATCCTCGCTCCTTCATCTCAGATGTCCCTGTGTCAATTACATCAGGATCCCTGCAGCAGAAGTCTTCAATTCATTCTCTGTATTCCTCACCACCACCAGTGTCTAGGCTCCATGGGGGGGTATCCTATCTATCATTCACCCTCAGTACCCCTGAAGTACACCAAGTCAGCACGACGGAGTCTAAGCGCCAAAAGAGACTCTAACCAGAGACTATGCACATTTTCATTCATATCAACTTGTACAATAAATACCACTTCATTCAAACTTGGTCTCTCCTGATTGAAATAGACTGTCACAATAAGAGGAACACATCAGTTCTCCTACAGGACACACCTGTTATTTACAATAGAAGAAGAGTAGAGATATATCAGGAGGAGCTCAAAGAAGTTTGAAATGTCAGCAGATCAGATCTCAGCAAAAATCCACCATCATGCATCCCTACATATGATCAGTCAAACATCTGGACATGAAGATGGTTCAGTTCATAATCACACACACAAGATCTACAATAGAAACAGAGAACACATGAACTTACCTCAGAATCTCCAGTCTACAGTTTGGACTCTGCAGAAAATCACACAGCAGCTTCACTCCTGAATCATGAAGATTGTTCCAGCTCAGGTCCAGCTCTCTCAGATGGGAGGGGTTGGACTTCAGAGCTGAGGCTAAAGAAGAACAGCTGATCTCTGACAAACTGCAGCAGCTCAGTCTGAATAAAGACGAGAGAATGAAGAGGAAAAACTCTTTAGGATCCAGTCAGATGTGTCCACATCACACAGTCTGCTCAGCAGAGCCAATCAGCTGCTGCTCTGCCTCCTGTACTTCACTTTGTCTCAGCTGCTTTCACACACGTCTTGATCCATTCCTCCTGTTTCTCTAAACTGTAAACAGCAGAGCTCAGATTTTTCTGTCAGGATCAAACATTCACATCTAAACACTTCAGTCTGAGCTCACAGTCACAGTCTGCTGTCACATGGTCCACACTGCAGTCCACATCAACTTCATTAGAATTCATGATCAGAAAATGTTCAAGAAGAAAAACTTGATCCCACCTGGACAGGTGAGAGAAGTCAACAAGCCAATCACAGAGAGACTCCTACACACTGTGGTCTACATGTGGATCTCCAGAACCTTCTTTGTCCCTTCAAACATGTTGGAGCTCAGACCTTCATCAGGGTCCAGCTGATGCCCCCTGGATGTGGTCTCTGGTGGTTCTGGTCCTGTGGGTTGAGGGCCCTTTGTGTTCTGGACCATGTTGGGTGTCTGCACTGGAGAAAATCAATCCTCCATTCTGCTGATGTCTACATCAAATATTTCTGCTCCACTGATTGGAGGACGTCTTCATTCCTGCACAAACCACTGATTGACTTTTGAAGCTGTTATCTGCCCACTATGACATCATGACCCCTGTTTTACACAGGATTCTGTCTGGATCTCCACGGGGGCCCGGTCTGTGGCCCTTGGTGGTCTCAGCCTAGAGGAGCAGAGGGGTCCTTCATCTTCATCATGAGAGGTGGCCTCCCTAATCTCACCACACTGTGCTCATGTGTTTGTCCTTGTTTTATGGAGGACACCAGGAGACTGATTTTCACAACTCGGTGGAGATTTAATTAATTTATTGATTCATTTCTTCATTCAATCACTCAGATTTTTATTTGGAGCATTATTCAATTTACAAACATTATATCAACATACATCAATATGTAAGCAGGCATCAGTTTAGAGAGAAGAGATGAGAAATAAGAACTACAATTAAAAAATAATTAATCAAAACTGTAAAAACAATTATTAATCAGTCGAGTTCTCAGAGGTTTCTGTTCTCAGGTCTGTCTTGAGTAGTTCAGATGGTTCTTCAGAGAATTTGGACGTCATCAGTTTGAGGGATTTACTATAAAGTTGATTTCATTGTAATAATTAGTAAAGATGGTGGAGTCTTTTTCCATCAAAGTAAAATATGAACTAATAAATCAGTTTTCTCCTGTTTTTTATGCTATGCTGAAGATAATACTGTGATGGTCTAAAAGAGTTCTTGAGTTGTTTTTTTCTGTTTCCATGAACTTCTTCAACAACAGTTTGGTGTGAGAGCCTGAGACAAAGAGATGCTCTGTTGTATCAACGTCTTCTTCACTAAAAGTGCATTCATTGTTTTAAAGTCAAATCTTAATCTTAGAGATTCACTGGATGGATAAATATGAATCATTATCTTGTGATGGATTTCTTTAGTTTCAGACTGAAGTGGATGTTTGAAAAATCTAGTTCTCAGTGTTGTTGCTGTGGTTTGATCAAAAATGTTTCAGATATTATTCCTACAGAGTTCAGCCGGGTATAAATCATTAGTTTAAACAGATCTCATGAATTTATTGGAACATCTTTGGTCAAGAAAAGGAACTCCATTGATTAGGGCTGTGGGAGGATTGTCTGGATTCTGAATTAAAAAATGGTTTCAGATTTCATTCAAATCAAATTTCAGGCTCCTTTAGCTTTGGAGATAAAAAGATCATCAAGTTTGTTTAGACGGGCTGAGATGTTCAGGTCCTCCTCTTCTCTGAGGGTGTTTTTATTGCATAGTGTGTTTAGCTCTTCTACCAAATCTCTCTCTGTTTTCTGATCATCACAGCTTTCTCCTCACTACATGTTCTTGAGTATCTTCTGAGTTTGGACTTTAAAAATTCACATTTGTTCTCATATGACTGACTTTCTGGGTTGGTGAGAGAGTCCTGGATCATGGTCCTGATGCTCTGAGAGTAAGTCTCATTGTTTAACAGACCACAGTTGAATTTCCAGAATCCTCTGTCATGTCTTTCATTATTGTCTGGTTTCAGCTCCAGGTGCATGAAGCTGTGATGTGTTCAGGGTCAAATATCCAAATATATATCAGAGACATTTTGTCATGGATTATGTGAAAGTAGACAACAGTCACTTCTAGACCTGCAGCTTCTATCTGCTTTAAACCAGGAGGATTTCAGCATTTCAGGATCTGAACTCTCCATGTATCCTCTAAATTTACTGTTACAAAAGTCCATTATTATGTTGTTAAAATAATGTTTGTCGAATCTTGATGGCCGTCTGTCCTTCCATTGGTCTGGGGTCATATTAAAATCCCCCACAATGATATTATCAGAGGGATAAAGGCTTTTCATCTCCATAACTGGAGCACTAACTGTTGACATCAGATCTTAATTTTGGGCCTGATTATTGTCACCATAAAGATTGGAAAGAATCAAAAAGAATCATCTCTGTTCATGATTGTCTCTGTCCAATGAGCATTTGTGTCTGCTGTGTGGTTATAATCTTTCCTGGACAGGTGTTGGACAAACAGACACTCCGCCCAGCGTGAGGAGACATGACTAAATATTATTCAACCCCCCTGAGGCATATAGCACGAAGCAGGATTAATGTCTTAGTGAGCATTTCAGGATTTGAACTCTCCATGTATCCTCTAAATTTACTGTGACAAAAGTCCATTATTATGTTGTTAAAATAATGTTTGTCAAATCTTGATGGCCGTCTGTCCTTCCATTGGTCTGGGGTCATATTAAAATCCCCCACAATGATATTATCAGAGGGATAAAAGCTTTTCATCTAAATAACTGGAGCACTAACTGTTGACATCAGATCTTTATTTTGGGCCTGATTATTGTCACCATAAAGATTGGAAAGAGTCAAAAGGAATCATCTCTGAATGATCTCATGAAATCAACATGAGAACAAGAAATGACTTCAGTTTCATGAAGAAATGTCTATATTTGAAAAGAACACATCTGTCATTTATTGTTGAATCAGATGTTGTTTGTCCTGTTTCCTGTTTCTAAAACAAATAGACTGTCACAATAAGAGGAACACATCAGTTCTCCTACAGGACACACTTGCTGTTATTTACAATAGAAGAAGAGTGGAGATATATATCAGGAGGAGCTCAAAGAAGTTTGATATGTCAGCAGATCAGATCTCAGCAAAAATCCACCATCATGCATCCCTACATATGATCAGTCAAACATCTGGACATGAAGATGGTTCAGTTCATAATCACACACACAAGATCTACATTAGAAACAGAGAACACATGAACTTACCCCAGAATCTCCAGTCTACAGTTTGGACTCTGCAGAAAATCACACAGCAGCTTCACTCCTGAATCATGAAGATCGTTGCTGCTCAGGTCCAGCTCTCTCAGATGGGAGGGGTTGGACTTCAGAGCTGAGGCTAAAGAAGAACAGCTGATCTCTGACAAACTGCATTTCCCCAGTCTGAATAAAGAAGAGAGAATGAAGAGAAAAACTCTTTAGGATCCAGTCAGATGTGTCCACATCACACAGTCTGCTCAGCAGAGCCAATCAGCTGCTGCTCTGCCTCCTGTACTTCACTTTGTCTCAGCTGCTTTCACACACGTCTTGATCCATTCCTCCTGTTTCTCTAAACTGTAAACAGCAGAGCTCAGATTTTTCTGTCAGGATCAAACATTCACATCCAAACACTTCAGTCTGAGCTCACAGTCAAAGTCTGCTGTCACATGGTCCACACTGCAGTCCACATGAACTTCATTAGAATTCATGATCAGAAAATGTTCAAGAAGAAAAACTTGATCCCACCTGGACAGGTGAGAGAAGTCAACAAGACAAACACAGAGAGACTCCTTCACACTGTGGTCTACATGAGCATCTCCAGAACCTTCTTTGTTCTTTCAAACATGTTGGAGCTCAGACCTTCATCAGGGTCCAGCTGATGCGCCTGGATGTGGTCTCTGGTGGTTCTGGTCCTGTGGGTTGAGGGCCCTTTGTGTTCTGGACCATGTTGTGTGTCTGCACTGGAGAAAATCAATCCTCCATTCTGCTGATGTCTCCATCAAATATTTCTGCTCCACTGATTGGAGGACGTCTTCATTCCTGCACAAACCACTGATTGACTTTTGAAGCTGTTATCTGCCCACTATGACATCATGACCCCCATTTTACACAGGATTCTGTCTGGATCTTCACGGGGGCCCAGTCTGTGGCCCTTGGTGGTCTCAGCCTCGAGGAGCACAGGGGTCCTTCATCTTCATCATGAGAGGTGGCCTCCCTAATCTCACCACACTGTGCTCATGTGTTTGTCCTTGTTTTATGGAGGACACCAGGAGACTGATTTTCACACCTCAGAGGAGATTTGATTAATTTATTGATTCATTTCTTCATTCAATCACTCAGATTTTTATTTGGAACAATACTCAATTTACAAACATTATGTCAACATCCATTTATATGCAAGCAGTTATGAGTTTAGAGAGAAGAGATGAGAAATAACAATAAGAATAATCATAATTATAATAGTTAATAATCAAAACTGTAAAAACAATCATTAATCAGTCGAGTTCTCAGAGGTTTCTGTTCTCAGGTCTGTCTTGAGTAGTTCAGATGATTCATCAGAGTATTTGGACGTCATCAGTTTGAGGGATTTACTATAAAGTTGATTTCATTGTAATAATTAGTAAAGATGGTGGAGTCTTTTTCCATCAAAGTAAAATATGAACTAATAAATCAGTTTTCTCCTGTTTTTTGATGCTATGCTGAAGATAATACTGTGATGGTCTAAAAGAGTTCTTGAGTTGGTTTTTCTGTTTCCATGAACTGCTTCAACAACAGTTTGGTGTGAGAGCCTGAGACAAAGAGATGCTCTGTTGTATCAACGTCTTCTTCACTAAAAGTGCATTCATTGTTTTTAAAGTCAAATCTTAATCTTAGAGATTCACTGGATGGATAAATATGAATCATTATCTTGTGGATTTCTTTTGTTTCAGGCTGAAGTGGATATTTGAAAAATCTAGTTCTCAGTGTTGTTGCTGTGGTTTGATCAAAAATGTTTCAGATATTATTCCGACAGAGTTCAGCCGGGTATAAATCATTAGTTTAAACAGATCTCATGAATTTATTGGAACATCTTTGGTCAAGAAAATGAACTCCATTGATTAGAGCTGTGGGAGGATTGTCTGGATTCTGAATTAAAAAATGGTTTCAGATTTCATTCAAATCAAATTTCAGGCTCCTTTCGCTTTGGAGATAAAAAGATCATCAAGTTTGTTTAGACGGGCTGAGATGTTCAGGTCCTCCTCTTCTCTGAGGGTGTTTTTATTGCATAGTGTGTTTAGCTCTTCTACCAAATCTCTCCCTGTTTCAGATCATCACAGCTTTCTCCTCACTACATGTTCTTGAGTATCTCCTCAGTTTGGACTTTAAAAATTCACATTTGTTCTCATATGACTGACTTTCTGGGTTGGTGAGAGAGTCCTGGATCATGGTCCTGATGCTCTGAGAGTAAGTCTCATTGTTTAACAGACCACAGTTGAATTTCCAGAATCCTCTGTCATGTCTTTCATTATTGTCTGGTTTCAGCTCCAGGTGCATGAAGCTGTGATGTGTTCAGGGTCAAATATCCAAATATATATCAGAGACATTTTGTCATGGATTATGTGAAAGTAGACAACAGTCACTTCTAGACCTGCAGCTTCTATCTGCTTTAAACCAGGAGGATTTCAGCATTTCAGGATCTGAACTCTCCATGTATCCTCTAAATTTACTGTTACAAAAGTCCATTATTATGTTGTTAAAATAATGTTTGTCAAATCTTGATGGCCGTCTGTCCTTCCATTGGTCTGGGGTCACATTAAAATCCCCCACAATGATATTATCAGAGGGATAAAGGCTTTTCATCTCCATAACTGGAGCACTAACTGTTGACATCAGATCTTTATTCTGGGCCTGATTATTGTCACCATAAAGATTGGAAAGAATCAAAAAGAATCATCTCTGTTCATGACTGTCTCTGTCCAATGAGCATTTGTGTCTGCTGTGTGGTTATAATCTTTCCTGGACAGGTGTTGGACAAACAGACACTCCGCCCAGCGTGAGGAGACATGACTAAATATTATTCAACCCCCCTGAGGCATATAGCACGAAGCAGGATTCATGTCTTCGTGAGGTAACTTCAGGGTTAACCCTGATTTACCCACAGCACGAAACCAGTTCATTTCTTATCGGAGTAGATCACCATGGTGACTTATTCTGAACGGCTAACCTGCTCCGGGTCAGGATAACTTGGGGATTGAATCTGATCCTGCGAAATGACCCTCGCACTAGCCAATCAGCTTCTCCAAATCAGTGGCCTGCCCTCTTCTCCTGAACCTGGTATAAGGAGGTGCACAACTCTTGAGACGAGCATGAAGATGAGAAGGAGTGTCAAATTACTGATTTGACCCACAAGATCAACCTGACGACATGATATGAGACGTACAGGTTCTCACGGCCCGGAATCATCTACCTGTGTGACATATGGAGCCGTTTATTCTGCCCTTCTTGACGCTCCCATATCTATAGAAGAACTTAAAAAGGCAACTGCTTCCATGCAAAAAAATAAATCCCCTGGGTTGGATGGGATATCCCCTGAATTTTACATAGCTTTCTGGGATACTCTCGGCCCCTTACTCTGGGATATGATCACAACATCAATTAAAGAGGGTTCCTTCTCCCGGGATGTAGATGTAGCCCTAATTTCCTTACTATTAAAGAAAGATAAAGACCCGTCAGACTGTGCCAGCTATAGACCTCTAAGTTTGCTTAACACTGACCTTAAGATCTTTGCTAAAGCACTCGCCCTTCGTATCCAAGATCTATAGCCAGAATTAACTGTGACCAAACAGGATCTATCAAATCAAGATTAGCTGCTAATAATGTTAGACGCCTTCTTCATGTTATAGATGCAGCTGCAGATAAAAAAACCTCTATAGCAATACTTTCCCTTGACGCAATGAAAGCCTTTGACAGACTAGAATGGTCTTATCTGTGGGCTGTTATGGGGAGGATGGGTTTTGGTGATGGCTTCATACATATGGTTACAGTTTTATACTCCAATCCCTCAGCTATGGTGCTCACTGGGCAGCTGACCTCTACTTTATTTTCTGTCACTAGATCTTCACGCCAAGGTTGCCCACTGAGTACAGCACTTTTTGCACTATCACTTGAACCCCTTGCTGAAATGATGAGACAGACAAATACTGTACAACCTATTTCTATCTATAACACTGATCATCAGGTGGCGTTATACGCTGACGATATTTTAGTCTTTCTGGATAACCCGGACCAAAGTCTACACGGTCTACTGTCAATTTGTGAGGATTTTGGATGCTTATCTGGTTTTAAAATTAATTGGTCAAAATCAGCCCTGCTACCATTAAACACCCAAGCTGATAAGTTAGTTTACCCACCTGACATCCCAGTAGTTCGGAGCTTTAAGTATCTGGGGGTGAATATATTTTCTTCTCTCAATCGTATTGCAACATATAATTTTTCAGGTGCTCTCATTAAAGTCAAAGCAGATCTGGACAGATGGACAAATCTCCCCAACTCTCTTCAAGTACGTATCTCTAGTATAGTTAAAATGAACATTTTACCCAGAATAAATTTTGTTAGCTCTATGATCCCACTTCCACCACCTGTTAATTTCTGGAAAAAGATTCACTCATACATTTCACAGTTTGTATGGAAATCAAAACGCCCACGCTTAAAATTATCTACTCTCCAAAGACAGAGGGCGGACGGTGGGCTGGCATTACCCAATTTTAAATTTTATTTTTGGTCCTTTACTCTACGTCCACTTACAGTATGGTGTAATCCAAACTAGGGATGTAACGGTTACCGGTAAAATGATAAACTGCGGTAAAATGTCCCATGGTAATCATTACCATGTCTTTTTAAAATTACAGTTTTACCGTGTTTGATCACCAGCCTGTGTCAATAACGCACAGTGATGCTGCTGTTTGCCTGAACTATGTATCTGTTCTCGATTAAATGGCCTAGACCAATACGCGCATGCACAGTTTGCATTATGTGGCCTCTGAGTCTGAGAGCGAAGTTCGAGACACAGTGGAGTTTACTCGAAACGGACTCTGAAGTCTGGTTGAACTTTGGATTTTAACAAGGATCCTGAGGAGAAACTGATAGAAGACAGTCTCCCTGTCTAAACAAGAAGCTGCAGCGAAAGAAAAGACGTGCGCGACTGGAACTCTTCGAGTAAATGAACTGCCACAGGGAGAGAGAGAGAGAGAGCAAGGACTCAGTGAGCCATACCTGAGAGATTAACAGGTAGGTTATCAGTAATTCTATCCAAAAATGTATAAATCTTGTAAATAACAGAATTAGTATCATTCTGGGGTGTGTTCTTGCCTTTGAGTTTCTGTGTATCCACCGTATTTTAAAATAGATCGTCTTTTTTCGTCAAAGTTCGTGTTTTATGGATTTCATCGATTGTTAATTGGAAATATTTAGATGAAAAAATACCGAGGATATGTGCTGGGGAGAGGGGAGACCGGAGGAGAATCATGAAGGGGGTTAATTGCTTCAGGGACTATCATCATTAAAAGAAAGTCCTGGGCATGGTCTAATATAACGAGCTGTAACATGGACACTAATGCTGTAGGCAAACTAAAATGTGAGAGTGTATGTAAAATAGTTTAAGCTCATTTTTAGTCAAACTTTGATCATGTTCATTTACAGCTGTTTATAAAGAGAATCCTGTTTGATGTTCAAATCAGTTGTTTTCTTTTCTTGTAATCACACTGTTTATAACATAATAATGACAAATACTTTCCAGGATTGTTAATTTTATTTCTCATGAAAGAAGGATAAAAATGTATTAAAGGGCATTTCTTGACATATTATTGACAAAAAAGAAAAAAAAGAACCGTTATGATAATAATATTAAAGGGGTTAAATGATTAAATTGTGTGTAAAAGTACTTTTTGAACATTTTGAGCACACTGCAACAATACCGCGATAATAATGATAACCGTGATCATTTTTGTCAAGTTATTTCTCCCACTTGAAGGGATCAGAGCATCCACCAGGCTTAGGATCAACTGGATTTTACTCATTCAATAAGCATCCAAGGCAATCACTTTCTTCAGTTTCTCTTTTTATTTGAAACTTCCAGTGTAGCAAGCATGGGGGTTAGAGGGTTAGGTAAAAAACCTTTAAATGAAAAAAGCAAACACATACATGCACATGAACAAACTTAAATTTTCAAATGCAATACCATACTTTTAAATAATATTTTCAAAAGTGAGGCTATTTCTAGATCAAAAGAAATATTTTAAACCAAGTACTTTTAACTTTACATTTTAAATCAATTTCATTTGCTCTTTGTTACCTTTTAAACTGTTTTTTTTTTATCAATATTTGACTAAATATTCAATTGTCTTTTAAACATTTTAGCATATTTAAATAATGTGATATCTTAAATGATCGTATTTTTTACATCCCTATTGTGCACCCCACTAAGCCCATGACGCGCAACAAATGTATCCATTTCACCCCAGTGAATCACCGCTATGCCCAAACAGTTAAATTAGGTCAGACTCTTATATATTTGCCTCCTCTGTCACATACAATAATATTTGCAACAAATAGTAAATAAATATATGAGCAGGCAGTGTTTTAATGAGAAAAGTGAGCGCTTTTGCGCTCAAACAGATGAACAATGCGCGCGTGCCCGTGCCGGCGCCGAAGTGGTCTAAAGACGCCAACAAGTCAACAACTAATAAACAGAACTGAATAACTTTTTTAGGAACTTTCTCTTACCGGTAGCCCTCCTGGTATTTAGGGTGCTCTTAACGGAATTTTATTCAGCCTGTCTCGTATCCTGGACTTCTGCTGCGCGCGCGTCTCAGGTGAGTGGCTGCGCGTCTCAGGGTGAGTGACTGACTCTCAGGTGTCTGCCCCAGGTGAGTGCAGCACCTCTGATTTCAGATCTCTTTCCGGTGAGAAAGGAGGGTATTATTTAAAATATTTAATCAACATAATTTTTTTCCAAATTACCTTGCTTCTTCTTGTAAATAATGTCGGTTAAAATTTATACGTTATGATTTTGATGTTTAGTAGCCTACTTTTTAACGCCAACCTTCTGTCCTACGTCTTTTATTACCTCTGCCAACTTTTAAGGCATTTTAGAACCTCTGAATCACTTTAACAATTACTACTTAACAGTTTTAACATTTTTACCTACTTTTAAAAGGATTATGGGCTTTTTAATGTTTTTAATATTTTAGTAAATAATGACATAAGAAAATCAGGAAAGTCTATAAACATAAATGAGAATTTAGCGTGCCAAACGTTCTTTTAAGAGTCTTTGCTATTGTGTTGATGTTTTACCAATAATTTATATGGATTTTTATCTGGATTAGTATATAATTATTTTAATCCTGATGAATTTATTCGTTCTTAATTAACTTATTATTTTAAAGCATAATAATATCAGAGATTCAATTGATTCATAATTTTATTTCCTTTTATATTATTTATTTTGATCCTTACAATAAAAAAAGAGATAATTTTTAATCAAATCCATTTTACAAGTCTAGACGGACTATTTTCAGAGTTTGACTTTACAATTTTGCTCACAATAACCGTGATACAAAATTTTCATATCGTTACATCCCTAATCCAAACGTATCTGTTTCTTGGCAGAATTTGGAGAGAAATTTGGTTCAACCATGGAATCTACCTGACGTTCTCTTTGCAAATATATCACACAAACAATGTCAACTTCGTTTTGGTTCAGTTATCTCCCACCTCATTCAAACCTGGTGAGAGATGGAATCTCACTGTAAAATTTTATGTAAGTGGCATAGGTGGTCGCCTTTGTTTAACAATTACAACCTGTCGATTGGGGGCAGACCCATCTCACCCTCTTATTGGAGTAAATGTAACATCAAGCACTTTGGTGATATATTTGATGACATGGGTCTGCGTTCCTTTCAAGACATTAAGGGTGCTTTCAACCTACCAGGTGGATCTTTTTTCTTTTATCTCCAGATAAGGTCAGCTCTCAAAGCTCATGGTGTTCCTTGGCAGCAACCCCTCCCCATTCACCCCATTCATAAATTATTTACCACATTAAGAAAATCAAAAGGTCTTGTCTCCCCTTTGTATAAATTTTCTCTTGAGGCCTCTTACCAAACTTTGCCTATGGACAGTGTATGGAAACATGACTGCTCAGATGTGGAACCAGATTTTAATTGGAAAAATGTCTGGGCAAACATTAAAGAGGCCTCTCGCAATCCCAATCACCAACAGATTCATTTTAATTTCGTGCATAGGACATATTTAACTCCACGTAAAATATACTGTATGAAGTTGATTAATGATCCTGGTGCACTCTTTGCTCTTTAAAATGTACCAGCACTTTTCTTCATATGGTTTGGGACTGCCCACCAGTGTTATGTTTTTGGACTAAAGTGGCTTCCCCTCTGTGATTTGCTCTCTGTGACTATCCCTGTAAGTGTATCTGTGTTGTTGTTGAATGGTCTGTCAAAGCTAAGCATCAGTAAATCCCAAATACGTATTGCACTGGCTGGACTAACAGCGGCTAAAAGGATGATGGCACTAAGATGGAAACCACCCCATTCACTTACCCTCAGACTCTGGGTGTTATCGTTTATGGACGTTGTCTATCTTGAACTGTCAACCGCTCGAATAAATGGAGCCTCTGAAACCATTCTACATGACTGGAAAACTGCAGCAGAGTCACTAAAGGACCTTCTGATCTGATTTTCTTGATTCAACCACTATGTCTTTGCGTACCATGTTTGGAATTTACAGCTGGAGTGTATGATATATACTTAAATCTCTCTCTCCCTGCTAGGAAGAAGGGGATCTGTGTATCTTGTGGGGAATGCATTATCCCGGTGACATGGCATTTACTTATAATTTATATATATATTATATTTATTATTTTTTAATCATTATTATTTATTTTATTATTATTATTATTATTATTGTTTTTTTGTTTTTTTTGACTTGGGTGGGTGGGGTAGGGTTTTTTTTTTGTTTTCTTCGTTTATTTTGTCATGTTTGTAGCTCCTTGTCATATTAATGCTATGGTAATTTGTTGATCTCATTCAAAATTAATAAAAATTTGATCACAAAAAAAAAGTGGAACCATTTATTCCCTGTGTGACCTGCAGGAGCAGTGCACTGTCTGTCATACTGTCATTTTGCACCGCCCTGCTATATAAACTTCACTTCTATAGCCCCTTTCATTCAAATGCAACATAAAGTGCTTCACAAATAAAAGGGATGTAATTCTTCTGTGAAACTTCACATTATTCCATCATGTCCATCATGTCATTCCTGTTCTTTATTCATGTGTTTGAGGGATTTTTTTTTCTTGCTGATTTTTAAATTGTTAATTTGGGTCAGACTTCAGATCGGTGTGTTTTTATGATTTCATTGAGGTGACGACTTAAATTTTAAATGCAGCTGAAATGACATGAAACAGACCAACCTACCAGATGCAGTTGTGTGTTTGTATTTATTTTTTATCTGCTCTCACGACCTCCTCACGACAGACGGATTACATCTGAGGGGATGGGGTGACAATTGACAGACATGCAACACACCTTCATAGTATATTGCTTCATGAGATTCATGAGTGTCAGATTTAGCCAATGATGAGTAATTTGCATATTTTCACAGTTCACCATGCATTTTGTCTGTGATTGACAGCTGCTACGGTGTTTCCTTTTTCCATTATACTGACTTTTCATCCTCATATTTTAAAGCAGCACTACGGAGATCTCCGCTTGACCGGAGCGAGGACTCAACTACCCATGAGCTCTAGCGCGCGCATATTGTCGTAAGGATACAGATCTGCCGGTCGCATGCATTTATTTTGTATGCGAATCACAGAAGCCAGGACTTCGCTAAAAGTATTCTTCTATCTTCAGCGGCTGTTTGCAGGATGGATAGCGATGAGGTAATGTCTTTATTTTTGACTAAATGACGATGTTAAAAAACGCTAAGTTCAACTTGGTTTTATTACCGTGAAGTCGCCCCCGTCCTGTTGAAGCGATAAAGTGAATAAAAGTAAAGACAACGACGAGCTGGTGATATCACACACTTGAAATAGGTCTAAATAAAACTACACACTGGTACGTTCTGGATTTGTTGTGCTGTACTTTTTTCCTGTCAAGTTTTTTGAGGAACCGTCATAAATTAGTCGGCCAACATACCTGATGTTAGTCGGACATCCTTCCTCGTCTTTTATTTCACGCCAGCGAGTGAACGCCGAACCGATGTTTATTCTGGTCAGAGCATTCAGCTTGTTTTTCTCTCGCTTTCTTTGTTTTGTATCCTCCGACAAAACATTTCTATTCATTACGTTCTTTGTGGTGTTGTCAAAAGTATCATTTTATCGATAAATATCGATCCTGAAATTTAGCAAACTATTCAATATAAAGTTCCCCTAGTATCGATAGATCGATACTCATCATCTAGCCCTGGTTAGACATCCGCTGGCGTCAAAACATACACACAGAGCGCACACGGAGTGCATGCAGCCCCTCCCTCCCTGAGTCCTGCCTCGTAGTTGAGAGAGAGAGAGAGAGACGCTAGCTTACACTGGATTAATTAATGTCGTTGGCCGTTTTTTTTAAATATGGCAAGTGCGGGACCCTCACAACTCAAAGTATTTCTGGACGCTAAAAGTGCTGTCTGGAAATACTTCGGTTTTGAACCAGACTGACACGAAAAGCTGCAGGATAGTTGCAAGCGACGGACTGTGCCAACAAAAGGAGCGAACAAAACCAATTTAGCAAAGCACCTCCGTGACAGAAACCCCGATTTACACAAGGACTTCAGAAAGGCAAGGTTGGTAATAGGGATGTAACGGTTACCGGTAAAACGGTAAACCGCGGTTAAATTTCCCACGGTGATCATTACCATGTCTTTTTTAAATTACTGTTTTACCGTGGCTGATCACCACCCTGTGTCAATAACGCAAGGTGATGCTGCTGTTTGCCTGGAAAAGCCAGAACTATGCATCTGTCCTCGATTAAATGGCCTAGACCGGTGCACGCATGCGCAGTTTGCATTGTTTGGCCTCTGAGTCTGAGAGTGAAGTTTGAGCCACAGCAGAGTTTTCTCGAAACGGACTCTGAAGTCTGGTTGAATTTTGGATTTTTACAAGGATGCTGTGGAGAAACTGATAGAAGACAGTCTCCCTGTCTAAACATGAAGCTGCAGCGAAAGAAAATGATGTGCGCCATTTCAACAGCAGGAACTCTTCGAGTAAATGAACTGACGGATCAGTAGAGAGAGAGAGCGAGCGAGAGCGAGGACTCAATGAGCCATACAGGAGAGAATAGCAGGTGACTTACCAGTAATTCTATCCAAAAATGTATAAATCTTATAAATCACAGAGTTAGTATCATTCTGGAGAGTGTTCCTGCCTTTATTTTGCTGTGTATTCGCCGTATTTTGACATAGATCGTCTTTTTTCGTCAAAGTTTGTGTTTTATGGATTTCATCGATCGTTATTTGGAAATATTTAGAGGAGAAAATAACGAGGGGATCTGCCAGGGAGAGGGGAGACCAGAGGAGAATCATGAAGGGGGTTAATTCCTTCAGGGACTATCGTCATTAAAAGAAAGTCCTGGACATGGTCTAATATAAGGAGCTGTAACATGGACACTAATATTGCAGGCAAACAAAAATGTGTGAGTGTATAAAAAATAGTTTAAGGTTATTTTTTGTCATCTCAAAACCTTGAACATATTCATTTAAAATTGTTTAAAAAGAGACTCCTGTTTAAAGTTCATATCAGTTGTTTTATTTTCTTGTAATCACACCGTTTATAACATGATAATGACAAATACTTTCCAGGATTATTTTTATTTCTCATGAAAAAAGGACAAAAATCTACTTAAAGGACATTTCTTGACATATTATTGATAAAAAAAGACAAAAAAGAACCATTATGATAATAATATTGAAGAGATTAAGCGATTAAATTGTGTGTTAAAGTACTTTTTGAACATTTTGAGCACACTGCAACAATACCGTGATAATAATGATAACCATGATAATTTTGGTCACAATAACCGTGATACAAAATTTTCATATCGTTACATCTCTAGTTGGTAACTAACAGCATAACTTAAAGCTTACATCAGCGCAAGCTGTGTTGTCTTACCCAGGGGCTGATCTAGTCATATGGGGGCCCAGGGCAAACCCAGTCATTAGGGCCCTTCCCTGTACTGTGCTGATACATTTTTTAATTATTTTTAGTCATTTTTCCAACTTATGGAATGGATGCAGAGAAAAAACAAACAAGGAACTTACAGATATCAAACAAGAAGAGGGGAAAAAAGGGGGCAGAAGAAGAAAAAATAGAGGGTAGTAAGTAAAACAAAAAATAAATTAAATTAGATTAAATAATGATATGAAAAGTAAACAGGTTAAATAACTCAGTATTTCATTGGTTATCAGAATGCTGATACATTTTTAGTATTATTTTAGTCTTGTAACAGGTAACAAAACAAAACTAAATGAATTTCCTTAAATTCTGTAATTTAGTTTAATTTTGACAGAAGGCAAGTTTTCTAATTAGTCCTGCTTTTGAAATCGGTTGCAGTTATTTGACAGCTTAAGTTACAACTGTTCTGTACTGTTGGTTAAATAAAAAGAGAAGTTCTTGCACTGAAAATACCTGTGGTTGCGTGGTATCGAAAATCATATTGAAAATCAATATTTTTCAAAATATAGTATCGAAGTTAGAAATCCAGTACCATGACAAGCCTAGTTCTTTGTTGCCTCCGCCATGGTTACAGCTCCGCGATTGGCTTTTTTGCCGAGACTTCCGTGTTGTAAACGTATCTGTAATCGGGGGAAGTGACGTACGCCGTAAAGCAGTCCAAACGTGTAGTTTTTTAGTGTGGCAGGGTTCCTGCCATCCACCTTGAAGTTACATAGCACCAGTGAAAGGGATACAGACCACTGCAGACCACGACAGAGGTTTCATTGAACTCATTGTAAAGTGGTGGACCATCACAATGGATATCGAAGGATTATATTATGTTTGAAAAACTACATAGTGTTGGTTTAACTTTATCAGTCGCTGCTCTTCACATGTTATAGCTCTGTCAGTGTATTCCGGGTGCTTCTCAGCGTGTTCTCCGCTCATGATCACGATTGGTCAGCTGCCTCTGAGCCCTCCCCTTATATGTGCGTGTTCACGGCTCTGACGGTTGATAACTTGCGTCGTGCTATCGATTATCCTGATTGCCATTGTTGCGGTTACTCAATCCTGGATAGATGTGAGTTACCTGGGATAAGTTGACCGCACTTCATGATATAGGCCTCAGGTTGGTCTCTACTCTGCTCTCTGTCTGTCAGCAGGTTGTTACAGTTCAGTTTGGACATCTGAAGAAGTTTAACTCTACTGTGACAATTAAATCTGACATGAAATCAACATGAGAACAAGAAATGACTTCAGTTTCATGAAGAAATGTCTATATTTGAAAAGAACACATCTGTCATTTATTGTTGAATCAGATGTTGTTTGTCTTGTTTCCTGTTTCTAAAACAAATAGACTGTCACAATAAGAGGAACACATCAGTTCTCCTACAGGACACACTTGCTGTTATTTACAATAGAAGAAGAGTGGAGATATATCAGGAGGAGCTCAAAGAAGTTTGAAATGTCAGCAGATCAGATCTCAGCAAAAATCCACCATCATGCATCCCTACATATGATCAGTCAAACATCTGGACATGAAGATGCTTCAGTTCATAATCACACACACAAGATCTATAATAGAAACAGAGAACTCATGAACTTACCTCAGAATCTCCAGTCTACAGTTTGGACTCTGCAGAAAATCACACAGCAGCTTCACTCCTGAATCAGGAAGATTATAGTTCTCACTCAGGTCCAGCTCTCTCAGATGGGAGGGGTTGGACTTCAGAGCTGAGGCTAAAGAAGAACAGCTGATCTCTGACAAAATGCATTTCCCCAGTCTGAATAAAGAAGAGAGAATGAAGAGAAAAACTCTTTAGGATCCAATCAGATGTGTTCACATCACACAGTCTGCTCAGCAGAGCCAATCAGCTGCTGCTCTGCCTCCTGTGATGACATCACACATAAGTAGGGATGTACAATATCATCATCTTCAGCATGTTGGTGTTGGCAGATATGAGCTCAAAGTTCATCATCAGATCACAGATCTGAACATCTCTGTCTAAATGTTGGGTCCATATATCAGCCGTACGTCTCAGCAGGATGTGAAGGAGCTGAATCATGAAGATGATGAAGTTTGAATCAGAACCATCAGACCTTCATCAGATGAAGACTTTGACTTCTTCATCCTCATCCTTTAAACTCTACAGTGAGCTCTAAAGACTGAAGTCTGAGCTCTAGACTACAGATTGTTTCATCTGTCCCACTGGAGAAGAATGTGTTTGGATGATATTTGAAGCTCTTTGTCAGGATGTTCTCAGAGGACCACCCTGCTGTTTCATCACAATGATTTCACTCTGTTCACTTCACACTGATGTCTGTGTGTCGTCCTCTCTGCTCTGATGATCATCAACTATAAAGCCCTCAGATAAACCACGTCTGTCTCTGTCAGCTTTGTCCTCTTTTATTGTCTCTTGTTCCAAAATCAGCTGCCCATGAGCCTTTGCTAAAACTTGAAGTATTCATGTTCCTACACAGACAAAATCAGGAATCAAACATGTTTATGCTCAACAGAAAGTCTGACTTTATGTCTAAAGATATTTGTGTCTGAACTCAAACTGATGACTGTCATGTCTCTGCAGAGCTGCTGTTTCTGACTCTGTTTCTGCTTCTTTTCAGGAGGACAAACAACAACATGTTTATCTCCTTCTTCTCCTGTGATGGTGTCAGTCTGCAGCTCACAGAAGTTTCCTCTCTTTTTACTGGAACACGTCCCACCATGTCCTAAACTCTGGGCTTAAACCTGAATATTTGCAAGAGTTTGACTTCAGAATATCCTGCTGATGGAGCATGTCTCAGCATTTCAGACTGGTCTACTGCTCACATCACTCTATAATCCACGGCTGACTTCTCTCTGTCTTTACTTTCTGTGGGTGATGCAGTGCAGCACAAAAACTCACAGGTCAACAAAGACATGACAGATAAGACCACATGAAAAATACAGACACTGAAGACAACCCAAAAAGAAGAAAGAGAAGAACAGAAAGGGCTGCACAGAGACACACAGGGATGATGAAAATGTGTTCAGATGGAAGATGAGGGTGTGAACAGTGTGTGAGTGTTTTAGGAAGCAGACATGACAAACAGATTTGAAGGTGAGGGGACAGGAAGCACATCGGTAAAGTCTGTCATTACTGTCACAGTGTGGACTTTAGACATTTCCATGGAGGGTGGAACATCAGGTTCATATCCATGCTGGAATATTCTGGGATTGGTTCTCAGGCTGAACAGAGGTGTGGGCGCTGAAGTGAGCTGGTTGACTTCAGGTCTGTAGGAGGTTCATGAGGGGGTCCAGATGGATGGGGGTCTATTGCAGAGCTGTTTGTGGAGCTGCTGAGTTCTCCATAGAGATGAGCTCCATCACTAAATGTCTCCATTGGCTGATGTTTGTCCTCTTGTTTGTTTCCAGGTCATGAGGATGGTTTTCTTGACCATAGTTTTGCTGTGAGGAGTAATTCATGGTTTGATCCGGACAGGTTTGTTATTGATGTGTGGCTGAGTGAACAGAGTGTAGGGGACACAGGGGTAAGACAGTCCATGACAGCAGTCAGTGTTTGTGACATCAGTCCAAAGCTGATGAACGTGTGCAGTGACAGATAGTGTGAATGTCAGCGTCTGGGCTGTGTGGAGAGCAGTCAGTGCAGGTGTCTGAGCTGAATCCCATTTTAAACACTCTGCTCCCCTCAGGTGAGTCCTGTGAAGGATCCTGGTCTGGACTGATTGTGGGTTTGCAGTTTTGGACATTGAATAAATGTTTTGGCAGCATCAGTGGGATTGGTTCACAGATTGTGTGAGCGTGTTTGAGGAAACCAGGAAACGAGGAAGTGGAAAGCACAAACTACCAACCACACTTGTGTTTTTCTTTATTGTGGGAGCTGAGAGATAATCAGTGGGGATTCACACAAACAGAAAAGCCCCAATAAACAACTGCACGTCAAGAAACAAGCTAAAAAAACTGCAGCCTCAACTCACTGGATTTGTAAGCTGCTTTAAAGAAAAACAGATCCAAAGATGCTTATAATGAGCAGACTTGGCAACACTGTTTGTGTCTAATGTGTGCTGCTGAGAAGGCAGCATCAGTGTCAGATCTGTCTGTGGGTAAAGTAACGCTCTGCAGCATTAAAAAAGAACTATGTTTCATGACCACATTTTCAGTTGTATTGCATTACTTTACCTTTTCCCCAAAAAGAGTAGTTACCCTACTGTGAGATCAACAGACTGCAGATTCCAGCACAGACACATCTGTTATATCTGCCAAGGACTGTCTTCACCAGAGAGCGTTAGTGCACAGACATGTGTTGTAACACTGCTGTACAAATCCTGGAGACAACACTGTGGTGTAAACGGCCTTAAACACTTCAGGATGTTTCAGGATCAGAGGACAGCAGTGGCTGATGTGTGTAAATCTGCAGTCTGTGGCTCTGCTCATGCAGATCCTCCTTGATGTAATGAACATTTAGAGGTGAGCAGTGCAGCTGAGAAACAGACAGGTGAGCAGGAAAAGAGTGGAAATGTGTCAGGTGAGCACACACAGGAGGGGGAGGGGCCACAGAGCAGACAGGTGAGCAGACAGAAGAGGGTGAAGGGAGCAGAGATGGATGTCTGTGGCCTTCACCTCCTCTGAGGGGCAGATGGAGGTTGTGTGGTGTAAAGTTAAGAACGGGGTTGTTGCACAGCAGTTATAAATGTATGAACTGCTCAGATATTAAACTTCAATGACCATCAGCCTTTCTGGGCGGCCCAAACATTTATCTGCTGTCTGAGGAAAAACTTCAGTCTGGGACATTTAAATATGATCAAAAGACAATTTATAGTTTTATATCAGTTTATTATATTACTAAAGGTTAAAGGTCAATGATTAAAGAATAAATGAACTCACCTCAGAGCCTCCAGTCTGCAGTTTGGACTCTTCAGTCCAGCACACAGAAGCTCCACTCCTGAACCCTGAAGATAGTTGTTATGCAGGTTTAGGTCTCTCAGATGGGAGGGGTTAGACATCAGAGCTGAGGCCACGACTTTAACGTGAGGCTCTGATAGTCTACAGTCAGATAATCTGTAAAGATATTAATATTATGTTTCATGTAGTCATTCAGAATATTCAGTTATATTAACACATTGTTTTATTGTTACATTTCAATTCACTGATTTTGTTGATCTAAGTCCATCATTGTTCACACAAAACTATGATTTTCATTCCTCTCCAGTAAATATACAGTTGTCACAAATGTTTATTTTAGTGCCTTATTTACAGATTAAAGTGGACAGAGCAGAAAACCAGGCAGGACTTCATACAGGAGACATCCCATAGTCCTGAGCAACACAAAATGCATGTTTATTACAGCTGTGACAGTGTCCTGGTATTCACAATAACTGTCTTTAAACAAAACACACACTCATCCTGAGCTGATATCATGCAGATGGTGACACTGTGTCATTAACTGGTTTATAACTGGAGAAAGTAACAATAATAATAATAATGGACTGCACAGCAGTGTGGTGAACATGTCCTCTTTCCTCTGAAAGTCTGATGATTGTAAATTAAAACAACATAAACCTGTTCACTCAGCAGAGCGTCTCTGTCTCTCATGGCTTTGGCACAGACTATGTGCTGGAATAAGTCAACAGGAAAAGACTTGATCTGTGGTAGAGTCATTTATATCCATTTCAAAACTTCAACAGCAGCTGAATGAATGTTTGAACTTATGACTCCCTTGTTTTGAGCCCACAATGATTTGAAGAAGCAGCTGAAAACCCTTCAGCTCCACACTCACAGCTAACAGAAGCAAGAAGCTCTGACAGAGACAAATATGAGACTTCAGAAAAGTTTTTACAAAAAGTCCTCATTTGTAATTATGGGAAATGCTTTTATTTTGAAAATCCCAAAGTGTTTTGTTTTCATAAGAGCCTAACACAGTGAGGAGGTAAATGAAGCAGCTCTTCAGTCTGAGCTGCAGCTCATGAACTCCCTCCCCTTTCATGCAGCCGTCCACTCTGCAGTCGAGCCTGAGCGCTGAATAAACACGCTCAGATTTGATGAACGATGGATAAAACAGGTCAGTGTTGGAGTCATGGACGAGACGTGAGTGTGGTTCACTGTAAAGACAGAAAACAAGTGTGTGTGCTTCAGCGACGCCCAGAGTTTCAGTCTGTGTGTGCTGAGGCTCACTGCACTGCCAACAGGCTTCAACACACAGCAGAGAGACTTCAGGGAGGATTTCAAAGTAAAAGCCTGCTCTGTTGTTTATAATGATAAGACTATCTGTGTTTTCACACCATGCTTTTATTCTGAAAGGGTCTCCTGGTCAGTTATTCAGTCACTGATGTGACTCACAGTCATCCAGCTTGTTTCCTTCGTCTCTCATCAACTCTCTTCACAACAGAGCATCAGTTTTAAAGCCCAGAGGTGATGTACCTGCTGTTTAAACCATCAAACTGTTACAGTCCTGCTTGTGTTGGAGCCAAAAAATCTGAATCACTGATCTGCTGATAAACTGTCCCAAAGCAAACGTATGGCAGTGACATCAGAGTAACTGACAGAATGACTCGGGTACAGAGGATACCTCGTTAGCTGAACGCACACCTTGGCGGCACATTTTGGATAAATGTTTGATAAAAAAAAATCAAAAAATATCCTGTGACTTTCTTCTCTGTGACCTTCTCCCTCCAACAAGTCTGAGACAGAAAACAGAAGACTGCAGCAGCTGCTGTGCTGAACTTGAACTGAAAAGTGTCGGACATTTCAAGTAGGGATGCACGATAATTATCTGACAGATAAATTATCAGTCGATATGGGGAAAAATTACGTCATTTTTATTGCTCCGATAAATAAATTAAATCCGATAAATACATCCGATAAATAAAGGAATTGGTAAAAATGCTCGCTTGACACTTTACGCCTTTTAAAGCAGTTCGTGTTGCGCCACTGACGTCATCTAACTGTCCTTACTAGCAGGACCCCTGTGTCTGCGTGCCTGCGGCTAGGCTAACAGAACAAGTACAGTGGAGTTAGCATGTCGTCGCCTGTTTGGCTGTTTTTCTCCGTGGCAGAAGATGACAACACCGTTGCTATTTGCAAAACATGTGCAGCGAGGATTCCGAGAGGAGGAAAGAAAACAGCAAGCTTCAACACAACAAATCTTATATCTCACCTGAAAGGTCGTCATCGCGGCGAAGCGGTATTAAAAGAGTATGAAGCAGCCGCGCTAGCAGCTACTAGCGCTAAAGCTAAAGCAGCAACAACAACAACACGGGCCGTGGAAGTCCCCATTCAGCAGGCATTTGAGAACTGTAAAAAGTTTTCTCGAGACAGCGAAAAGGCCACAGCCATAAACAACAAAGTAATGAGATTCATAGAGCTTGACGACCAGCCTTTTTCCGTGGTGGAGGACACGGGTTTTCGCGAACTGGTAGCGCATTTGGAGCCACGTTACACCCTCCCAAGTCTTCTTCTCGGACGTGTCCCTCCCTGCCTTGTATGATTTAGTCGCCTCACACATTCATAACCTGATCGACAAGAATGGACTGCACATTAGTTTCACTACGGACATATGGACTTCTGATGTTAGTCCGGTCAGTAGGGCTGTAATCAACCAAAGAAATTGTTGGTCGACTAAAACACAGTAATTGTAACCAAAAATTGACCAATCCCCCCCCCCCCTCCCCCCCCGCGTTCCACCCCAGTCTGTGGTGTGTCTGTCCTATTTTTTCCTCTAAACACAAGACTCTTTGCTGTCCAGTCTTCAGCAATGAAATGGGCAGTCACTGTCATATAGGACTCCATTTGAAGAGATGTACACATCTGTTATTATGTTGAAATGCTGAGTCAGCATTTCAACATATTGTTATCCCTATCCGCCATTTTGTTACATTTTGTTCTGGGACTTTAGCACCTTTCACAGGCTTCAAATTTGCACTGATTTTCACAGAAAAAAATTGACATATGCAGCATGTTCATGAGAAGTGCGCTTGCATTTTTCACAGCTTTAACAGTTATACTTTTTACAGTAAAAAATAATTTCTGCATGTATTTTTACATTGAAATCAATGGGATGTTTCCGCAGCTCTACTGAAAAATCCAGCCACTTTGAAGCTCCACAGCTTGGGCATGCTTCCACCTACAGACTTCATTCGTACTTTAAAAGCCGCACTGACTTCTCAGCCATTTTTACATATCTTCAGCTTTTTGCTGGCTTCTACAGTTTTTTAAATATGAATTTTTAAGCAACACCAAGTTTTGAGGCAATCAATGTCCTCAGAGCGAGTGTGACGCCTTTTCAGAGTGGACAGACACAGAAAAATTCTCGCGGACTCAGCAGAATTATCCTGCTATAACTTCTTTAAAACGTCCCCCACAGACATGATTTATGCATCAAAACGTCGCTAACTTTCTCCTCTTACACGTGAAATCCGCTTCAAAGTTTAATCTGACATCGTTTTGTCTCAGTGAGCTTCAGCTTTTGCGGTATGACTCAAAATCTTCTCATCTGCGGTAATGCAAAAATTCACCTCCGGACAGCTGGGCGCTTCACTTTGAAGCCTGTTTTTAACTCGCCACTATGTCAACATTCTTTACTTTATGGACATGAAAATTACACCCATAGCTTCAGCATTTTCTTGAGATGCTCACAGTGCAATCCCTTTTCTGATATCTATCACGGTTTTGGCACAGCGAGCCTTCGTTTACCTGGAAGTACCCTGCTCTTTTCCCTCAGCTCCTGCATACATTGGCTGTGAAAGGCAGAGCTTAGCTTAGCTTCGCGCCGGTATTCAGTGCCGGCACTGAATATCCAGGTTTCAATGTTTTTCCAATGGGCCTCATACCCTCAGAAATAAATGATCAATTCCTTCTGTGATGTCGATTTTGCAATTGGGTGTTTATATGAGGCATAAAATCCAGCACGGACTGGGTGAGGGTCCTCTGCCCGCTTCAGCGCAGGCAGCGGCCAGAGCGCATACAGTTATAAAACAAATAAACAACTATTAGACTAGAGTATTGAAATGTTCTTGAATAAAAATATTGAAATGAATGATAAATATATTAAAATGGTGTTCTGAGACATGATGGGGGTGCTCAGAAAATAACCCCATTTCACTTGATACGTTTCTCCTGATGAAATGAACTGCAGGGGGAAAAAAAATTGACATATTTGGTCGACCAATCAGAATTTTGGTCGACTGAGCACGCATCGACCAATTAGTCGACCAGTTGACTTGGACTTTACAGCCCTACCGGTCAGTATACTTAGCTTAACTGCTCAGTGGTTAGACGAAGACTTTCAGATGCAAAAAGCCTTGCTGCATGCACAGGAGTGCTCCGGGTCGCATACAGCAGCAATGATATGCCAAGCTTTTGAAACCATGCTTGAACGGTGGGGTATATCAAAAGAAAAAGTGCATGTTGTGCTAAGGGATAACGCACGCAACATGACAAAGGCCATGGAGGACTGTGGGCTCTTCAGCATAGGCTGTATGGCACACACTTTACAGCTCGCAGTAAACGAGGCTGTGCTGAGCCAAAGAAGCATTATAGACTGTGTTTCCATCAGCAGGAAGATAGTTGGTCACTTCAAACACTCCCAACTTGCCAACTCCCGTCTTAGAGACTTGCAGAAACAACTGGGCATGAAAGAGATAAGACTTCAACAGGACGTAGCCACTAGATGGAATAGTACATTCTACATGCTGAGATGTTTGTTAGAGCAGAGGCGAGTCCTTGCAGCATATGCAGTAGATTTTGAATTACCTGCTTTTCTGAACGCACATCAATGGACTTTGATTGAAAATATGTTGACTTTACTTAACCCATGTGAACAGCTGACAAAAAACATTAGCTCAGCTACAGCAACAGCAGCTGATGTGATCCCATCCACTGAGGCCTTAAAACGGCTGTTAAACAAGACTGTTACAACAGATCATGGACTTCAAAGAGCACCTCATTGCAAGCCATAGAGCAACGATTCAGTCACATCACAACAGAGCCCCTGTTTCTTCTTGCCACAACCTTGGACCCGAGGTATAAGGATTGCTATTTTGACCAGGCAACAAAAAGGGAAGCAACAGAAATCCTGCGGGCCAAGGTGAGCAGTGTACCAGCAGCAAATGTGGATGAGCCAAAAGTGAAGAAGAGCAAGGCAGATAGCAACAACAACGTTACCTTACTGGACATGTATGAAGAAATTCTTCAAGAGAACTTCGATATCACAAAAGAGCTGACCCAAAGCCAAACAGAAGGACAGGTAATTAATTTATTGTTTAAATAAAGTTTTGAATGTCTCTTACAAAATAGACCAAAACAGTAATATTAAAAATATATTTTTGTTCTTTGCTCTTGTTCTACAATAGATAAAAGGGTACCTATCAGAACCCCCGATTCCCAGATCTGAGAGCCTCTTGGAGTACTGGAGCAGAAACAAATCCAGGTTCCCAGATATTGCTTCGCTCGCAAGGAAATACCTATCAGCCCCATGTACCAGCGTAGACAGCGAACGTCTTTTTTCTGCTGCTGCAAATGTTATTGATGAAAAAAGAAACAGAATTGGGTGTGAGAAAGCAGAGATGCTTCTTTTTGTTAAAAAAAAACTCCCACTGATGCCCTCACTTAACAAATAGAAAAGATACATGAGACGGAGTGACAATTGAAAAGATATTTGGAGGGGCGTAAGAAATGTTGAGTATTGGAAATTGAAAATCATTTTAGTTTTATTTGAAACAACATTTCAGAGAAATCTGTATGATGCCCTATGCAGTTAGAGCATCTAATTTCCGTAAACACCTTTTGTTGAGGATGCACTTTATTTTTGTTTTTTGTAGTTGAGGTTGACATATGTCAATGCATTTAATTTATTACATATTTTAAAAACTTTTAGCTGTACACAAACACTTACGTCATCCTCATGCACTTAACATTAAAGAGATGTGTTCTTTGTAATGCCAAAAAAAACTTGAATATGATGCATATAAATGAGTCATAGTTCTGTTAAACCCTTTTCTTGAGGGATACACTTTTTGTTTTAGTTGTGTGATGTGACATGTCAGTGCTTTTTATTTAATTAATTAATATGTACAATGTATTTTTCTGCTGTTCTTTTTCAATCTATAGCAGCTGACCACAGGCCTAAAGTTTTGAAAAGCCGATACTAAGATGCAGGTAAATTCACTGTGCAATCACAGTAGATTTTATTTCAATTTTACTTGTGTTTGAACTACTTGCCTATGTGTGTAATATGACACATCCCAAGGATACTCAAAATGTATTATTGTTTATGAATTGCTGTGTTGCCTTAATCACACAAAAAATAAATTCAGGTTTGAAGAGCCAGGACTGTTGTCTGCTGTAGTGTTTAGGCCAGAGCTACTAAAATGTAATTTCATCACTCTTAAAGTTTTTATTTTCATATGTGCAAAAACTGCAGACTATATAAGGATTATATTAAATATAAAATTAATAACTTATCGGTTATCGGTATCGGTATCAGCCATGAGAAGCAGTTAAATATCGGTTATCGGTTTAAATTTTTCTTAGCGTGCATCTCTAATTTCAAGCTAGCTGGAAAATAAAACTCAGACAGAATGTGATCTTCAGAGAATAAGATATTTCTGAGATGGTCATTGCAGCGAAAAACATGGGTGCCCCCCTCCATCATCACATGATCCAGAGCCTCTAAAGCTTTAGTGTGGGATGGTTTTTGAGCTGGACTAAAGCCCACGACTGATCAGGTCTGCATCAGACTGCTGTTAGCACTGCTGCTGATTCAGAATGTCTCTGCTTCATCTCCTGCTGTAAACACAAACAGACGACTGATGGAAGAACAGCTTTGCTGGCTCTTCTCTCCTCAGTCCACTGCCCTTAAAGACAGAGACTGACCATCAGAGGAAGCACTGCTGAGGAGTCCAACATGACCCTGCTGTTAAACTCCTGAGCTCATGACAGACTGAACTGATTCATCTCACTCCCTGATCTGCAGCCTCCTCTCTCCTCGCTCTTCACTCAAACTGAGTCATTCCTCACATGTTGAGGATCGTTCCAGAGGTGGTGCTTTAAGCAGAGTTTCAGAAGGAGACCAGACCTCAACCATGCCTCTTCCTGTGTTCCTATAAATTCTAGCCGTTCACTTCCCTCTTGTTTCGCATACTCGACGCACGGCATGGTGCCGGAAAAGTCCTTTAAACTTCATTGTAAATTTTAAGACATTTCGCCGTTATACTCGATCAACAACTCATCAATCGGCATCACTCACCTACTGAGCAGACCCACACCCGGTGTTCAACCTGCCTCGAGGTTCTCTTCAGCCGAAATGTGCCTCACCGCTTCAGAGCCGAAACCACGCCGTCCACCATCCGAGCCGGTCAGACTGAGTGAGTCCAAAACACAAGCCGCCATCAAAAAAGTGAGTCCAGCACAGCAAGTTTCCTTCCTGGTCTTCATCCAGACTCTCTTCAACAAACCAAATCCACCCGACTAATCCTCGTATGTCGATGACGTTATGAAGCCTCAGAACTGATGATGATGAGTTCAATCAGCTCATCGTAGTTTACTTTATTTTCTCCATAATATTTAACAACAAAGATACCTGATCAAACTTTCAAACAATAATATTTTGCCCTCATTTGCTTGTACATAAATCATCCAAAACATTTTTCTAACTTGTGGAAATAATTTGTTTATTTTCATTTAACATGAAACCTTGGGTATGACAGGGTGGACTCATTGTGGAATGTCACTAAACAGCCTAATAAATGCAATAATTCTAAAGGACACACTCTTTAAAAATGCCAGAGTTCCTTCTCTCATTTGAGGAAAAATGACCAGTTGAACAGAATGGTTTTCATCCACTGTACCTACATGCAGCCACTAAATAAAGTTGGCCAAAATAAACCATTGATGTGGCCTTCTAGGGCTCTAATTTTGTAGATGAGGCGCAGGTATGGCACACCTGCGCTGCGTCTGCGCTGTGCCTGCGCTGCGCTAACAGGGTGTTTCCAGCGCACTTTCCAAGTTTCCTGCAGTGCAAAGAGAGGCGAGCCCACGCCTCTGTCCCTGCCCCTTGGCACAAGTGCCAGAGAGGGAGAAGAAAAGGCGTGAGTTGGTTCAACACAGCCAATTGTTGTCTTCACCAGTCAAATGAACACCTCTCCTTGCCTTTAAATGGACTGTGGCTGAGGTGCAGAGACTGATTGGTCTGACTGATCTCCGTAAATGCACAGTGTGCTGGAAAGACCCAGTAGGAGACAGTCAGCTGTAACCATTACAGCAACCAGAGAACAGACTGGCCATCAGGGCACGCATGGGAGGCCACGACGCACGTCACCGTGTGGGCCAGCTCCCGGGACAGATGTAATCTGTTACTTTACCTTTAGTAGGAGTACAAAATTAAGTAACAGACAGTTAAACACAGCAGCAGGCTAATCCATTCATGCTTGTGATCCACCTGCACTCCTGGTTCGTCATTGCCAAATACCAGAAACTTTGGTGATCTACTGTATACTCTCCCAGTGTCTCCTCCTCATCCTCCTTGCAATAATGTACTCCATCTTTTTAGAACACGTTAAAAATAAAGACTAAAACAGAGACATATGGGCAATCACAGGTAATTCCTTAAGATACTGAGTGACAGACATTTATTTTCTCTCTTTTTTCTCCCTCTTTTCTTTGAATTTCATGAAATGAGATAAGCCAGATTTATACTCTGTATCGGACGATGAGGTTGTTTATTGTTGGCTTGTGAGATGTGCATCAATCTTCCACCTGCTGCCAGGCTAATTTTCCATTATGAGAAACGGCTTTTAAAGGACATCAGATGTGACGGGACAGTTAATATAGATACAAATGTGTATGCTGGTTCAGACAGTTACATTAGATAGTGGTTAATGTGATCGTTTATTGCATTAAAATGTGCCTGACACTCTGGAAACATGCCTCTGAGGGTTTGTTGACGTGTGCGCACAAGTGCACCCGTCACCAAATTACAGCTGCGGAGGGCGCGCTTCGCCTGCGCCGAGAATAGACCAGGTTGGAACTAGCAAGCTTTCAGCACACCTTCAGTACAGTTTTTTGGCACAAAATTGTCACTGCACCAACATGAATCTGTTGGCACCCCCCCGGTGCACCGTAACACCCCCTGTGGCCACTTTGACCGAATTATCGAATTGGCAGTGCATGGTAGGGCGCAGGACAAAATTAACACTGTGCGGGATGTGCCGTCCTCCGCTTAACCAGCTGCCCCTGTGCTGCGCCACAAAATTAGGGCCCTCTCACTGAAGCAAAGCACTGGTCCTGTTTCTGGCTCTGGCTTGATTTTGCCTTTCTCCATTTCTTTCTTTTTGCCCTCTTCTCTCTCTCACTGAGCTCATTAACACCCTTTGTCTCTACAGTCTCTCTGTCTTTTTCCATTTGTCCCTTTCTTTCTGAAGTTACTTTCTTCTTCTGTTTGGGTCAGCATCACTGTGTTCCTAGTATCTCCTCACTATTTCGGCTTCTTTTGATCTTATTTCTTAAAAAAAACAAATAAAATGCTCTCTTACACACTTTAATTGGCATTGCTGGTATACAAGGGTTGCCTTATGAAGCTAGGGTTGCTGATACCAATATTGCAAACAAACCAAAAACAATATTGTCCATTCTTACTACATATAGCAAATACTGTTATAAAATGGGTGAATAGCTGTTGGAATATATGCAAAACTATCAACATATGGCCTAAACTATGTACATGTCCATCCTGTCATGGAAGTCTTGCTGACAGGGTGGACAATGACAGGGTGGACATTTTTGGATAATGTTTGCATTTAATGAGCACATGGTGGACCTTTACTTAGCCACATCATTCAGTTAGCAAGCTGACTGTGTTCCGCTTAACAAATATATTTTAAATTTCTGAAAGGTTTTTATATCAATTGATAATAATGATGACAGAGTGGACATGTTAAGCTTGACAACATCCAACTACACACATAATATAATGAAAATTGCAAAATATTAGTGTAACAGCTTACTCTGAAACCCGCCACCATTTCAGTCTCCAATGAAGAAAGAAACATTACTGGTAGTGATGTCACTGAAACCATCAGAGGGTTTCTTAAAGGGGCATTTACCCTATAATGACAGGGTGAACAGCAACTTCAGGGACACGTGTGAAATGTTCAATAAAATTATGAAAATAACAAATGATAAAAAAGACTAATTTTATCAAAAAACATATTGAGGGCAACAAAACCAGGTTAAAACAATATTGGTTTAGCATCATTTAACCACTAATTACACTCACTGTAGTTAGCAGAGCTGTGTCTGGGACATGCTATAATCATGTACATCCAATGAAAAAAAATAGTATAAAATTAAGAAAAAAAAACTTTTAGAGACTTATTTTTGTTCTGATATGTGCGTAAATGTTTGTCCACTTCTAATAAGACCTCAGAGTTTCATTATTCTTCAACATTTTTGTGAAAACTAAGTGATTCTGATGAGGACGCCAAAGGCACTTTATATTGATACTGACCCTATTAATTTAAATGAAAATAAATAAGTACATAAAAAATGTATTATGGGTAAATAAACAAATACTAAATCAATAAAACGACTCATAAAGGTGACAATAATCAACATCAAGCTTCTTAAGCACAATCCAGGCCTCCACACAAACTCTTTGGACAGAAGTGGTAGAAAACCACAGCCTTTCAAAGTCTGCTTAATTGTCTTTCATTTGATTTATCATTCAGTTCTAATTATATTGCTCTATATATCGTACCATACAACATCATCAGATCGACTCAGATATCATTCAGCCATACCGTATCTCAGTTTCAATGTAACATGTCATATCTTACATCTCATATGAAGAGGCATCACATCCATTCAACTCGTATTGTATCGTATTGTGTCATCATAACATAAAGTATTGCTTCGTTCTCGTGTAACATAAAATTATATATTGATTACTAATCAATACTATTCAGTCTATTACATTGTTACATTGTTCATGAGGTTCTACATAATGCTAGATCATGTTGAATCAAATCTTACCACTCTACATTTTGTTATCGTGCCTCATCAATAAACTCAAATCATATTGGATTATATCCTTCCTCATAAATGGCATTGTTTCGTATCAATCAGCGTATTTCTTGTTTCATCGTAATACATCGTTCCGTATAAATTTAAACATTACTGAATCAAATCATATTGCCCCTCTTGTATCGGCATCTTTTATCCTTATTAAATGGAACAGCATCTTTTCAACCGTACTTCTTGGTTTATATATTAATGGCTTAATATATTATACATCTTACATTGTTTCTCCTTATCACATGTTGCTATCTAACACTAAGGGGCCATTTACACTGGGCTGAATACAGTCAGATCCGATAAGTTTTCATTGCATTTTGGCCTCGTGTTTACATGGAAACTCTTGCGGTTTGTCCGAAAAATTTGGAATCTTTTGAAAACAGGCTCCAGAGTGGAGAGTTTTCAAAACGCTCCTCCGTGCAGCTCTGTGTAAACCTGAATCAGAGTGTTTCAGGTTGAAACCCTGTCGTCACCGCATGCGCAGTACTCTTTCACATGAAGACTGCGTATGTTAACCAGGATCAACAACAACTTTGTGCTCGGTTCATTCTCCAGACAAAACTATCCAGACAGAATTGTCGTCCGGGCTGAGCGTCTTTGTGCGTCCACTCACCATTGTTGTTTGTGAAGGTTTTCTTCTTACGTGTATTGTGGCAGCGCTGCCTCTCTGCAAACCTACGCCATCTACTGCACCGGCATGTTTACTGCAGCATTCTTCAGCCTCTCCGATTCAACGTGGTTCAATTTGAATACGCAAAGAGAATTTTTTTGCGTTTTTAAGTCAGAATGTCCATGTTAAATCAAGGTGCATCATTTCTTTTATTTAATGGCATCTTATGCAATTGTACTTTTAACATTGTTTCATTGTATCTCACTTTTCTGTGTAACACTAAATTACATCAATTCACATTGCTCTGTTTTATCATATGGTAAGTCATCAAATCACGTCAAATCATGGTGTATAAATGCTTGTTTTAAATGGCATTGTATCTTATGCCACTTTGCATATTACATTGTTTTGTCGTATCACATGGCTCCATTTAACGCTAATGTTTATTGATTCAAATATTATTCTATATTCAATCCTATTGAGGCTCATCAAATCACATCAAATTATCATGCATCATATCGTGTCATACCTCACCTCAGCGCATATTTACCTCCACCAAGAAGATTATGTTTTTGGGAGAGTTTGTCCGTCCGTCCATCCGTGAACAAAACACCTCAAAATACTGAAGGATGGATTTGGATGAAAATTTTCAGGAAATGTTCAGCATGGGAAAAGGAAGAACTTATTCAATTTTGGTGTTGATCCGGATCAGTGTCTGGCCGCCATGGCAAAAAAAAAAAAAGTGATTTCTGCGAATAACTACTGAACTAAAACGGACATCATTATGAATCCAGTTGCTAATGGTATGTTTTCATAGTCAAGGAATCTAAATACAGTATTTAGATGAAATAAAGGCAGGAGTAATATTTATGGTCAAAATGACAATATGGCTGAGGACTGTGGCACTGGCGGAGGTAGCTCTCCGAGTGCTTTCTAGCTGTTAAGTAAATCACGTCGCTTCACATAATATTCAATTATACCGCTTCATTCCACTTTCGTATCATATCCTGGCACCGAGATGTCAGTGCACGTGCCAACTACAAACAACATTATCGAGGGCCACCTAGCAGGGGCTCCAGGCACCGGAACATTATCATTGCATATCAAACAGCATATCCAATTGTTTTGTTTCATTCGTTACACTTCGTATCAAATCTTTGGCATGTTAGTGCCGTGCTGTATACAATCAACATTCATTGTCAGCTATCCAGTGGGGCACAAGAAAGCCAGCATCTGTCTTCAGAGGGCATATCTAATCATGCCGCTTCATTTGTTTCACTTGTGTCATATCCTGGCACCAAGATGTCAGTATCCTTGCCAGCCGCTTTCATCAACAACACAGGGTAATACAAGTACGAGTACCCGGCACTAGAGCATCAGTGCCAGTGCTGGCTACAATAAACAATATAAAGCATCAACCAGCGGAGGCTCCAGGAACTCAGTTGGGGCACCTGGCACCGGGATGCCATCCACCATCATCACCCACACAGGGTAATGCAAGTATGAGCACCTGGCACCGGGTGGTTACTGCCAGTGCTGGCTACATCAACAAATATAAAGGATCAACCATCGGAAGATCCATGAACCAGAACGTCATCATCGGCCATCAAAGGTGATATCAGTTGGGGCACGTGGCACCGGGATGCCAGCGTCTTTGCCAGCCACCATTATCATCCATACAGGATAATACAAGTATGAGCATCTGGCACCAGAGCGTCAGTGCCAGTGCTGGCTACATCAACAAATATAAAGGATCAACCAGAGGAGGCTTCAGGATCCAGAACGTCATCATCGGCCATCAAAGGTGATATCAGTTGAGGGACCTGGCACCGGGATGCCAGCGCCTTTGCCAGCCACCATCATCAGCCACACAGGATAATGCAAGTACGAGCACCTGGCACCGGGATGCCAGCACTTTTTCCAGCCACTGTTATCAACTATTCAGCTCCTCTTTCCTTCCGTCAGATTTCGACAACAGTTCAAGTCATGCCGAAGTCCTCGTTGATCAGATAATTTTCACCTTCCCTTTGAATGATATACACATGCACAGGTTTTTCGTTCCTAAAACTTATACTGTCTTTTCAGCATTTTTGGGGGTTCTAAAACAATCAGCATCTCTGTTTAGAAAACCAAATTGAATTTGTCAGATTGTCACGCCGGTTTTCAAAAGCGCTATTGTCATAGCTGAAAAATTCCTAAATTTTGGCACTTTACGGACATTTATCTGAATCAATCAATCTCGATTGTGTACAAATATTTTACTGTATTCTACTAGTCAGTAAACAAGGTTAATCAATTTTCACTGCAAGCCCTTGGCTGCTTCCCAGTCATTCATGTTGTTTTCATAACAACATCAGCCTCTAGAACTCTGTTAAAATTGTCATTCGGTTCAGGTTTACTTTATGCTAAATCAGGCTATTCTCCCACTCAGCCGCCTTTAATAACAAGTAATGTTGCGTTCACACCGCAAGCGGCTCTGCAATCAAAATCACATCGCCCACTGAACTGAGGTCGCGTGCCCATAAATACCTCATCGTGGTCACCGTTGTCGTCGGCCGTTCCTCTGTTCCTCTGACTTCATGTACGCTCGAGTATCCCCACATTCGTATCATATATCATTACAGGATGTATAAGGGAACTTTTCCAACTGTATCCTTTTCACTCAATTACCAACACAGAACACTGCAGCTGATGCCCTGCAGCAGCATCATCTGAGTTTTCTGCAGTCCATTATGCGGAACTAATTTTCTCACTGACTAATGTTTCCCACACGGACACAATTGTTCCTCTGTAGTTCAAATAAAAACTGTTTGTCACGGGTACCGTCACACATGCATTTACCGCTAATTGGCTGTTAACACACAGCCAAACACGACATCGCCTGACAAGATCAACTTTTCTTTTAACTTGACATCGCACTACGTGTGAAGGGATCGTCTCGTATGCAGCAAAGGCATCGTAGGAGGGATAGCCCCGCCCCATCGCAGTTGTAAATTGACTTGCATGGAGAGTTACTGCGAGGTGCAACAAGTAGCGTCCGGTGTGTAAGCACCTTAAGAATACTTAACTTGAGCTCAGACTACGCGCTTGTTACAATCTCATCTATCCAATTCGGTCGCTCTCTTGTCATCTCAGAATCTTTTTAAACTGGGAGCTTTTTGGGGGTTCGTCACGCCCAGGAGCTACGGCGAATTCCCCGTGAAGTTTCCCCAAACTGTCATACGCTTCACGTACCCACTATGTTGTCTGTTATCCACTGTACGCAATAAATAATTGTCAAATTCATCCTGTTGATGGTGTGGTCCTCACTCGTGAAGTGGTGCTTTAAGCAGAGTTTCAGGAGAGGACTACACCTCAACCACGCCTCCTTCTGTGTTCCTATAAATTCTTGTCAAATAATTGTCAAATTCATCCTGTTGATGGTGTGGTCCTCACTCGTGAACTCTCAGTTACAGATCGAGGAGAGAGGAGCTATAACCGAGTACACACCAGAGCGTCCTCCACAGAAGTGTTTGGACTGATGGACCCGCCCACTTACTGGATATTACTCTGTGATTGGACGCAGCAGCAGGGTGAACTTTAATAAAACATCAGCAGAGATTAATCATGGAGGAAAACAGACCTTTATACCAACCCTGAGAAACACTGAAATGATTATAGAGTCTGTAAAGTGTTGGGAGTGTCAAAAAAAACAGATTAAAAAGTGTTTTTGATGAGAATATCCAGAAAACATTAACTTTAATAAATCAATTTAAATATCAGAGCATCATTCAGACTGTTAGAGGTTTTCTGAAACACTGATTTGTTCCTTGAATTAGAGCTTTATATCAAAATAAGCACATTTTAACAGACACATTTGATTAAATAAAACACTTTATCAATATTTAAAAGAACCGCTCCCTCCCTCGTCATGCACATGTGCAGACTTGATTGAGGAAGATGAAACCAAAACACGGTTATGAGCATGGATGCTTATCAGTGTTTGAAGAAAATGAACCGGGGTTACCCCAGTGGAGAAGAGAAGAGGAGAAGAAAGTAAACTGTCTTTTTATAAAAACTAATGAAGGTGTAAATATTTTTCAAGAAACGAACTGAACAACAGCGAGAACCAGACACTCCTGTCAGCATCAGCAGAGGAGGATGCAGTAGGAGGTCATTAGATGAGAGGAGAGAGACACTTTTCATCACATCGATGTGAGGAGGAGAGCTGTCCAAATGGTAAATTATATAGAATGTTGATTTAGGCTCTTATTAATTACAGGGAAAGTCGTGTGATGATTGACTTGTCAGATAATAGTCTCAGTTAACAATGTGAATTGATACAGATATAATGGTTATTACCTATAAATAACATAATTAAATACAAAATCTCATATAAATTAAAATCTATTTCCTTTAAGTGGAAGCTGTAGTATAAATCAGAGGAGATGTTTGATCATCAGGTCAGGTTTGGTGTCACTACTGTTAACAGTACAGTTATTACACTTATTACAGTCAGTAGTTATTAATTAACATCATTCAATATAAAATCATATATCAATTAAAACCTAATTCTTTTAAGTGAGAGCTGTAGTATGAAGTAGAGGAGATCAACATCTATCTTTTATCATCATTGTGTCAGTAGACCTCATTTTTTGATTGTATTTGTTTTTTTAAAATAGAATTACCCTGTAAAATATTTTAATTAATATATTTTAAAACTATATGACATTTAGTATGAATAGCATAAGGTCCCTGCATGGAATAGTATTATGTGCACTTGAGAATTTTTTTTATTTTATTTATTTTTTATGCCGATGTCCCTTTAAGGGTTGCTTAATGATAAACATGAATATTCGGAATAATTTTTGGTGATACCCCGTATTCACTGGAAGGGGAGACTGGGTTTGCCTTGGACCCCAAAAGACTTAATATGTCCCGGGCCATGTTACAATATTGATACGTACAGTTTAGAAGCTGGTGAGCAGTACTGGACGATGTTATAAACAAATTTAACACAGTCACATTTCTAATGAGAAAAACTAGCAGTTTTGAATTTTTATTGCTTGAGTGTTTTTATTTTAGTTAGAAAACTGATCAATCTTTGTTTAAAGATAAAAGCAGGAACAGACTTCACTGTTCAGAGTAATGAAGAATCAGTGACCCTGACTGAACTTTAGCATCACAAACATATTTAAGAGGATTTGTGTATCAATGTGATGTGACTGTGATTTAATGTGAACATCAAACATATTTTTTTCTGTCCTTTTCTGGAACTTTAAAAATCATGATTCTGTCTTTTAATGTTTTTCTAAATGTCTTTGAACACATTCACACAGATGTGGACTCATTATTCGATCGTGTACATTCTGTTATAAATTATGAGAATTCAATTTAATTTCAATTTCTTTTTGCAGAATTAAACTGCTGATTTATTAAGTCTGTGAGTTTATTGTGACATCAGTGTCTGACTTCTGGTGTTTCCTTATAAACTCTCATGCACTCGTTCATTACCTTGTGTCCCACATGGACCCTCTGATGGCTCACTCTGTCGTCTGAGGTGACTCAGCAGCTCTTTAAACCCAGTTATTAACAACATTTGAGTGAAGCTGACACAGCAGAGGGCTTCACATGTCCCTTAACAGAGGAAAGGTCCACAGCCCTGAGTTTGAACCAGACGGTGCCGTTGTCACTGTCAAATCTTTAAAAGTACAAAACTCTTGTTTTAACCCTCCAAAATAAAAGACCATTGGAGAGCAAACTGTCTCCAAGAGATCCACTTAAAGGGACAGAGCGTTAAACTACATGAGGACAACAGAGGCTAACAGAAAAAAACTGTTCTGATCCTCCACAGAGATCTGTCTGTCTGAGACTTTAGACACACTTTATAAATGAGCTCTCAGGTCTGCTGCTCTGTCCTCAGAAAACATCTCTTCCTCTCTCTGTTGTTTGTGGTGATGGAGACCTTTAATCCTGCTCAAAAAGCCACCAGCTCTCTCTCACCATTACAGTCCACTAAACTCATCAGGAGCATGTCTCCAGTCATCTGTGTCTTTACAAGCAGGCTGATCTTCTCCACTCTGGCATCATGACAACAACAACAGAGCATGCTAGCTGGTGCTAACAAGGTTAGCAATGATATGGCACGTGCCGTCCTGTCACTGCTGTTTTCTCCACATGCACTGAGGTCATCGTTACACCCTGACCTGATATTTCTCTAACATCAACGTGTTGGTCATGTTTCTGTCAAAGTCTTCAGAGAAGTCCCTCCTGGTCCTCCCAGTTAAAATCCTGAAGCTTTAAATGTTTGTGTGTCGAGTATTTGGACCCCGGTGTTGCCGTAGCTGCTGTGAAGCAGCTCTCATTGTAAATGATGCCAAAGCTGTGGTCAGAGGACCTCTGTGAACCGTTTACTGCTGTCGTCCTTCTGTGATGAATTTTGACTGAATATTCAGTGAGGTGAGTCTAGAAAGGTCAATTAATGCTGAAGGAGGTCAAATATTGTCTCCAAAAACAACGTCTGCTGTGTGTGAGTAATAAAACGTTATGTGAACTCAGATGTCCTGAACAAGAGCTTGAACACTCTGACCCATCCCTATGATCTACATCTTATTCAGACTCAGACTTTAGAACATCTGGACTTACCTGAACTTTCTGCAGTTCCTCACAGCTGGAATCAGTCTCAGTCGTCCCTGGGCTGATGTGTTGTACCTCTCCAGATCAAACTCATCCAGAACCTCCTCTGATATCTGCAGCATGTGGGCCAGAGCTGAGCAGTGGATCATAGAGAGTTTTGTATCTGATCTGTTCTTTGACTTCAGGAAGTCTTGGATCTCCTGATGGACTGAGAGGTCGTTCACCTCCATCAGACAGTGGAAGATGTTGATGCTTCTGTCAGGACAGATTTCATTACTCTTCATCTCCTTCAGGTTGTTGATGACTCTCTGGATCATTTCTGGACTGTTGTCTGTCTGACCCAGCAGATCTCCTAAGAGCCTCTGGTTGGACTGCAGAGTGAGGCCGTGAAGGAAGCGAACAAACAGGTCCAAGTGACCATTTGGACTTCTCAGGGATCTCTCCATGGCTGCCCTCAAGGAGACAATCAGGGATGTGTTAGAGCTCTTAACAGTTTGGAGAAGGTCAGAAATTGTTTTATAACTGTTTGTAAAACTCTCCCTCTGTTCGATGTCATCAACAAAATCCTCCACCACACCTCTTTTCTCCTCGTTGGTGAAGCAGTTGAACATGTAGACTGCAGCCAGAAACTCCTGAACGCTCAGATGAACAAAGCAGTAGACTGTTTTCTGGAAGATCACACTCTCTCTTTTGAAGATCTCAGTACAAACTCCAGAGAACACTGAGGCCTCTGTGACATCCAGACCACACCGCTCCAGGTCTTCTTTGTAGAACATGATGTTTCCGTTCTCCAGATGCTCAAAGGCCAGCTTCCCCAGCTTCAGAAGAACTTCTCTGTCAGACTCAGTGAGTTCCTGAGGATGTCCCTCAGCATACTTGTTCTTCTTCCTCTTTGTCTGGACCATCAGGAAGTGTGAGTACATGTCAGTCAGGGTCTTGGGCAGCTCTCCTCTCTGCTCCGTGCTCATCATGTGCTCCAGGACTGTGGCGGTGATCCAGCAGAAGACCGGGATCAGACACATGATGTGGAGGCTCCTGGAGGTCTTGATGTGTGAGATGATTCTGCTGCAAAGATCTTCATCAGTGAACCTCCTCCTGAAGTACTCCTCCTTCTGCTCGTCAGTGAAGCCTCGTACTTCTGTTACCCTGTCAACACATGAAGGAGGGATCTGATGGGCTGCTGCAGGTCGAGAGGTGATCCAGATGAGAGCTGAGGGGAGCAGGTCCCCCTTGATGAGGCTTGTTAACAGAACATTTAACGATGACCTCTGTGTGACATCAGACACAACCTCCTCCTTGTTAAAGTCCAGAGAGAGCCTGCATTCATCCAGGCCGTCAAAGATGAACAACAGTTTACAGACAGCCAGAGTCTCTGCTCTGACCTCCTGCAGTGTTGGATGGAAAACATGGAGCAGCTCCAGAAGACTGTAGGACTCATCTCTGATCAGGTTCAGCTCCCTGAATGACAGCAGAGCCACCAGACTGAGGTCTTGGTTTTCTGAGCCCTCAGCCCAGTCCAGAGTGAACTTCAGCACTGAGAAGGTTTTTCCAACACCAGCCACGCCGTTTGTCAGAACCACTCTGATGGGTGTCTGTTGATCAGCTGAGGCTTCAAAGATTTCATGGCACCTGATTGGAGTCTCATGGAGGGTCTCCATCTTGGAGGCTGTCTCAAGCTGTCTGACCTCATGTTGGCTGTTGACCTCTTCACTCTGTCCCTCTGTGATGTAGAGCTCAGTGTAGATCCTGTTCAGGAGGGTTCTACTTCCTGCTTCATCACTTCCTTCAGTCACATGTTCACATCTTCTCCTCAGACTGATCTTATGATCATCTAGAACCTTCTGCAGACCTTTATCTGACAAACAAGCACAAATATATCAGACTGGTTTAATTAAATGAACTAAATCAAATGTCCCATTTTCCTCATTAATCATTAAGAACACAGAGTAACACAGAGATTCCCCTGAAATAAAGTTGAACTGCTAAGACAGAATAAACTGACAGCAAGAGTCAGGTTAGATTAAAATGTTAGATTTATGGATTAATGACAGGATGATCTCCATTACATGACACTGATGTAGAAAGATGGTGAAGTTCTGTTCCTGCTCACAAAGACATCAGTCTTACCTTCTGCAGTGCTGGACTGACCACTGATAAGACCTGGATCTGTCAGGACGTCCTGGATCAGAGCCCTGTGGAGGAAGGACAAGGAGACCATGATGAGGGATGTGAATCAGAACTGTAGTCCATCAAGACCCAATTTTAGATTTCAAGACCCTTATCGGGGGAGTGTGTGTGTGTGTGTGTGTGTGGGGGGGGGGGGTATACACACAACACATGCATATGCATATATAAATAAAGTCATTGTCCATCTGAAGCTCTGAAAGAGACTATGTTCTATAAAATATATGTATGGACTTGTTTCTCCTTCAACCTCAAATAAAAAATTGCTTTTAGGAAAACAGCAGGAGCTTGTTCTTATTCTTCCTCCACACCGTCCATTAAACAGTGAAGCAAAGTCTGATCACACTGACATACAGACTGTGGTTACCAGGCATTACATCAAAACAAAATCATCAATGTTGACTTAATTAATAGTTCTTCTATTAAGAAGATGAGAAATGTTTTGATTTCATTAAAAGAAAAATTACACATTTTTAGTTTGATAAGATATGGTCAAATCTTGGAGGTCAGTGATAATACAAATAATCAGTATTTTTTATCATTGTTTTGCATCATTACTTGGTTTAATATATTTTTACATCACAAAGTAACAGTAAGACCCATAAGGTAATTTTAGGGGCTAAAAAAGCACCTGATTCTATTTAACCTAGTTTTAATTTTAAAACAAGTTTGGATTATACAGAAATAATCCTCTATTAACTATCATACTCAAAGGTCAGAACACCTTTTCACATTTCAGTCATAAAACTGTGAAAACATCAAATTTGTTTTGTATTTTTTTCTTGCTTTAGGTGAAATGTAGCTGATTATGTTCAGTGAGTACATACACACGTGCACAAAATTGTTGGTACCCTTCCGTTAAAGACAGAAAGTCCAAAATGGTCACTGAAATGACTTCACACTGACAAAAGAGAGAACAACTAAAAATTTACTGAAAATCAACAAATGAAAATCAGACATTGCTTTTTAATTGTTGTTCAAAATAATTATTTAAAAAAAAAAAACTAATGAAACTGGCCTGGACAAAAATGATGGTACCCTTGACTTCTTATTTTTGTTGCAGCCCTTTTGAGTCAATCACTGTAATCAGGTGATTTCTGTAACTCTCAGTGAGACTTCTGCACCTGTCCACAGGTATGTTGGCCCACTCCTCATGAGCAAACTGCTCCAGCTGTCTCAGGTTTGAAGGCTGTCTTCTCCAGACTGCATGTTTCAGCTCCTTCCACAAATGTTCAACAGGATTTAGATCAGGAATCATAGAAGGCCACTTCAGAATAGTGCAGTGTTTTGTTCTGATCCATTCTTGGGTGTTTTTAGCTGTGTGTTTTGACTCATTATCCTGTTGGAGGACCCATGACCTGTGACTGAGACCAAGCTTTCTGACACTGGGCAGCACATTTCACTCCAGAATGTCTTGATAGTCTTCAGATTTCATTGTACCTGCACAGATTCAAGACACCCTGTGTCAGATGCAGCAAAGCAGCCCCAGAACATAACTGAGCCTCCTCCATGTTTCAGAGGAGGTACAGTGCTCTTTTCTTTGTATGCTTCATTTTGTGTCAGTGAACATAGAGCTGATGTGACTTACCAAAAAGCTCCAGTTTTGTCTCATCTGTCCAAAGGACATTCTCCCAGAAGCTTTGTGGCTCGTCAATGTACATTTTAGAAAATTCCACTCTCCCTTTGTTATGATTTGCTTTCAACAGTGATCTCCTCCATTCAGTCTACTTTGGCCCAAACAGTGACAGATGGTGTGATCTGACTCTGATGTACCTTGACCTTGGAGTTCTCCTCTAATCTCTTTGAAGTTGTTCTGGGCTCTTTGGTTTCCATTCGTATTCTCCGTCTCTTCAGTTTGTCATCAGTTTTCCTCCTGCAGCCACGTCCAGGGAGGTTGGCTACAGTCCTGTGGACCTTAAACTTCTGAATAATCTGTGCAGCTGTAGTCACAGGAACATCAAGCTGCTTGGAGATTGTCTTATAGCCTTTACCTTTAACATGCTTGTCTATAATTTTCTTTCTAATCTCCTGAGACAGCTCTCTCCTTAGCTTTCTGTGGTCCATGTTCAGTGTGGTACACACCATGATACCAAACAGCACAGTGACCACTTTTCAGCCTTTAAATAGGCAGACTGACTGATTACAAGCTTGAAGACACCTGTGATGATAATTACAGGACACTAGGGATGTATACCATGGACCGGTACTTTCATGTACCGGTTCCTAATTGGGTCGGTACCCGAACACCGTTAAGAATCTGGAAAAACGGTACGGTTATCGGTACTTGAACGTCTCTTCAGCTGTCACGTAGTTATGACCCTAGCGCCGCCCGGCCCAAGCATGTCGGTGAGGGCTAAGTGCTGGAAGGTTTGAGCTCACTTTAGCAAAGTTAATGAAAACTCTCTTTGTCAGAGAGAAGCTGCGTCCAAGGGAGGAAATACTAGCAACATCACCAAACACTTGGAGCGCGCTAAGTATGAAGCTAAAGGAGTGCGGGCTGTTTGATTGCTATAGCAACAAGAGCAGAGTTAGCAGCCCGGCTAACACTAAAGACTGCAGCACCGACAGAGACAGAGACTCTATTATCCGGCCCTTCGGTAAAAACCATGCCGAAAACAACACAGTCACACGGGGTTAAACTCTTGACGAAGCCCCGATGCACTCAGCCGTATAACTTGGATGAAAAGCCGACGGCACGGCTCTTCAGATGAATCAGAGTTAATAATGCTATTGATGGAGCGGAAACTCCTTGTTTACTGAGGTCGAGAGAGCACCGGATGTGATTGACGGTCAGGCTGCGCTCACAGCGCCCTCTGTTGGATGAAACGGTCCACTGCTCCAGGCGCCCTGATGTGCTGCTACACTCACTATTTACATTTGAATATTTATTTACTATTCGGTTAGGGATATTTATCCCTATATTCAAACGGTTATATGACTATCTAATATAAAGTGACAGCCCTAGTAGTCATCTTTACAGCATCCGTTTTAGCAGCACAAAATCTATAGGTCTGCATGCAGTCTGTTGGGTGGCATAAAAGGGTTTTGCCATCTCTTTAGCTTTGTTTTTGCCTCTGAGAAGCATTTGTAATACATTATATTATCACCTTGTGGTAATAAAAAAGGCTGAATCTTATAATATCTTGTAAAGTCTTTATTTTTCACACAAAATTACGTGTTGTAGTATCGATAAGAGTATCGATAAGTATCGATACCGATAAGGAGTATCGATAAGAGTATCGGTATCGATAAAATCATAACGATATACATCCCTACAGGACACACCTGAGTTTAACATGTCCCTATGGTCACATCATTTTCAATATTTTCTCAGGGTACCATCATTTTGTCCAAGCCAGTTTCATTATTTTGTTTTTTAAAATAATTCCTTTGAACCACAATTAAAAAGCAATGTCTGATTTCCACTGGATGATTTTCAGTAAATTTTTATTTATTGTTTCTTCTGTCAGTGCGAAGTAATTTCAGTGGCCATTTTGGGCTTTCTATCTTTAACGGAAGGGTACCAACAATTTTGCCCACGTGTGTAATATCATCTTAAATCAATCAAAGGTCGTCGTAAATCGTATCGTGAATCGTAATCAAATCATGGCAGACTTTGTGATACCAGCAATTATTGTATTGTTGTTCAAAGAATCAATATCACATTGTATCATCATGAAACTGGTGATTTACACCCCTATTAAGCAGAGCATTGGCAAATAATGTGAGACCAAACTGTCTCATGTGCCCCCTCTCCTGAGATCACAGCTCTGAATCCAGGTGTGTGGATGACTCAGTAAACATTAATGAGCATCATGAAAAAGCATACCTTGTTTTTTAGCTAGCAGGTTTTCAGCAGTGTGAGCAATAAACTGAATTATCTGCTGCAAACAAACATTTTCATTATTACTGCACTGAATCTGAGGCATCAACATCAAGAAAGAGCAAGACATCCTTAAAGCTTAAAACTGTCCAGGTGAGCCCTGGAGCCGAGCTCAGAGTAGTCACCTGTCCCTTGAAACACAGAATGGTCCAAATTTGACATTATATGTTGCGTCCCTCTACAATTTCTCTTCAAATTCTTGAGGAAACTGTTGCTTTTAAACTTTATTCTCATCTGTTTCACAATAATCTCTATGAACACTTTCAACCTGGTTCCTCCCCCTTCATTCCACTGAAACAGTCTTACTGAAAATCCCCAATGATCTCCTTCTAGCTGCTGATTCTGGTCTGTTATCATCGTCATCCTGCTTGATCTGAGTGTGACCTTTGACACCATCTCCCACACCATCCTCATGGACAGACTTTACACTATGAGCATCACACAGACACTCTTCACCTGGTTTAAATCTTAACTCTCTGTCCAAACTCTGTTTATTCAGCTCAATTCAATCACTTCCTATCATCTCCCAGTCACCACAGGTGTGCCCCAGGGCTCTGTCCTGGGACCCCTGCTCTTCATCATTTACATCCTTCCTCTTGGCCACATCCTCCGTAAACACAACACTCAGTTCCACTGCTACCTGACACCCAGCCCCACATCTCCACTGAGCCTGACTGCCTCCTCCCACCTCCCTCCCTCACCAACTGTCTCCTTGAAATAAAGTCCTGGTTCACACACTTCCTCAAATTAAACAGAGATAAGACAGAAATGTTTTTAACTGGTTCCTGATCCACTCTCAACAAATCTACAGTCTCACTATTCCATTTGACCACTCCTCCATCTCCCCTCCCCTCAGGTAAAGAGTCTGGGTGTCATCCTGGACAGCACACTCTCCTTCACCTCACACATCATCAACATAACCCTGTCAGTGTACCTCCACCTCAGAAACATCAACAATCTCCACCCCTCCCTCACCCCTCACACCATCCACATTCTGGTCCACAGTTTAGTCCTCCTGACTCGACTACAGTGACTCCCTTCTGTTTGGTCTCCCCCAGAAGATCCTCCATAAACTTCAGCTGGTCCAGAACTCAGCAGCTCTCATCATTTCAAGGACTCCATCCACTCATCACATCACACCATCCTGCAGCAGCTCCACTGGCCCCCCATCACAGACCACATCCAACACAAAATCCTGCTCCACACTTACAAAGCCATCCACAGCCTTGCCCCTCCATACCTCTCTGACCTCATCCACATCTCTGTACCTGCCCAAACCCTCCGATGTTCTTCCTCTGTCCATCTGTCTGTCCCTTCTGCTCACCTCGTCACCATGGGGGGTCGAGCATTCAGCCGCTCGGCCCCCGTTATGGAACTCTCTCCCCCCTGACCCTTGCAACACAGACTCCTCACCCCTCTTTAAAACCAGACTCAAAACCCATCTGTTCAAACTCTCCTACTCCCTCTGATCTTTATGTGTCTGTTTAAATGCACTTTTATATTTGTGCTTTTTGTAATGTGACCTTGAGTGTCATGAGAGGAGTCCTGAAATAAAATGTATTATCATTATTTTCCCATTTGCTGTGTCTCAGTCATGACTTGTTCTGGTTTTAGGTCAAACTCCACTCATCCTCTGACTGATTAAACCTCCTCAGGGTCCTCAGTTGGTTACACTTGAATAACTGTCCAGCTATAAGCAGAAGACCATACTACTTTGATTTCATGAAATATCTGAAATTTTATAGAATTAAAAACAAAACCAGAGAGAATCAGAGGAAACATCATAGACACGTACATCAAAAATTAAAATAACAGACAGACAAAAAAATGATCCTCATCTGCTCAAAACAGCTGTGAAAAGAACATCAGACTTTGTCAGAAGTGTTGGATAAAAATTGTAATCTGATTCAAAAATCAGATTATAATTGTTGAAGTTGGCAGGATGACGGCTAAAAAGAAAACTAATTACAGCTGTTTGAAGGTCAAAGTTTTTTGTTTCTCCAGCATTATAAAATAGATATAACAAATGTTCTACAGATAAAAGGAACTAGAAATGTGTTTATTTTTTATAGTTAAAAACTGTGTTAAGAATGTTCATGGAAATGTATTGTTACGACCCTGGTCGTATTTTGTTTTGTATTGTGTTTTTTCCTGTGTGTGACTGTGCTGCGAGGGTTCTCCTGCGCCCTCTGTGTGACTGAGTGTGTGCGTGAGTGCGTCAGGGTGCGTTTATCAGGTGTGGCGCTCCTGCCTCCAATTGGACTGAGAACATCGCCGTGGCCTGTGATTGGTTGTGGAGGAGGAAAAGGCCCGATAAAAAGCGCTCACTGACGTCACCGCGGCGAGGAGGGAATCCCCGGATCGGCCGCGGTTCAAACTGCCACGTCAGCTTTGGTGCTGAGAGCGATTAGATTTTGGTTTATGTAAATGGTAATGTAGAGGTGATCCTTTATGTCACCTCGAGGTATTGTTTACTTGTTGACTTCGTGGTTGGTAATTTTGTTAATTTTGTAAATAAATTGTACCGATTCACGGTGAAACCTGTTATCTGGCTCCAGTGGCTGTTTGAACTCGGTGGAAACGGGTTTATTTCATGTTGTGTCCTGGCCACCCCTAGACGGGGCATAACATGAATTGGGGGCTCGTCCTATTGTTTTCTCGCATTCGTGGTAAGTAGCGTGATTTCTTGGTTGGCAGTTTTATTTTGGTGTGTGGGGAATTGTTTGTGTGGGAGGAGCAAAATTTGAAATTTTGGATATGGAGTTTTCATTGGACAGCTTCGTGACCAATCCCTCTTGGGACAAAATTGAAAAGTGTAAGAAAGCAGATTTGTTAATTATTGCCAATTGTTATGATGTTAAAATTTCGTATAGTGCTAGAAAGGCAGAAATTAAACAAATGCTCTGTGATAAGTTGGTGGAGAAAGGTGTGCTGCCTCAGCTCTCTGCCGCCTCTGAGAAGGCCGAGACGCCTGTGGAGGAGGCGAAAGCAGCGGAGGCTGCTGGCGCACTCCCCACTGACACTGAGCCAGATCCAATCTCCGGTATGTCCACAGCGGACCTCCGCTTGGCCCTCCGCATTAAGGAGGTGGAGACCGAGAACAAGCGGCTTGAGGTGCAGGCCATGCACCTCAGAATCAGGGCCTTGGAGCTTGAGCGAGGAGCACCCGCGGCCTCCACCCCAGTGTCTGTAAATCAGAGTGTTTATTCTGCCTCTCCGGCGTTTGATATCAGTAAGCACATTGCTCTGGTTCCTCCTTTTCGTGAATCAGAGGTTGATTCTTATTTCAGTGCTTTTGAGCGTATTGCAGCTGCTTTAAGCTGGCCCAAAGAGTTCTGGTCACTGCTGCTTCAATGCAAACTTGTGGGAAAAGCACAAGAAGTGTGCGCGAGTTTGTCCATTGAGCAAAGTTTAAATTATGATGTGCTTAAGAAAACTGTCCTCCAGGCTTACGAGCTGGTGCCTGAAGCTTACAGACAAAAGTTCAGGCAAACTGTTAAAACTGCCAACCAAACTTACGTCGAGTTTGCTCGTGAGAAGAGCGTCCTTTTTGATAAGTGGTGTAATTCGTCTCATGTTAAATCCTTTGAGGAGCTCAGAGAGCTGATTTTGCTTGAGGAGTTTAAAAACTGCCTCCCTGACCGTATCGTTGTTTATTTAAATGAGCAGAAAGTTACCTCGTTGCCAAGTGCTGCCACTCTGGCCGATGAGTTTATTTTAACTCATAAATCAGTGTTTTCTGCTCCGACCCCGCGCAGTCCAAACTCCTCACCGAAGCGCAAATTCGGATCCCCAACGCTTGTGCGTAAAAGCGCACCTCCGGTTACAGGTGAGGACCGTGAGTGCTTTTATTGTTGCGAGCCAGGACATTTGATTGCGGTGTGCGAAAAACTAAAGAAAAAACAAAGTAAATCACCCTCTGGTGTGGGTCTTATTGCGCGCGCTACACCGTTTGTGTTGTCAAATTCTGTGTCGCACCCTGAGTTACGGTCTGAAATGGATCCGTGCTTTAAGCCATTCATTTCTCAGGGTTTTGTTTCTTTGACTGGCGAGGAAAAAGATAAAGTTCCCGTCACCATTTTGAGAGATACTGCGGCGTCTCACTCGTTTTTGCTTCAGGATGTCTTGCCTCTGTCTGGCAAGACATCCTGTAATTCTGATTTGTTCGTGCAGGGAGTTGAAATGAGCGTTGTTCCAGCTCCGGTGCACTTGGTTTACTTGCACTCGTCTTTTATGACGGGACAAGTAAAAGTTGCCGTGCGTCCACGGTTTCCGGTAAGTGGAGTTACGTTTGTTCTCGGGAACGATTTAGCGGGAGGAAAAGTGTTTCCTCCACTTTCGAATATTAATCACGCCGTCGCCGGTGCGTCTACCTCCGACCCTCCTCCTGCTCCGTTTGTACCTCCTGTGTTCCCTGCGCTCTCGCAGGCTTGTGAGATGGGTGACGCATCAAATCTGCCTGTGTCAGTTTTGAATAATGTGAATGACGGGAGTGATTGTGTGTCTTTGTTAAATTTGTGTCCTGCTGAGTCCGACCTGTGCTCCAAAGTGTCAGGAGAAAAAATGATCGCTGGTCATGACAATGATCTACCTGTGCCTGTGTGTCATGCACCTGTTGAAAATGTTATTAATGACTATGATCTGTCTTTTGAAGATGGTGTTGTGATGAGACGCGGGAGCGCTGACTCGAGAGGGCTGCATTCAGCGAGCCAGGTTGTGGTACCTGACAAGTACCGACTGCAGGTACCCAGCCTCGCTCAAGACTCCTCACCGGAGTATCGCCTCTTAGATGAGGATTGGTTTGTAAATTCATTTCTGAAGCTGATGCTCCTATCGAAGCAGCGCCTCCCGCGCTGTTTTTTCTGACTCTGTTTAACCTTTTCCAAATTTGATTAAACATTTTAGGGGTATGTTTAATTTTTGGGAAAGGGGGTGTTACGACCCTGGTCGTATTTTGTTTTGTATTGTGTTTTTTCCTGTGTGTGACTGTGCTGCGAGGGTTCTCCTGCGCCCTCTGTGTGACTGAGTGTGTGCGTGAGTGCGTCAGGGTGCGTTTATCAGGTGTGGCGCTCCTGCCTCCAATTGGACTGAGAACATCGCCGTGGCCTGTGATTGGTTGTGGAGGAGGGAAAAGGCCCGATAAAAAGCGCTCACTGACGTCACCGCGGCGAGGAGGGAATCCCCGGATCGGCCGCGGTTCAAACTGCCACGTCAGCTTTGGTGCTGAGAGCGATTAGATTTTGGTTTATGTAAATGGTAATGTAGAGGTGATCCTTTATGTCACCTCGAGGTATTGTTTACTTGTTGACTTCGTGGATGGTAATTTTGTTAATTTTGTAAATAAATTGTACCGATTCACGGTGAAACCTGTTATCTGGCTCCAGTGGCTGTTTGAACTCGGTGGAAACGGGTTTATTTCATGTTGTGTCCTGGCCACCCCTAGACGGGGCATAACAGTATTTTTTTATCAAAGTCAGATAAAATTTTTTAGAGGTAAATAAAAGCTTCTTCTCCTCAATGACCCCTCAATATTCTGAAAACTCAAACAGATTTTATTAACAAAAAATAAAACATAAAGAAATTATTGTCAAAACCAAACTGAATCCAAACAGTGATCATAAAACCTGAGGTCCAAACTGAAGCGAGAGCTGAGTGTGTTTCTGTGTCCTCATGAATGGACAGATATGTCTGTGTTTGAGATTATTTAGGGTCATAAATTTGACTTTGTTGGATCATCAGTCACACATCATGAAGATCTGGACCTTTGGATGAGGGACATTTTCTGAACCTGGTCTATGTCAACACCCAGCTTCATGGAAACTATGGAGAACTTCAGGCCCCTCCCCTGAGACACAGACCATCTATCAGACTCTGATGGACTGGATGAGTGAAGAGATCTGAGGTCTAAGATCTCAAAGAGATCTCAAATATCCTCTAAATATTCTGGTGCAGTGAAAACTCCTGAACTTTGAACATGAGGTTCAGGATCTAAACAGTCCGCTGGTTTAAAGAAGTTCTCTTACCATGAATCTGAGGGTCCTGGTTCAAGACTGAAGAACGGATTGTTGTCTTTGGACCAGTCACTCTTCATAGAGGGAGCACTGGACAGGGGGGACTTTGGTCCTGGTCCATTACTGAAGAACGGATTGTTGTCTTTGGACCAGTCACTCTTCATAGAGGGAGCACTGGACAGGGGGGACTTTGGTCCTGGTTCATTACTGAAGTCCAGATTGAAGGCTGCAGACCAGTCCCTCTTCCTAGAGTCAGCTCTGGACTGGGGGGACTTTGCTCCGTCCTTCTCGTTGCAGTCTTGACCCTCCATCTTGTGGTTCTGAGGTCCAGAGGACAGTATCTGAGGTGCATGCAGGTAAAGCAGCCTGTGGACAGAGAAGAGGAGCAGATGAGACTCTAACAGAGGAATGTTCTGGATGGAGAAGGTCAAAGGTCACATCTCAGCTCCTCAGGTCAGACTAAACTTCTGACAGTTTGTTCTGACTCTGGTCTGTGTGTAGAACTGAAGAGGATTTTAGAGACATCACTTCTTCCTTCTTGTTCATTTCTACAATCCTTCCCTTAATAAAGAGAAGAAGAAGCCTTGAACCATAAACTGTTGAATTTTTGGAGCTGGATTGTTAAAATGATCTGAAGAATGACTCGGCCTATAATAAATACAAATCTCTCAGATGAAGAACTCACTAAGGCTGCACAGCTCTTGTTAAATGTTGCTGATGATCATTTTCTCTCTGTGGGACAGGAGATCATAATTCTCTGACAGGATTCTTACTAAATGAATAAATAAATAAATAAAATCAGCTGCTGTCTGATCTGTCAGGGTCCAGCTCTTTAATAACAAGAACTGAAGAGCTGGACTCAGACAGTCAGTCTCCACCACACACAGCCTCTCATCTTTACCTGTTTTTTTTTCAAAAACACAAATAAAAGAAGAAATAAATGACATTTTAAAACAAAATCTTAGCTGATGATCTTTTCTCCTGTTGGTCTCAGAGTGATTTTAGCTCCGACATCATCAATGATTCAGACTTTTCACTTAAAGGACTGAAAACAATTTTGTGGATTCTAACAGAGTTTATTTAAGAGGAGGACAGAGAGCAGAAGCAGGAAGAGCATCGACTCAGAGCCTGAAGACATTACAAAGGAAAACATTTTTAAAAAAGAAACAGACCAGAAATATAAAGTCACTGGTCATCCTCTTCTGATAAAGACACCCTAGGCCGCAGTTCGATGATCGACTTTGTGGTCGTATCATCGGACTTGTGGACGCATGTTTTGGACACTCGGGTGAAGAGAGGGGTGGAGCAGTCAGCTGATCATCACCTGGTGATGAGTTAGCTCTGATGGTGGTGGAGGATGCTGGCCACACCTGGTAGACCCAAGCGTGTTGTGCGGGTCTGCTGGGAACGTCTGGCAGAGTCTCCTGTCAGAAAGAACTCAGCTCCCACCTCTGGGTGAAGTTCGACCACGTGGCGGGGGAGGCAGGGGAAATTGAGTCCGAGTGGGCCTTGTTCTGGGCCTCTATTGTGGAGGCGGCTAATCGGAGCTGTGGCCGTAAGGTGGTCGGTGCCTGTCATAGCAGCAACACCCAAACCTGCTGGGGGACACCAGAGGTGAGGGATGCCGTCAAGCTGAAGACAGAGTCCTATCGGGATTATCACCATGGACGAAGAAAAGTGAATCATTGAGGTACAGAAATATGTAACACTGCATGTGTTACGGCTGTGGCCGTATATGGTTTGGTTTTGTGTTTGTATTTTTCTGTGTGTGAGTGAGTGCTCTGTTCTGTGTGGATCTTCGTTTTTCGTCTCGTTTGTTTGTGAGAGAGTGCAGTCTTGTAAGTGTGGATCTCTTTTTCAGATCTTGGACTGCGCGAATGGCTAATAAGGTCGGGGGCTGGCGGCGAGGACGCGGCGCTGATTGGCCTCAGCATCTTTAAATCCGGCGGCCTGACAGTTACGGGCAGACCATCCTGACAGCAGCACATCACTCCGTTGATTCCCTTTCTCCGACAGTCGTTTGTTCTGTGAATTATTTGTGCGAATTGATGCAGCTATGTTCTTTGTTAACTGGTCCACCTTAGTTTCTCTTTTCTTAGTGAATCGTGCTCTCTTTTCTCTGGAGTAGTTTATTTTTGAGTGCTTATCGCCTCCTTTGTTAAAAATCCAGATTTTCTGTTAAAGCTTTTGAAAGTGAGCTGTTTATTTCTTTTATTGTAAATAAATCTTGTTAAACCTTTAAAAATCTCCTATTTCCGTTTGGGGACTGGGAAAAAACAGTATTATTATTTTAAAACCTTATGGTATGCACTTTCCCCCTTGACTGGTGCATAACATAATTTGGGGGCTCGTCCAATTCTTTTTCAAATTGTTTGGTAAGTACGTTCTTCTGCATTTCTTTGGTTGGCAATTTTTCTTGTGTGTTCGCGGGTAGAATGGATTTGGATGAGTTCGCACAATATCCTACACTTGAAAAGCTAAATAGGTGCACCAAAGCTGATTTATTGTTAATATCCAATGTGTTTAATGTGTCTTTGCCCTTACATGCTAGGAAGGCAGAGATGAAAGCACAATTAACAAAGAGTTTGGTGGAAGGGGGGTTTATTAAATCAGATCCTAAGCATATCAGTGCTTTAGAGGAGAAGCCACAGCCGGTGGAGGCGGAGGCTGACACAGCTACGCCGATCCTCAGCGGCCTGATGGATGTGGGGGTGGAGGCTGCCACACCTGCTCAGGTCTCCACTGATCCTGTCGCTCTGCTACAGGCTGGGCTCGACACGGAGGATCTGAAACTGGCCCTGCGTATGAGGGAGGCGGAGCTTGAAACAAAAACCCGTGAGGCTGAGCTTATGCATCTCCGTATAAGGGCATTGGAGCTGAACAGAGCTTATCCCCTCCCCAGCCCTTTAAATCCTCTTGCCGCTGCTTCTGAAAAGTTTGATGTTAGTACACATATCGCTTTGGTGCCGACTTTCAGAGAGGCAGAAGTAGATTCTTATTTTAATGCCTTGGAGCGCATCGCAGCAACTCTAAGCTGGCCCAAAGATGTTTGGAGTTTGCTGCTTCAGTGTAAATTGGTGGGGAAGGCTCAGGAAGTTTGTGCGACCTTATCTATTGATGAGAGCTTGAGTTATGATGTTGTGAAAGCCACTGTGTTGCGAGCCATACGAATTAGTGCCAAAAGTTCCGCGCCTGTGAAAAATCTGCCAATCAAACTTTTATGGAATTTCCGCGAGAGAAAACTATATTGCTTGATAAATGGTGCGCAGCGAGCAAGGTTTCTGATTTTGCGCAGCTCCGTGAACTATTTTTGCTGGAAGAATTCAAATCATGCGTCGGTGGCGCAGTTGGATAGTGCGCTTGGTCAGTGATAGGGAGGTTGCAGGTTCAAGCCCAGCTCCAGGCGACACATGGCGATGTGTCCTTGGGCAAGACACTTAACCCCAAGTTGCTCCCACTGCTGCGTCAGTGGTGTGTAAATGGGCATGAAAGGGTGTGAATGTGTTCGAGATACTGATGGATAACTAACATAGATACTCTGAACTATCAGTGAGTGAATGTGAGTGCGAATGGGTGTGAATGGGTATGAATGGGTAGGTGTGACCTGCGGTGTAAAGCAGCTTTGAGTAGTCAAAAGACTAGAAAAGCGCTATATAAGCTCAAGTCCATTTACCATTTACCATTCATGTCTTCCTGACAAAATAGTTGTGTACTTAAATGAACAAAAAGTCGATACTTTGTCCAAAGCCACCGTGCTTGCAGATGACTTTGTTTTAACTCATCGTGTTTCTTTTCCTCCAGTGCGCCATGAAGTGTCCGCTGCCGGGGTAGAGAAAAACTCGCGAGCGGCATCTACAATTCCTCCGCGCACAAACTATACGCCCGTTGGCAGCCGTGAGTGTTTTTACTGCCATGAAACTGGGCATTTAATTGCGCACTGCCCAGTTTTACAGCGCAAAGAACAAAATCAGAATCCCAAAAAGCCCAAAAGTGTTGGTTTTGTTCAGCCTGCTCCTGCCCTCTCTCCTGTCAGCGAGGATGAATCTGATGAGGTAGATGAGGCTTATCGCCAAGGGCGGACTGGCCATCGGGAGCACCGGGAGGTTTCCCGGTGGGCCGCTGCCTCAGTGGGCCGGTACGGCCAAGACTGAGGGAAAAAAAAGGACTCCACCGCTGGTTTACCGTTTCTCTCGTGTCTGGCCAAGGGCGGTGGGCCGCGGCCGCAACATGAGAGAGAGGGGGCGGGGCGGATCAGGCTGTGTCAGAGTCGCCTGTCAATCATGCTGCTCGAACAGGGGACAGTCATGGATGTATAACAGGGCTGCCAACTCTCACGCATTAGCCGTGAGACTCGTGCATTTGGTTGGTTTTCGCACGCACTCACGCCACATGTCCGATTTCTCACGCTCAAGTCAGAGGCACAAAAGCGCAGAGAACGCAGAGGTCGTGTGGTGTAATGTAAAAGATATGCAGGTTTGCACCCTGTACCCACTAGAAAACACCAAGAAATATCATATAACCACTATAAAACATACTTATAGGATGGTTGTATGACTTTAACTATCACCTTCCGTGTACGCGCGCTCCTCTTTGTGCCGGTGTGGGTAAAGGAGCAGAGAGACGCGCATCCCAGCAGTGAGAGATCGTCAGTCACATGTGTGATTTAATATTTCAAACTGTATCTTGATAGCTCATGAGCACATTTTAAATGAACACAGAGACTTAAAAAAAGACGAGTCAACCTTTTGATGAATCAAAAGTCAACATTGTTCATCAGTCCATCTGAGCTGCTGTTTTCACTCACTCTCTGTTTTCTAAATGATAAATTCATCCTGAGGTTCCCTGGATCACATATTCTTCATTATGTGAGCAATCTTTTAAGGATCAAGCTTCAAATACAATCTACTAGTGCAGTGGTTCTCAACCTGTGGCTGGAGGCCCATAGGTGGGTCTCAGGGCCATTATTAGTGGACGGTGCATAAATGAGGTAAAAATGTCTTTAGTGTGTGGGGGCCTAAAAGGACAAACATTCATCCGAGTATGTCTGAGTTTATCCACAAAAATACAACAAAAATTAAACAACTGGTCGTGTCCCCTCCTTCTATGAAGTTGTCCCCCCAAAATCCCCACTGTAAACACAAATAAAGGTTTTTCAATTGTATGGTTATGTTTTCTGACTGTACAATACAAGTCAAGTCTTATAAACATTTTTTGTTGAAAATTTTAACTCTTGAAAGATTTTAACCTCAACTCCCGCTCCCCTCTGCCTGGCTGTGACATCCTCATCCTCTCATTTACGACACAAATATTAGATGTTAACTTGAACAGATCAAGTTTCTAATTAAATTATGACTCTTAATTTTCACTCCTTATTGTCCTCCAATTAAAATTACTGCATATATTTTCAAAGTTTTTTTAATAGATCGTTCATAGTAATGTGGACTTATAGCCTACAAATTGACACCAAAACTTTGTTCATTTACTAAAGGAAAATTAAATCTAGGCTAATTGTATATTTAATTGCATTACATAATTTAACCCTTTAAAAAATGAATGCACAAATAATAGCCAGAAAATTCTACTTTTTGGGAATTGAAATGTTAAACTTACTTTCAACTAAAATCAAAGAAAAAAATAATATAAAATTCAATACATATATTTTTGGTATCTCATTTGATAGAATTAGTTGTTGTTGGCAACTGATAATCCATTTAAAGACACTTTTTACCATTTATCTGAATAAGATGTTTCTTTTGTATTTGTAGGTCATATTGATTTGATAAAGGTATCAAATACATATGTATCAAATAAGATACAACAGGCTTTAATTGGTTAATTATGTGAAGGTTTGTGTATTGTTAAGTTATGTGATATATTCAGATTTTGTTTTGTTGCTGCTTGTTTACAGTTTGATAAAAAATAAATCAAAGTCTAGTTTGATTTAGTTCAGCTTTTCATTAAAAATGTCATTTAGATTTATATATTGTTTTGAGCTTTTAATTCTTGTAAAGCTGCTGTAGCGGTGATCAGACCAGTGTTTTTGGTGAGTAAACCCTGTTTTTGGGACTACTGGTTGTGCATGAACACAAACCTGTAGGTGGGCAGGACATAGACTTATGAGGAACAATGACATTATAGTTATTGTTTAAATGTCACTATGTAGGTCTAAAGAGCTTGATGTATCAGACACAGCAGGATATAGCATTTGTTTTAATTTTATTTTTTTTTACCTTTAATCTAAGTTGATTGCACATGCACCTTTTTGTTACATCTGAGTGCTATATAGTCTGATTAAACCTGCACAAAATTAGGTATTTTGTGTTAAATGTTGCCGTGTATGCGGGCGAAATTTTGATTGCCTTCACCAAATCTCACTCCAAGGTTTTTTGAAAAGTTGGCAGCCCTGCCAGGACTGTGTCTTCATCAATCCAAAAACAGGAAAGATTCTTCTTTACATTTGTTTACTGTTTATTTTTTATTGGATCCGCATTCAAGTTTTGAGTCAGTGGGCTACTTTCAATTTAATTCTCATTTTTATATTTTGCAGTTAATTAAAGTTCAAGCTAAAAACTATGTGGTTAGCATTGTTGTTTATTTTTGAAAATATTTGTATTGTTATTGTGGGCTTATTATTGCATTTATGTTGCCCTCTAGTTGTTTTTGCATTAAAATCACTCCATGCTTTAAAATCACTTCATAGCTGTAGTTATTTTATTGTAGACTACTTAAGGGTTCAGGTTAATGATTACTATATTATTATGGTCCAAAACCAGAGCTGACATAGGTCTCTGTGTGTGTGTGTGTGTGTGGGGGGGGGGATTTGTGTCCAGGGGCCCCTGTCTTCTTGATCCAGGCCTGATTATACATATAAATATATATCTGGACTACTATACAGTGCACGGTGTTTGACACGGACGGTCATTTCTGTGGCACAACGCGCCTGCTACCTCCGCTGCTGCGCGGCTTGTAAAATAATGAAGAGAAAAGAGAGGGACAGAAAGGAGAGAGTCTGCAGAAGAAATGGCAGAGAGTGTCCCAAGAGTGTGGTCACTACAAGAAGGGACGAAAAGACAGTGCACTGTGTCTGATGTCAAACAGAATGAGCTTAGCATGTAGCTTAGCATGATAGCACGTTGTTAGGGCTGCAACTATTACTATTACAGCATTTTAAATACGCTCATCACAGACATGCGTCCTCTCTCCATGGTGGAGGACACAGGATTTAAGAACATGATCAAGGATTTCAATCCAAACTACACAATGCCCTCCAGAACACACTTCACAAATATAACTGCAGAATTATATTACTGCTTTGTAAATCAGTATTGTATTGGCTTTGTTTTAAGCCAGTACTGGTTTAAACTTTGAACGTTGTTAAAATAAAAACCCTTTTCTGAAGAATAAACGGCATTTGGTTGCTCATTTTGAAAGCCCTAACATGTTGCATTGTATACAATTGATTTATTTGTTTAAAAACAAAAAAGTATATTTTGTTAGAGTACTCGAGTACTCAGAGAAATAATTGACAGAGTTCTCGATTCCAAAAATACTCGATAGTTGCAGCTCTAGTTGTAGCGGTTCTGCCAGTTCAGCAGTGCAGGCCTTCAGAAGTCGGGGGGACACCTTGTCTGGTCCTGCTGCTTTCCTGGGGTTTAGCTTCCTCAGCTGTCCCCTGACCTGGTCTACAGTGATGTTTGGAGGAGGAAGCTGTGTTGAGGTGGGTGAGGAGGGGGAGGAGGTAGGGGCTGTTGATGTGATCTCTGAGGGATGGAGGTGTGTTGAGAGAAGATGGAGAGGTGGTTGCAGTAAGAGAGGGGGTGGGGGGTGGGGTGGGGGGGCTGGTTGAAGCGGTTGAAGAAGACATTAAGTCAATTTGCCCTCTCCATTGTGCCCCCAACATCCTTGGTCTTCATGTTGTAGCCTGTGATGGTTTTAACACCATCCCAGACCTCCTTCATGTTGTTCTCCCTCAGCTTCTGCTCCACTTTTCTCCTGTAGGTGTCCTTCGCTTCCCTCACACAGCGTTTAACCTCCAGATGTGCTGCTTTCATCTCCTCCTTGTCTCTGCCCCTGGAGGCGGCCTTCTTCCTGTTGAGGACAGCTTTGACTTCTAGCGTTACCCATGGTTTGTTATTAGGGTAACAGCAGACAGTCTTAGCAGGGGAGATGACGTCTGTTCAGAAGTTGAGGTAATCTGTCAGACAGTGTGTCAGCCCCTCTATGTCTTCTCCGTGGGGGTTGATAAGCTCATCCCAGGCCGTGGTGTTGAAGCAGTCTTTTAAGGCACTTTCCATTTCAGGGGACCACCTCCTGATGGACCGAGTGGTTACCAGCTGCCTTTGGACCAGGGGGGTGTACTCTGGCTGTAGGTGGACCAGGTTGTGGTCAGACTTCCCTAGAGGAGGGTGGGGTGTGGCTTTATATGCATACCCCACATTTGCATAGAGTAAGTCAAAGGTCCTGTTGTTCCTAGTTGAACAGTCCACAACCTGGTGGAAAGAAGCCAAAGTAGAGTCCAAAGAAGCTTGATTAAAGTCCCCAGAAATGATCATCAGTGCCTCTGGGTACTGGGTCTGCAGCCTTGCTGTGACGGAGTGGATTTTCTCACATGCAAAGACTGCATCTGCCCTTGGAGGGATGTACACACAGACAGTGATCACATGACTCAGACCCCTTAGAAGATAATAAGGCTAACGGCTAGCAACTCGAGATCTCTGCAGCACAAGACCATCTTCACAGAGATACGTCCTGGATTACACCATCGGCTGTTGACATACATGATGAGTCCCCCACTTTTGCTTTTTCCACATGCTGCAGTGTCTCTGTCGGCTCTCACGGCAGTGAATCCCTGCAGGTCCACATTAGCATCTGATACAAGGTGGGTTAGCCACGTCTCCGTAAAGATGAACAAGCTGCTCTCACGGTAGATCCGCTGGTTGGTCAGTGCAGACAGCTCGTCAATCTTGTTTTGTAGCGAGTTGACATTCCCCATGATCACAGATGGGATCGATGGTTTGTATCGCCTCCTCTTTTCTGCTAGTCTAGCCTTAAGCTTAGCCCCAGCCCTACAGCCCCTGGGTGTCCTCCTCACCTCAGCTGGAATGTGGCGTCTTATTCCAGCTTGTCTTTTTGGCCTGTGATGCAATAGTTTTGTAGTTGTGGCCTAAAATTGAGATTATCAAATTTAAAATTCTGTAAAATCTTTGCATGGCCTAAGATATTGTTACAAACCAATGAATGCATTAATTTAATACAATATGGAGATGGTTAGGAGTCAGCTGACTGAATTTTATGATGAATGATGGAATATTTGGAGGCTGTCTGTCATCATGATGGAGTGGAAAAGAGAGATTGTCGGGTGTGCCATCAGGGCTGAGACTGATGAAGAGTTCTGATTAAAAAATGAAATAATTTATCTGTAATGTTTACACAGCAGCTAAAGTTTTGGGTTTCAAAACCAGAACAGGACTGAAGGATGTGTTTTAATGTAGTACTCCAGAGTGAAGTGTAGAAATTATAAAACCAACAAACAGATTCTAAGGTCCTCCCTCACATGATGAACCCAAAGTCACTGTCACCGCTCCTGTATGGGGAGAGATTTGTCTCAAAATGATGCACACAAATCTTTCCATGATTTTCTCATGTGTTTTTCAGATCCACAAATATATATTTGACTTTCACATGTGTTTTCAAATTTTGTGAGTGCATTTATCATGACTTATCATTTTTAAATCTTCAATTCTGCTTGTGAACTGTTGGAAGTGCGTTTGTGAATCAACTGACACCTGCATTCATTTTTGAGACCAACGTACCGCAGTTTCCTAGAAATGCACACACACATATGGAGGGATTTATCTCATTAATATGCAGACAAATATCCATGAATTTCACATGTGTTTTGCAGATCCACAAATACAAACATAATTTTCTCATGTGTTTTTGGGATTCACAAATATTTTTACGATTTTCACATGTGTTTCTCCGATCGGCAAACATATGCATGATTTTCACATGTGTTTTTAAGGTTCACAAATATATCCACGTTTTTCACATGTATTTCTTAAGTTTGTGAGAGAATTTATCGTGACTTATCATTTGTAAATCTTCAGTTGTGCTTGTGAATCATTTAAAGTTCGTTCGTGGATCAACGGGCGCGTGCATCTATTTTTGAGACAAACGTACCGCAGTTTCACAGAGATTCTCACACACACACAGGTTGAGAATATTCACATGTGTCTAGAGCCCCGCCCCCTCCATCCACTAGGCGGCAGTGTTGCTGTCTTTGTTTAACAGGGGGCGTCAAACGGCCTGCTCCGGCTCGGTGCTGTTGAAGAAGAAGGAAGCCCCTTCAGGAGCAGAAAGGGGCCTCAGCTTAGAAGCAAAAGCAGCCTAACCCAGTCCGCCAGTATTCATTTCTGACCCTCGCCATGCTCTGGAGTGTGTCTTTTATATGTGTATAATGTTTATTCATTTTTCTGAACAGAACTTTGACCATCATTAACAGATGATCGTAAACGCACCAGGCGCAGCATGGCTGCAGACCGCTGACGCCTCCTCCTGCTGACTGGGCAAAGTCAGAAAGATATTCACTGATCTGACCCTCTTTCAGTCACCATCATGAAGACTGCGAGCTATAACCCGCTTTTTCCTCAAAACGAGCCGTCCTCCGAGCCAGACAGCTACTATTTGTATCAAAATGCTGTCGGTGATGCTCGACGGCTTAGGGAGCGTCAGCAATTCACCACAGCAAAGGAAAGAGTGAATGAAAACTCAGTACTGTCACCATGAAAACTGTAATACACTATACAAGACCTTATGTTATTCATAAAAAATGTCACAGTTTGTTAAAAACTATCAAGATATACACAGGACACATTATTTCTTAAAAAATTTATTTCTGTTAATAGGTAATGACTATAATAATTGCAATAACTGTTGCAGAACTTATCTTCGTGATCAAACATCTCTGGTTTAGCCTACTTCACGGCTCACTAAAGAAAGTTTAATGTTTATATATTTTCAGGCAAATACTTTTCAAGCAGTATTGACTTTCAGGTCATTTATAAAATTATCCTTTCACAATGAAGTTTTCAGTAAGGAATACTATGTGAAATAAATAGCATCCCATTAACAATTTCAATGACAGGCCTTTAATCATTTTCCATCATTTAAACTCACTTTCTCTTTTTTAAGTAACCATCTTAAGTGTTCTATTTTTATTTCATCCCAATTATTTGATTTCACATACTCTATGGGATTATTTTTTAATCCTTCAAAGTTTGATACGTTTGAAGATCATAGAAGTACTTATTCACACATTTCTTTAATCTGTTATACCAGAAAGTGTAAAATATGAAATAAATTATCATAGCTTTCAATTTCAGTTGCTTTGATCATTTCCCCAATAAATGTAGATCATATGTGTAAAAAATAAAAACCTCTTCTATAAAAAATGCTGGGGAAAATACCTTATCAGGATCTTTGGGCCTGTTATAGACTAATGAAAATATAGTTGGAAAACATATAGCAGCAAACCAGGAATTTTTTATTGCTCAACAGCATTTAATTCAAATACATTTATGAAAAGCTCTCTTCTCTAAAGGGCTGCAGTACAAAGCTAGAGAATATTTGATAACTGGGTTGAGTTTGGTATAGTCTATTTAACAGCAGTAGAGTTATTGCAGTTTTATAGGCATCAACTAATCATATTAACATCAAAATAATATTTAAAACAAATCACAGACATCAAGTTTAAACCTATTTCTCTAATGAGAAAAAGCATATGGCTGTAGGTGGAGGAGATAAACATCCAAATATTTGGGAAAATGTTAGTAGAGCTCATACATTTAATGGCACTGGGTTTTTCCGATCATAAACGTCCTGTGTATATCTTGATAGTTTTTAACAAACTGTGACATTTTTTAATGAATAACATAAGGTATTGTATAGTGTATTACAGTTTTTCATGGTGACAGTACTGAGTTTTCATTCACTCTTTCCTTTGCTGTGGTGAATTGCTGACGCTCCCTAAGCCGTCGAGCATCACCGACAGCATTTTGATACAAACAGTAGCTGTCTGGCTCGGAGGACGGCTCGTTTTGAGGAAAAAGCAGGTTATAGCTCGCAGTCTTCATGGCGGTGACTGAAAGAGGGTCAGATCAGTGAATATCTTTCTAATGTCTTTCAGTCAGCAGGAGGAGGCGTCAGCGGTCTGGCGATGCTGCGCCTGGTGCGTTTACGTTCATCTGTTAATGATGGTCAAAGTTCTGTTCAGAAAAATGAATAAACATTATACACATATAAAAGACACACTCCAGAGCATGGGGGGGGGGGGGGTCAGAAATGAATACTGGCGGACTGGGTTAGGCTGCTTTTGCTTCTAAGTTGAGGCGCCTTTCTGCTCCTGAAGGGGCTTCCTTCTTCTTCACCAGCACCGAGCCGAGGCCATGGATGTATGGCCGGAGCAGGCCGTTTGACGCCCCCTGTTAAACAAAGACAGCAACACTGAAGCACAACTGAATATTTACAAATGATAAGTCACGACGAATGCTCTCACAAACTTTAGAAATACATGTGAAAAACGTGGATATATTTGTGAACCTTAAAAACACATGTGAAAATCATGCATATGTTTGCAGATCGGAGAAACACATGTGAAAATCGTAAAAATATTTGTGAATCCCAAAAACACATGAGAAAATTATGTTTGTATTTGTGGATCTGCAAAACACGTGAAATTCATGGATATTTGTCTGCATATTAATGAGATAAATCCCTCCAAATATGTGTGTGCATTTCTTGGAATGCAAATGAATGCAGGTGTCAGTTGATCCACAAACGCACTTCCAACAGTTCACAAGCAGAATTGAAGATTTAAAAATGATAAGTCATGATAAATGCAGTCACAAAATTTGAAAACACTTGTGAAAATCATATATACATTTGTGGATCTGAAAAACACATGTGAAAATCATGGAAAGATTTGTGTGCATCATTTTGGGACAAATCTCTCCCCACACTCCTGATCAGTGGCGGCTGGCCAATAGAGGGCGCTAGGGCGCCGGCCCCCCCCCAGTGGAGAGTGTGATATTAAATGTATTTACTTTATTTAGTAAAAATGAATATTATCAAAAATTACTTATTTAAATGTGTAATATAACATAAATATAACATAAATATATATCCATTAAGATACAAAGTAATTCATTTTCATTAATGTAGAACAAAAGTAAGCCTTCTCGTCTCTGTCTCCGTGTCTCAGGGGCGCTGGAAAAATCGCCCATCACACAGTGACGACTAGCCAATAAGGGACTGTGACTAGGGCAAGATAAGCGCATATCAACGTGAATTTGGCCAATCAGCGTGGTTGAAAATAATCTCTGAAGGGCGATTCTTATTTCGCCCCTCGGGTTTATTCGGCTTGTGTCGGCCATGCCCGGAGTGACTAATCGGGAGGACCGGGACAATTTCCGGTGGGTCAGCCTGACGTTTGGGCCGTGAGGGCCAGTGTTAATATACATTTTTTAATATTTTTTTTTTTTTTAGTTTGGTGTTCATTCATGGCACTGAGTGAGTATTACCTCCATGCTGTTACCACTGTCCCTTTGGGCCGTCTCCCTTGGCAGCCTTTTTTTTTTTCAGAGGCATCCTGACGTAACAACACGTCCGCGCAGGCTAAAAACAATTAGCTCCTCCAGTCGGAGTCTGTGAGATGAGCCAGATAGTAGCCACGGTGCCGGACTGCCGACAAGATGGACAAAAAGCACAAGGGTGGCGTGGAAAAGAGAAGAATTAAAAAGAGGAAAGCGCTTGAAAATGATGCAGCAAAATGTGCAAAATAGCGACTTTTTTAACAAAACGAGCTCGCGGTCTGAAACGACAGAGGATGAAGATGAAACTGGTAAAGGAAGATGTTGAATAAAATGACACTTGCACTGTGTGATGATGACGCCTCATAACTGGGGAAACTTTGTCTTGTAGCTCCTCAGAAGAGATGCAGCAGCACCAAGCAGCAGCCATGAGCCCAGCACAGGTGCAGAGTGGGCAGGTAGGATTGTTCACTGAGTGAATGTCAGAATTAATGTCAGTGTAGGGGAGAGTGGGGTAAACTGAGCCAGTGGGTAAGTTGACCCAGCCCCTGTTTCTGGGAAACAGTAAATAATTCTTGTCATGAGGCCCTAAATTCAGAAAGCCCTGATCATTTCACCCTCCCTCTGTTGAAGAGAAGCACCTGGTACAAACAGTTGGTACTTTTAACACAAAAAACTCTTTTGGTGTGTCAGAGTAAATTTACAGCATGTCTTTGAGCTTTTTTTATCAGTTCCAATTTATCCAGGTCTAAAATGGTGTAATATACATATTTGTTATTTACCAATATATAAAACTATATGACTCATTTGGCTACGGATGAGCCTGTAGTTTGTGTCGAATCGTAGTGGGATGGTTGTTAAAAACTGAGTGTTGCACAGTACTGCCCCACCAAGAATATTTTTCACCAGCCGCCACTGCTCCTGATGCTGCTCCACCTGACTTCCTAAAGTCTGTTCATGGTGATTTTCTTTAGTCTTTATGTTCAGTTTCCCACAAACAGAGCCAGGCCATCAGCAGAGACAGAGGCAGCTGTCCCTGCAGACAGATGAAGAGACAGTCACCGGAAATGACGACAGGACATATGAGCTTCTGTTGTCTCTCTGAAAACTGTTTTTCTGACAGAGATTAAAAAGAGGGTCTGGTTTGTCCCTGCGGTGTTTCAACGATGAGTTATTGACCCCTAAAGTCTGAATCTGTGAATATCTTTCTAACTTTACCAAAGTCTCTGTGAGCCAAGAGTGAAAGTAAAGTTGGGAGTGACGCAGATCTCCTCTGTCTGCGCCATTTTCCACAGACTAACAAACTGTGCTGAGAGACAGAAGTGAAGAAGAGAGAAAGACTCACCTGCAGTCTGTCAGCCTCCCTCTGCTCTCTCCTGTCCGCGTCCACAGAGCTCACACAGAGCCGGGCCTAGAGGCTAAACAGTCTCCGTCAGTCACGGAGCTGCTTGGTGAGCGGCGTCAGGTCCGTTAGAATTTAGTGTTCCCGCGGCCACGTGCGCGCATGCGTTCTCAGTTTCCGCTTAACCGCGCGTCTCATGCAGCTTATGAGTCACTTATTTTAACTTTTTTGCTCTCCCACACGGAGTCTGAAATATCAGCCAATCAGAAAATAGCTCTGCTGTATCCAGGTAAGATACGGTCGATCTGACAGCAGAGGATGCAGCTGCACTCACGACAGGAGTGCAGTGAGTTATCCCATCATTTGATTTTATAATGAACTGATTAATGAAAGTTCTTACAGTAACAAAGGAAAACAGCGAGAGCTTATTCTCATTCTTCCTCCACACCGACCATTAAACAGTGAAGCAAAGTGTAATCACACTGACAAACAAACTGAGGTTAACAAAACAGTAAAACTAAATCATTAATGATGAGTTAGTTTAGTTAACAGTTCTAATTTTGTACATGAGAAATATCTTGATTAAGTTGAAATCAAAGCTAAACATTTTTATTTTGACAGAGCATGGTCAAATGTTGGAGGTAAAAAATAAACATAAAATAATGATTCAATAATATAGGCCTACTATTATTATTAATTCATGTTTATACTTTTATCTTTAGTTAGCCTACTCCTCTTTTTAAAACATATTTAGTTAATTACCATTTCAGTTGTATTATTTCTTTTTGGGTTACCATTATTTTGAGTTTTTATATTTCATTCTTTAACTTGAATTATTTTATGGACTCATATTTTATGGCTCAGTGTGCGTTAGTTACCAAGTTCACTTTTACTTCAGTTTGATTTTGGTTCACTAACAAGTAAAAGGAAGATAAATAATTTCAGGACAATTCAAGCTTTTCCAGGACGTTTGTCTTTTTCCTCATTTTCCAAATATTTTCCATGACTGGGGAATCGGTCAATCATATTTCAGGATTCCCAGGTTTTCCAGGACAAGAGAGAACCTCGAGTGACCGTCGACACAGCAGGCTCCATCAGGTACAGACATCTCACTGACACTGGGGGATTGTGGGTAGGCTATAGAGACAGACAGAAGTCAGAGACTGTGGGTTCATCATGTTTTATGTTCTTAAGAAGAGGCTGATTAAATATGAGCTTGAGCCTTGAGGGAGCAGCTGCATGGTTTCACACCCTGGTGGCCTGTTCTTGGTCTACATGGACATTATGACCAATAATCAGACACACACAGGCAGCACAGCCTGTATGAGGGCGGAGCTGATGGAGCAGAGCTCATCTACTACACCTGTAACAGACAGTTTTTCCTTTGACAGCCATTACAGGGGCAGCTTTTAAAAGAATGGACTCATGTGACAGGGTTACCACTCTTTTCTAGAAATCACTTTCCAGGAGTTTTACAGAAAACCCCTCTCCCCTTTGCTCTGCAGGGTCCTTTTCTACAGCTGTGCCTCACATTTAGTACATTTACCCATAATGCTTTGTTTATGTCTCTTCCACCCCACAGGTCTGATTTACAGGATGTGCAGCTGTAACAATGAAATAATTTGGTACATACTTGAAATTGGTGCCAAACACATTTGATCCCACTCTGCAACAACTAGAATGAAATCCCACATTCTGCTGTGAGCGACGGAGCTGCTTGACAGACACAAGAGGTGTCAGCAGAATGTGGGATTTCTTGGTCTTTTTTCTTGTTCTACCATTATTGCAGAGTTCTGTTTTTGCTGCCTTTGCATGTCTAGTGCTCCTAAGTGAAGTATTGAAATGTGCAGTACATGCGGCTATAAACATGTGCTAAATGATGTCGCTTTTGAGTAAATGGTGGATTCACGACACTTGGATTACTGTTTAGCGCACGTTGCCGTGCTTTTTGTGTCGCTTGACTGGACACAGACGATTATTCTTTCCGCTGTCAGGCTATCATTCGCTCATAAAAGTCATGATATCAAGAGCAATTGGTACTCCGACAGATCCCCCATCATCTCTATTTGTTGTTGTTGTGTTCTCCAAATGTGTTGTTCAGGTTGTTCAGCATGAGGGTTTCAGCGACAGATTCCAGTGTCACATGACCAACTTCATACCTCAGCTTTTTCAGATCTTTTATATTCTGTGGATTATACAAACTACACACACACCTACACGGGCTATGCACAACTTTTCAACCCATCTGAGTTCACTAACATGTTAGAGAGGAGCAGAGGGAGGATAAATCAGTTTCCAGGACAATTCAAGCTTTTCCAGGACATTTTACTTTTATCTAAATTTCCATGTTTTCCATGACTGATGGGCCAATCATCTTCCAGGTTTTCCAGGACATGTGGGGACCCTGTTTAAATATTAAGGTCTGACTGGCATACAGATGAAGCTGCTTCAGTTCAAGCCAAATCCCCCCTGCCCCCCAACCTCTGTGGGGTTGTTCCTAAATGACACCATAAACACACCATCTTTATTTCATTGGTTTAATATTCTGATTTTCCAGTTGCATGTATTTTTTAGCCTGAAACATCAGTCCCTATCACCCACACATCTGCCAACCACATGGGACAGTGAAGTCCTTCTGCCTCCTGCTCTCTGGGGTGTCGTCCATCTCTGCTTTTGACTTTATTTTATTTTCCTTTAGCACAACTGGAACGCCATGTTGGCTCTGCATGGACACAGGTATCAGGCTAACAGAGACTACGAGAGGGTTTTTGTTTTAGGGTGGGGGGTAACAGTCCTTCCAGCTCTCTGCCCCAGTCCGGTTACCCAGAGGGCAGCTCCTCTGCAGGGTCGCTGTCATCAGAGCCCTTCAGCACCCCGACGTCCTGCAGCCCAGACAGAGACACGTCCAGCTGAACGTCCTCCTCATCAGACTGAACCAGCAGCTCATCGCTCTCCTCGCTGCACACCTCCTCCTGCTGCTCCTCCTGCTCCCACTCAGCGTCCTGGCTGGACGGTGGGATGGTGGAGGGAGGGGTCAAGGGCTTTTGGCTTCTTGAAGATTCAGACGAGCAGGACTCGAGGTCTGGACCTGAAGGCAGGACACAGTAAGTTTGTAATGTTACTGAAGTTTTCCGTCAACAGTCAATCAAACTTTATTTGTATCAGGGCCCGACTGACACATCGGCTGGCACCGCCAAACAGTTTTCCTGATCAACGCCTCCTCTGTCATTCTCAGTACTGATGAACTGGACCTTCTGGTGGCAGGATATCAGTTAATCAGTGACTGTTTTATTGTGATTATGATGGAAATCTGGTTTAATCCGCTTGTTCCTGACACGGAAGCTAAGCTAGCGAGCGTTAGCACAGCTCCTTGGAGGCTATGTCATCATCAGCAGACTCATTCAGGGGAGGCTTCAATGTAGCTTGGTACTTTAATCAGCCTCTTTAAATAAGTTTGTGAAATATGAGCAGTGTCCTACAAAATATTTTGATTTCCTCACTCACATTACCTCATGTTTCGATAAAAAAAAGTGATTCT